>OW240916.1:168722931-168848016 GCA_933207985.1 Pelobates cultripes | reverse complement strand
CGGGGTTGATACTCAGGACTGAAGCACTTAGGTTCTCCTACTCCTAAATGACACACACTATATTCTATATTTAAGTATCTACATCTTGATACATCTCCTTTACACTCATAATGCGAATGCCAAATTAGGGTCTGGGATATATGGTTACCTGTTCTTGTAGTCTTAATGCATACCTCACAGCTAGGAGTGTTGGTACCTCTACCTTCTTGAATATAAAAATACACATAAATAAACATTATTAAAAATACATCTTTCGTCGTCATCCTCAGTCTTCGTCCGTGCGAAGGCACCTCAGCTTCCAGGATGTAAGGGCTGCAGGGAATGGAGTTCTGCTTGTCTTCACAGGGGTCCCCTCAAGACTTTCCCTGACTTATACACTCGTTGGTGAGTGGACAGGCTTTATTATGGCCTTCTCACTCACTTACCAAGTCTCTGAAACAAAATTTGTAATCTACAAGGTTCCTCGTCACTCCGACTGAGTCGTGCGTTTTAACCGGATCTTGCAGGGATTCTCTGGATTTGCTGTAACTTGCCAGGAATCGGCTGCTGCTGGTTTAACCCTGGAGTGATGTATCCACGGAGCCACTTCGGCTACTTTTATCGCTGTAGGGGTAGACAGAAGAACAACATAAGGACCTCTCCACTTGGGCCCTAACGGCACATTATTCCACTCTTTAATCCACACTTGGTCGCCTGGGTGGTAACTATGAATTGGGGGATAAATATTCACAGGTAATCTATCTTGTACCCATTTCTGTACCTCCTCCATAGTCTTACCCAACTCTACAACCTGCTGCCGGGTAATTCCTTCTCCCAACTGACTCAAATCCCCCCTTAAGTTACCAAGCACGGGAGGTGGTCGCCCGTACATGATTTCAAAAGGAGAGAGGCCCATCCTTCTGGTAGGTGTACTACGGATTCGCAATAGAGCTATGGGCAAGAGAACGTTCCACTTAAGTTGGGTTTCCTGACACATTTTAGCCAACTGATTCTTAATAGTTCTATTCATTCTCTCTACCTTACCAGAACTCTGGGGTCTATATGCCGTATGAAGCCTCCACTTTATACCAAGCATATGAGTCAGTTGTTGTAAGCACTGATGAACAAAAGCTGGACCATTGTCCGATCCTATAGAGCAGGGTAGTCCATATCGGGGTATTATTTCTCGTAGCAGGAATCTCACGACTTCTCCTGCTTTCTCTGTACGAGTAGGACATGCTTCTACCCAGCCTGAATAGGTGCACACCACTACCAGCAGGTAGCGATGTCCACCCGATTTAGGCATCACTGTATAGTCAATTTGTAAATCGGACATGGGAAGTCCCCCCATAAACTGGACTCCTGGTGGCTTTACTGGTCCTTGTCTTGCATTATTTTTAGCACACGTTACACATCTACGTACAATGGCCTGAGTCAAGTTGGACAATCTTGGTATGTAGAAATGTTTTCTGAGAGATTCTTCTGTACTGTCTCTCCCAGAATGTGTCCCGTTATGATAGTTTTGGACAATTTCTACCGCTAGTGATGCTGGAATAACTATTCTTCCATCTTCTAACTGATACCATTTGTTCTCCAAATACTTTCCAGGTTCAGTCCTTAACCACTCCTCTTCTTGAGCTGTATAAATTGGAGTCCATTGAGACAGTGGAGTTGGTATAAGAGCAGCTATATGCCCCACATATTCCTGTCTTCCTGATTCAGCAGCACGCTTAGCTGCACTATCTGCCATCCGATTCCCTTTGGTTACATCACCATCTCCTCTCAGATGCGCCCGACAATGTATAATACCGACTTCTTTCGGCTCCCACACTGCTTCCAATAGTTGTAGGATCTCAGCTGCGTATTTGATTTCTTTGCCTTCTGAATTCAATAGTCCTCTTTCTTTATACAAAGCTCCGTGGGCATGAGTGGTTAAAAACGCATACTTGGAGTCCGTGTAAATGTTCACTCTTAAACCTTCAGCCAATTGTAACGCTCGTGTCAGTGCTATCAATTCTGCCTTTTGTGCTGATGTTCCTTTTGCCAGTGGCCGAGCTTCTATCACCTTGTCTATCGTTGTTACTGCATATCCTGCATAGCGGATCCCTTCTTTTACATAACTACTGCCGTCGGTGTAATATTGAACATCAGGGTTCTGGATGGGAAAATCACGAAGATCTGGTCTACTTGAAAATACTTCATCCATTACTTCCAAACAATCATGTTGACTTTCAGTAGGTTGTGGCAAAAGGGTAGCTGGATTTAAGGTATTTACAGTCTCTAAATGCACTCTTGGGTTTTCACACAACATTGCTTGATACTTGGTCATACGGCTGTTACTAAACCAATGATTTCCTTTGTAATCCAACAACGTCTGTACTGCATGTGGAACTCGTACATAAAGTTCTTGACCCAGAGTGAGTTTATCGGCTTCAGCTACTAGCAGGGCGGCTGCAGCTACAGCTCTTAGACAAGGTGGAAGTCCGCTGGCCACTGCATCCAGTTGCTTAGACATGTAGGCAACAGGTCTTTGCCATGATCCCAAGTACTGTGTCAATACTCCCACAGCCATTCTTCTTTGCTCATGTACATACAGATAGAATGGCCGTGTGTGGTCAGGTAGACCTAATGCTGGGGCACTCATCAAAGCCCTCTTCACATCTTCGAATGCCGTTTGCTGTTCTTGAGTCCATAAGAAGGGGTCGTGCTCTGTACCTTTGATAGCTGCATACAGTGGTTTTGCCAGTATCGCGTAGCTGGGAATCCATATCCTACAGAAGCCTGCTGCCCCCAAGAATTCTCGCACTTGTCTTCTATTCCTGGGTATCGGTATTTGGCACACAGCTTCTTTTCTCTCTGGCCCCATAATTCTTTGACCTTCAGAGATATGGAATCCCAGATATTTGACAGTTGGCAAACACAACTGAGCCTTCCTTCTTGACACCTTGTATCCTGCCTTCCAGAGAATGTGTAGTAGATCGTGCGTTGCTTGCTGACATACTTCCTTTGTAACTGCTGCTATCAACAAGTCATCTACATATTGTAATAATACACACTCTCCTGGGATAGACTCGAAATCTAGTAGATCTTGACTTAGAGCTGAACCAAATAGGGTAGGTGAATTTTTTAAACCCCTGGGGCAATCTTGTCCAGGTCATTTGGCGTTTCGAGCCCGTTACAGCATTTTCCCATTGGAAAGCGAAGATACATTGGCTTTCTGCGGCAATTCGGAGGCAAAAGAAGGCATCTTTGAGATCTAAGACTGTAAAGTAAGTAGCCCCGCCCGGAATTAAAGCAAGCAGGTTATATGGATTGGGCACGACTGGATGTATACTAACAACCGCATCATTGACTGCTCTCAAGTCCTGCACAGGTCGATACTCATCTGTACCGGGCTTTTGAACAGGCAGCAATGGGGTGTTCCAGGGGGAAGTACAGAATTTTAGGATACCATACCGTATGAACTTATCCAGATAAGATTGGATGTTCTTCTTAGCCTTCTGCGGAATATGATATTGTCTCAGGCTTACTGGATAAACCCCAAGTTTTAGTTCGATTTTAATAGGTGGAATATTGCGGGCCAGTCCTGGTGGGTTGTTCTCTGCCCAAACTCCTGGTATATTAAATAAGGATTCATCACTCCTCGGGTTTTGGCTAGTCAACACTGTATAAAGTCGCCACTCTTCTTCCTTTGGTACAGACAATGTCATAATACCTGAGGGTCCATTAAACTTTAAGGATGTTGTTCCATTTGGTAGGAACGTAATCTGCGCTTGTAATTTGGATAGCATATCCCGTCCCAGCAATTGGACTGGACACTCAGGCATATAAAGGAATTGATGTTTTACTACGTGGCCTCCCAATGTACAGAGTCGACTTTTAAGAACCGGTTTTTCAGCACTTCTTCCAGTTGCTCCTATTACAGTAATAATTCTTCCAGATGGAGGAGCAACTAGATTAGTCACCACCGAATGTTCAGCACCAGTGTCGATCATGAACGCACTCCTTTTTCCCCCTATTGATACATCGACCATAGGCTCCGCTCGACCAAGGGGGATGGAGCCCGGTCGGTATCAATAGTCCTCCATGACCGTGTCAGCCAATCCCACAAAGTCCCTACCTTCTCTATCGCGGGACCTTTGCGCTGCTGGATAGTACCTATCTTCCCTTACACTTCCTCTGTTCCCATTACTCCCTCTATTACCATTACTCCCTCTATTACCATTACTCCCTCCGGGGCCTCCTCTACCTCTCGCTCTGCCTCTAAAGTTTCCGTAACCTGCCCTGGGTAAGTCTCTCTCATACTGCTCTCTTTGCGGACACTCGTTCCTCCAATGCCCTTCTTCCTTACAGTACGCGCACTGATTCCTACTCAAAGGCTCCCTATTCCATCTACCATCGCCTCTATCTGGGCCCCGTCTATCTACGCCTGCGATCGCTACCGCTAGCATATCTGCCTTTCTACGCATCTTGCGCTCTTCCTCTTTCTTACTTTCTGTTTCCCTATTCATATATACTTTGTTCGCTACCTCCATTAGTTGGGTGATAGACATACCTGCAAACCCTTCTAATTTCTGTAGCTTGCGCTTAATATCTCCGTAAGCTTGGCTGACAAAGGCGGAGTTTACCATTCGGGAATTATCAGCGTCTTCCGGATTAAAGGGGGTATACAAGCGGTATGCCTCCAATAATCGGTCATAAAAGACACTGGGCGCTTCATCACTTTTCTGAATCACCTCAACTGTCTTCGACATGTTAATAGCTTTCTTCCCTCCGGCTTTCATACCAGCAATTATAGCATCTCTATAGGCTTTAAGTTGAGCCATATCTGCGCCATTTACATTCCAGTCAGGATCGGTGTTAGGGTAATGTGTTGCGGCCCATGCTGCCGGATTGGCTTGATTTAAAGCACGGGCTCTCTCCTCTAGCGCCTTAATGGCTGCTTGGTTAATCCTTGTCCTTTCCTCATTATTGAACAATGTCATTAATAACTGCTGGCAATCAGCCCATGTCGGGTTATGTGTCTGAACTATCGAGGTGAACAGATCGGTCATAGCTTGTGGTTTCTCAGTGTACGAGGAATTGTGGGTCTTCCAATTCAAGAGATCGGTAGTCGTGAACGGGACATATACGAAGACTGGGTCAGCATGTGCCATTTGACCTGCGGCATCGATATAGGCTGACCCAGGATTCAGACGAAGAGGCATCTGATAATGTTTTAATTGTTGGGTACCGGTCAGTTGTCGGGTTAGTATGGGGCTACGTGGAGGGGCGTCAGTTAAAGGTTCCGGTCGAGAGGTAATAGGGCATGAGGATGTGGGAACTTGATTTTGGGAAAAGTCAGTGAATAGTATACTCCGAGCCGAGCTAGAAGAAGCTTGACCGGAAGTTTGAAGTGGCGCCAAATCAGGATATTCAGATCTAATGGGGGTTGGTCCTGGTTCCGGAAGGGGAGTTTTAATACGAGGTGGGGTGGATTCTGTACTGGAGGAGGAAGCGGAAGTGGATGGGGGCAATAGGGGAAGGGGTGCAGAACTTCCTGCATTCGCGTCACTTCCTCTTAAAGGAAAGTAAGGGGGCGGCAAAGGGATCTCGGACTCAGGGGGCGTGTCCAAAATGGGCCTAACACCAGTCCTAGTGGACAAACAAGTCCTGGCCACCATGAGGCGACATTGCTCCTCGTGGCATATCCGGATCCATTTTGGCGAGTCGTTTACGGCCTGCCTCCAACAATCAATGTATGGAAACTGTCCGTAAAGTTCAGGCCTACCTGATACAGCCACGTGTACACGCTGTACCAGGGTTGGATCCAAACTGCCACGCGGCGGCCATGCCGCAACCAAAGTAGGCCACTCCCTAGTGCACAAAGTGACCAAACGTACAGGAGACATTTTAACCCCAAAATCACATGTTTTGAATCCCTTTTTAAAATTCTTTACCATACAACCTAAGGGATCCGAAATCGTTGACTCTGACGCGCCCATACTTATCAATGGAACGTCGTTGACAACGAATACTATGCACGCGTTCTTATTCAACAGTCACACCCGTTTCCTCTGGCAACAGCACCACGTGGTACAGTTACCAAGTGAAACGTACACAATAACACAATAATCACTCAGGGAATTCCCGTACACACACAGCTGTTACACCAGTCACTAAATAATCAATATTATGCCCTTTGGCGAAACTATACAGTCACCCACGCTATAATTCTCTATATATGAATTACCCGTCTATAACACACCCCAGTAACATCGTCTTTTACTAGTATCGGTTACAGTACAGTTAGCATAGGTCAAAGCACAATTTAAGGTCACAATACAATTATTAGTGGTTACGGTGTTAAACATGCAATAAACGACAATGATTAGTACTTATATACAGTGTCAGTAAATATACAGGGTTATGGTACCGTGCACTATGATACAACAACACACTATTAACACTCTCGCTAGACGGCTGAGCTCGCGCTATCTAACAAGATATACACTTTACTAACAATCTTTAACACATTTACAATCCCAACTAAACTATTGGCCAGTACCTTGAATGGACTACCTAAAACTATATACACCCGTTTTGGTTAGCCACACTGCCCAAGCACCACATATAGCGAACTAGAGGGCGGAATTTACAAAGTTGCCCTTCTAGTCTATTTACTCTATCAAAAGTCTAGTGGGTTCCAAATTTACACGCCTTCCCACTTAGCCAAGATAGGTTGAGAGCTAGCGAACCGAATTTACACAGGCGCCGCTTAGTCTCCCGGTCCCTCCGACCTAGCGAACGTAATATACACCCTAGAACGCTAGTCTAGACAAGACACCGGTGTCCGGCTAGGGCTATTTACACAGGACCCCGCCTGACTAACCAGATCAAACGGTCTTACTAAAGAGCGTTCGATCGAGCGGTGCGCCTTCGCTCCTTCCCTCCGACAGAGGGGGCAGATTCCATACACAGATTTAAACCCCTTTTGGGCCTACCGCACAATCGGTATACCCCTAGTGGGTCTGCCGTCTAAAACAGCAGTTGTCTTACCTCCTCGTTCCTGAACCTGAGTTCACACTCATCGACGGGGACACCCCAGCACTTCTTACGTAGAGGCCGATGATCTCCTGGACAACAGACCAGTGGCGCCGAGACGAAGGGAGGTCCACGCAGAAGTTCAGGGGTGCAGCCGTAGAGAACGTGGGCAAAGATAGACCGTCTCACGCCTCTGCCTCTCAGCTACCGTTGAACGATGAGCTTCCCGGCCAATGCACCAAATGATACCGGAGAAACTGACGGAAGCAAAGCACAGAGGGATGGACACAGGTTTCTTCAGGAAGGAAGAGATTCTTTATTGGATCACCGATCGGGACTCAGAGGGACTAATGTCACCAAAAATACAGCAAGTTCTGAGCCCTGAACAATAGTGCAGGCTCCCTATATAGGCACATAACTCCTCCCATATTAAGCTCCACCCGCACATTCTCTTGACCAATCATTACAAATAAGAATTAACTTCCTGCTTGACCGCATGGCTTGTCCAGCACAATGGAGGAGGGGAATACTACATCCTGTATTCTTGCACATGCTCCGTACACTACTGATCGTATCTTGCCTCGTGCAACCAACTGATCGATACGTCAGCATATGCACGTACACATGCCACGTGGTAATCTCGGCCTACTAAATTTATTTTTACCGAGATTCCACCACAGTATCACTGTACTCAGGAGATGTTGCTGAACACATATTGGCATGTTGTTTGGCAGTGACACATAACACGATCTGTTAATTCATGCCTAAAGTACAATGTGTGTGAAAAAAAACACACAAAAATGACTACCTAAATGTTTGACAAAGTCTGGTGGTAGAATTAGTGCATGGAAAGTGTTAAAAAACCACCATTTGAAATACCCTAGGGTGTCTACTTTCCAAAAATATATGGTTTGGTGGGGGTAAAATACATTGGCCGGCCTTACAAATGTTCCAAATAGGACATGTGTGCAGGTTGACTACATGTTAAAATTCCAAGTTGAAAAATGGATATGCGCACCTGCCAAATGTGGCCTTTTAGCCCCCAAACAACCCAACAAGCCTATGCATGGGTGGTGTCACTGTACTCGGGAGATGTTGCTGAACATATATTAGTGTGTTTTTTGGCAGCAAGACATAACAGGATCTGTAAGTTTATACCTGAATTGCAATGTATGTGAAAAAACAACAACAACAAAAAAACTACCTATGCGAAGTTTGGCAAAGACTGGTGGTAAAATGGCTGCATAGAAAGTGTCAAAATATCCTAAGATGAATACCCTGGGTTGTCTACTTTAAAAAAAATATATAGATGTGGAGTGTTTTCCAGAGAGTTATGACAGATAATAGTGTTACAATGTCACTATTGATAAATTTTAAAAATGTTTGTTTTGAAACCGCCATATCCTACTTGTACCTATAGCCCTATAACTTGCAAAAAAAAGCAAAAAAGCACGTAAACACTAGGTATTTTTAAACTCAGGACAAAATGTTTAATCTATTTAGCAGTTTTTTTCATTCGCTTTTGTAGATGAGTAAAAAATTTTCCAAGTAAAAGCCAAAAAACATGTATTCTTTTCAATTTTTCATCATATTTTTTCATTTTTTTTAAATTAAATTACATGAGATTATATAAATAATGGTATGTAAAGAAAGCCCCTTTTGTCCTGAAAAAAACAATATATAAATTGTATGGGAACAGTAAATGAGAGAGCGGAAAATTACAGCTAAACTCAAACACCAGAAAAGTGTAAAAAGAGGCCTGGTCGCAAATGTACAACATCGCAAAAACAGTCCAGTCCTTAAGTGGTTAAATTACATAGGGTTTTTAGTGTTGAGAAGATTTAAATTTTTAGAGAGATTATAGTTGTGGTAAAAATGTTGTTCAGAACGATTGGGTTTAGGGTTAAATTTAGTATTGGGATATGTGGGGTGTTTAATTTTTAAGATAAGTTAAACCTAGGATTAAGGTAAAGTATAGGACTTTGATTGCTTACACTAAGGACTAAGGAAATTATATGTTTAGGTTTTGGGAGTTGTTAAATTTAGGGATAGGAAAAAATGGGTTTAAATGGATGGTTCAGGCACGTGGAGTTTCAAAGGTTATTTGCAAAGTACTCGCTTTCCTGTGATTGTTAGTAGAACTGCAGTAGCTGTTATATAGTGTTCATCACTGAATGCAGTCCCTACTCCACCAGCAAAGCAATCTGGTTATTTGGAAGGACAATGAGTAGTTGGGAAATGATGAATGAGTAAACAAGTGCCTTAGTTATATCTTTAGTTAGAAAAGGGGCGAACGTGCTAATGTTTTTAATGTGGAAGTTACAGGATTAGAGACAAACTGGATGTGAGGAGAAAAGGTAGGACCTGAGTCGAATGTAACTCCAAGGAAGTGGGCTTGAGTGATGGGGGCAATAAGTGTCCCATTGACATGCAGGCAGATAGACTATTTGAGTAATAGAAAGATGAGAAGTTATATTTCAGAAAGAGGGAAGGCATCCAGTTAGGGATGAAAGAGAGGCAGTTTGTGATGTGTTCCAGAAAGGCGTGAGAGGTCAGGGGAAAGGTAAATCTGAGTATTGTCAGCATATAGATGGTATTGAAATCCAAAAGAGTTAATAAGGATAACAAGAGAGCCAGTGTAAATGGAGAATAAAGGAGGACCAAGAACAGAGTCTTGGGGAACACAAAATGAGTAATGAGGAATTGGCACCAGAAAATAAGACACTAAATGCTTGTTTAACCCCCTCCCGACCTCGGACGTACCAGGTACGTCCGCCGAAAACTGGCCATTAACGACCTCGGACGTATCTGGTACCTCCGATAGTAAATCCCCACTTACCTGATCGATGGCGATCCCCCACTGGGGATCGCGATCCTGGGGTCTGCCTGGGAGCCCGATCCAACCCTCCCGTGCCATGTGATCGCAGGGTCCTCGCGATCACATGGCCGGAATAGCCAGTTTGTGCAGTGCCTGCAGGGGGCCTGCCTGAGCTCTCAGGCAGTCCCCCTAATGCCTGTACAAAAGTTTTCAAAGTGAATAAAAGCTGTTAAAAAGTTTTAAAAAGTAAATAAAAGTACTTAGATCATATATATTTTTATATATTGGATCTAAGTACTTTTATATACACATACACAAATCATTAAAAGTGTATTTTAATATTAATCAATATAATTATATATATATTTATATATATATATAGAGAGAGAAGGCTGCACTCCACAGTCTTCCTTAAAATCCAAAACTCGTTATTGGGTATACATTAAAAAATGATCGACGTTTCAGCCCCACAACGGGCTTTCCTCAGGATCAAACAACGAACATGATGTTCTTTTTTTTGATCCGGAGGAAAGGCCATTGTGGGGCTGAAACGTTGATAATTTTTTAATGTATACCCAATAAAGAGTTTTGGATTCTAAGGAAGACCGTGGAGTGCAGCCTTCATTGTGGATTCTCTCTATGTGATTCAGCCAGCAGGCTTAAAGATAGCACTCTTAGGACTCCAAATATGTAAAGTAAAACTTAGCTTTTAATGTCCATAGTTAAAAGATCGACGTTTCAGTTTGCAACCCAAACTTTCATCAGGATGATCCTGATGAAAGTTTGGGTTGCAGACTAAAACGTTGATTTAAATATATATGTAAAATAATATCAAAATACAGTTAGAACAAATTTAAACCGGTATATAATTTAAAAAAAATTTAATTAAATTTTTTACATTTATTTATTGCTTATTTTTATTTTATATATATATATATATATATATATATATATATATATGCATATATATTTCCAGGTCCAAGCACTCGATGTTCCCGGTCTTTTTGTGCTCCGGTGCACAATCTCCAACCAAAATATATATACATATACCTTGTAGAGAGCACTCTGGAGTCTTGGTAAATAAATTTAAACTGCTGCTTTATTAAGCAAACACAGTGATTAACACAATAGTCGACATTTCAAATTGCGTAGAGATAGCACTCCCAGGACTCCAAAGGTGTAAAAATAAAATGTAACTTTGCCTAGAGGGATATTGGCTATACCTTACTTATGATACCTTACAAGGTTGAAACAATCGTCTGGAGTTGCCGTATCTCTCGTGTAGAGGGAAGTTGCTGGCATTTCGGATTTGGACTGCCGTATGGTTAGAACCAGTCTGATATGCTTCAGAGATGTTCTCTCTGTAATGGCACAAGTTGAGCTAAAACCAGCTTGAGATCTGAGCAGGGACCCACCGAAGGGCAGGCTAATTGAGCTGCTGTACGTTGTTACCTCTCTTGCTAAAAAAAACAAGTCCTGCGCTCACTCCCATCACTCCTGGGCGGCAGCAATGACCACAGTACACATCAACCCCAATACATACAGTAAAAACCAAAGAAAAAGTTACCTGCGCTCTCTCCTAAATCCCTATGTATATTTAAACTACAGGGAGTGCAGAATTATTAGGCAAGTTGTATTTTTGAGGATTAATTTTATTATTGAACAACAACCATGTTCTCAATGAACCCAAAAAACTCATTAATATCAAAGCTGAATATTTTTGGAAGTAGTTTTTAGTTTGTTTTTAGTTTTAGCTATGTTAGGGGGATATCTGTGTGTGCAGGTGACTATTACTGTGCATAATTATTAGGCAACTTAACAAAAACAAATATATACCCATTTCAATTATTTATTATTACCAGTGAAACCAATATAACATCTCAACATTCACAAATATACATTTCTGACATTCAAAAACAAAACAAAACAAATCAGTGACCAATATAGCCACCTTTCTTTGCAAGGACACTCAAAAGCCTGCCATCCATGGATTCTGTCAGTGTTTTGATCTGTTCACCATCAACATTGCGTGCAGCAGCAACCACAGCCTCCCAGACACTGTTCAGAGAGGTGTACTGTTTTCCCTCCTTGTAAATCTCACATTTGATGATGGACCACAGGTTCTCAATGGGGTTCAGATCAGGTGAACAAGGAGGCCATGTCATTAGATTTTCTTCTTTTATACCCTTTCTTGCCAGCCACGCTGTGGAGTACTTGGACGCGTGTGATGGAGCATTGTCCTGCATGAAAATCATGTTTTCTTGAAGGATGCAGACTTCTTCCTGTACCACTGCTTGAAGAAGGTGTCTTCCAGGAACTGGCAGTAGGACTGGGAGTTGAGCTTGACTCCATCCTCAACCCGAAAAGGCCCCACAAGCTCATCTTTGATGATACCAGCCCAAACCAGTACTCCACCTCCACCTTGCTGGCGTCTGAGTCGGACTGGAGCTCTCTGCCCTTTACCAATCCAGCCACGGGCCCATCCATCTGGCCCATCAAGACTCACTCTCATTTCATCAGTCCATAAAACCTTAGAAAAATCAGTCTTGAGATATTTCTTGGCCCAGTCTTGACGTTTCAGCTTGTGTGTCTTGTTCAGTGGTGGTCGTCTTTCAGCCTTTCTTACCTTGGCCATGTCTCTGAGTATTGCACACCTTGTGCTTTTGGGCACTCCAGTGATGTTGCAGCTCTGAAATATGGCCAAACTGGTGGCAAGTGGCATCGTGGCAGCTGCACGCTTGACTTTTCTCAGTTCATGGGCAGTTATTTTGCGCCTTGGTTTTTCCACACGCTTCTTGCGACCCTGTTGACTATTTTGAATGAAATGCTTGATTGTTCGATGATCACGCTTCAGAAGCTTTGCAATTTTAAGAGTGCTGCATCCCTCTGCAAGATATCTCACTATTTTTGACTTTTCTGAGCCTGTCAAGTCCTTCTTTTGACCCATTTTGCCAAAGGAAAGGAAGTTGCCTAATAATTATGCACACCTGATATAGGGTGTTGATGTCATTAGACCACAACCCTTCTCATTACAGAGATGCACATCACCTAATATGCTTAATTGGTAGTAGGCTTTCGAGCCTATACAGCTTGGAGTAAGACAACATGCATAAAGAGGATGATGTGGTCAAAATACTCATTTGCCTAATAATTCTGCACTCCCTGTATACTATACATCTATAATATACTATAATATAAATCTATACTGCCTCCCTTGGTAAACTCATTAGCTCCTTTGGCTTACAATATCATTTCTATGCAGATGAGACGCAAATCTACCTGTCCTCTCCTGATCTCTCCCCGTCCCTCTTGACTAGTGTCTCTGACTGCCTCTCTGCTGTTTCTAACGGGATGGCTGCCCACTTCCTTAAACTAAACTTGACCAAAACTGAAATTCTTGTCTTTCCTCCCTCAAGTGTTGTTACTCCTGTGTCTGTCTCCCTCCAAGTCAACGGTGCTACCATCAGCTCCACCACGCAGGCTCACTGCCTAGGTGTTCTCTTTGACTCCGACCTCTCCATTAAGCCTCATGTTCAGTATATCGCCAAATCCTATCATTTCCATCTCAAAAACATTGCGCGCATCCGCCCCTACTTAACGCCAGATGCGACTAAGGTGCTGGGCCATTCCACTGTCCTTTCTCGCTTTGACTACTGTAATCCGCTTCTCAGTGGTCTTACGTGCTCCCAACTTGCACCATAACAGTCCATAATGAATGCGGGGGCGAGTCTCATCTTCCTGTCCGCCCTCACCTCACCCTTCTGTCAGTCCCTACAATGGCTTCCTATAAGATATAGAGCTCAATTTAAAATTCTGGTTCTTGCTTTCAAATCTCTACACAATGCTGCTCCCACCTATCTATCCTCCCTTATACACAAGTATGTCCCATCTAAGCCCTTACGTCTATCTTCTGTCCGTAATCCCACCTCTGATGCTCGCCTTCAAGATTTCTCGAGGGCTGCACCGTTCCTGTGGAACTCGCTTCACTCCTCCGTTAGATGCTCACCCAGTCTCCACTCCTTCAAAAAATGGTTAAAAACCCACTTCTTCATAAAAGTGTATCAATTAAACTGTTAATAGCTCCCGACTGACTCCACTTCTGCAACTGTCACTAGTCTAACACTATCCTTACCTTTTTGTGTCATTTTACCCCACTACCTCTAGCATGTACGCTCATTGAGCAGGAACCTCAACCCCTCTGTTCCTGTGTGTCCAACTTGTCTGGTTACAACTACATGTCTGTTCGTCCACCCATTGTTAAGTGCTGCTGAATTTGATGGCGCTATATAAATGGCATAATAATAATAATAATAATAATAAACGAATAGAGGTAATTTAGTTACTCTAATGGCCATTGGAGGGAATGCCCGCCTGCCAATGTCAAGGCAGACCCCCTGTACAATGGGGGTATTGTTATCCTTGGGAGACTTTGCTGAACACAAACAGTAAAACTTATCACGACGATGAAATCACCAGCAAAAGTGCTGTTGGCAAGCGTTTGTGGCTAAGTGGCTACTACAAAAGACTGGACACACCCCATTTTGAATACCCTGGGTTGTCTACTATTTCAAA
The DNA here is from genome assembly GCA_933207985.1 of Pelobates cultripes. Taxonomy (NCBI): domain Eukaryota; kingdom Metazoa; phylum Chordata; class Amphibia; order Anura; family Pelobatidae; genus Pelobates; species Pelobates cultripes. Next base: position 168,833,624 of record OW240916.1, on the reverse strand, counting down.
TAGTATGTCATGGTGGGGTTAATTTTCATTTCTGGGTTGCCATACCGTCTCAAAGGCAACAAAGCCAATCTGGCAAATGGCAATTTACAAAAACAGAAATAGGCAAATCTTATGTTTGACCCTGTAACTTTCCAAATCACCATAAAACCTGTACTTGAGGGGTACTGTTGTACTTGTGAGACATTACTCTACACAATATGAATGTTTTAGAGCAATAAAATATTTTATGCTGATATCATTGGTGAAATGGCAGTATATGTGTGAAAAATGCAAAAAAAAAAAAAATTATATAAAAACTAAATTTGGCCAAGGTTTGTGACTAAGAAAAAAGACTGGACATACCCCATTTCGAATACCGTGGGTTGTCTACTTTTACAAATGGCATGACATGATGGGGTTAATTTTCATTCCTGGGCTGCTATACGGTCTCAAAGGCAACATAGGCCCAGCAAACCAATCTGGCAAATTTCAATGAAAGCCCTACATTTGACCCCTGTAAGTTAGCATGTAACCCATACAAATTGTACATTGGGGGCACTGTTGTACTCAGGAGATGTTGCTGAACACGTATTGGGGTGTTCTTTGTCAGTAACACATATCAGGAACTGAGAATCCATGCCTAAAGTACAATGTGAGTGTAATATAACACAAAAAAATGACTACCCAAAAGGTTGACAAAGAATGGTGGTAGAATTAGTGCATGGGAAGTGTTAAAATACCACCATTTGAAATACCCAAGGGTGTCTACTTTTCAAAAATATATGGTTTGATAGAGGTAAATTACATTGGCCAGCTTCAAAAATGTCCCAAATAGGACATTGGTGCATGATGACCAGTTGGGATAATTCCAAGTTGGAAAACTGGAATGCACACCCTCCAAATAAGGTCTTTTAGCCCGAGAGAACCCGACACACCTATACATGGGTGGTATCACTGTACTCAGGAGATGTTGTTTAACGCATATTGGGGTGATATTTGGCAGTAACCCTTAAAGTTCTCAGTACATGAATTCTTAAATTGCTATTTTTTAATTTGGCATAGACTAGTGGTAAAATGGTTGCATGAAAAGAGTCAAAATACCCCAAGTTTAATACCTTAGGTTGTTTTCTTTAAAAAAAAATATATACATGTGAAGGGTTATTCACGGGTTCCTGACAAGTATCAGTGTTACAATGTAACGCGTTAATTTTGAAGGAAAAAAAAATAACTTATATTTTTATAACCTATAACTTTGCAAAAAAAGCTAAGAAAATGTTAATATTGGGTATTTCTAAACTCAGGACAAAATTTAGAAACTATTTATTATGGGTGTTTTTGGCAGTTGTAAATATGCCAGATTTTGGGGGTCAAAGTTAGAAAAATTTATTTTGTATAGTAAATTATATGATATAATGGAAATAATGGTAATAATTAGAAAGATTATTTAATGGCGAGAAAAACGGTATATAATATGTGTGGGTACAGTAAATGAGTAAGAGGAAAATTACAGCTAAACACAAACAGCCCTGGTCCTTAACGGTAAGAAAATTGAAAACCGGTCTGGTCACTTAGGGGTTTAAAGGAAAGGATGAAAATCAGGAAGGTACAGTGTCCATGTTGTTGAGGGTTTGAAGAAGAGAGTGGTCAACAGTATCAAAAGCGGCAGCAGATAGGTCAAGGAGAATTAAGAGAGTAATTAGTAATTTTGGTAAAGGGCAGTTCAAGTAGAATAGAGGGAGCGGAAGCCAGATTGAAGAGGGTCAAGGAGGTATTTAGAATTGAGAAAGTAATTTAGATTAGTAAACAGAAGAAGTAGCTTAGAAGTGACAGGGAATAGTGATACGGAAAGGTAGTTAGACTTTTTGTAGGGTGGAATTGACAATTGCATTTTTGAGGAAATATGCAACAGAGGTTGAAACGATGTACAGTTGCAATCACAATTACATGATTTTGCTATTTCATGACGAAAAGTCATGATTTTATTAAAGACACGGAGGCGAGTATTGCATATCCCTTGCGTCATGAAATAGCAAAATCATGTAAATTTATAACAAGACACGGAGGCTCATATTGCAAGTTTAAAGCTGATCCATTACCGCAGCGAAAGTATGTGGGGCCGGTCGGAAGTAAAACTCTCGTAATGTAGACTCCCTTGACCAGTCAGCCGTCCTCATAATGTCCTCCAGGCGAACGCCTGCAGACATCATGGAAGAGGCTGAGGCCCCCCGGACCGAATGGGCACCAAAGATCGTGGTATCGATACCTGCCTGGGACAACAGCCATTTCACCCAGCGTGACAAGGTTGTGCTAGAAACCGGGTGGAAAGGGGGGCGAAATGATAAGAACAGCTGAGGAGAGGTGGCGGAGCGATGAGAGTTGGTGCGAATTTCGTATTCGCGTAGGCAGGCCACCGGACATAGTGACGGAGAGGCAGGGAAACTAGGGTAGGATACCGATTTGATTGAAGTCTTAGTCCTTCGGCTGATGTTGAATGTTACCCCGTCCGGGGTATATGATCTGGCATCGAAATACAGTGCTCTAACATCAGAAACCCTCTTGCATGAAACGAGGCAGAGCAGGCAAACCAATTTGGCAGATAGCTGTTTAAGGGAGAGCCCTGCGTTAGAGGGCCAGGATGAGAGGAAAACCAACACCACGGAGACGTCCCAGGTCGTGGAGTATCGGGGCCTGGGTGGTCGTGAGAACCTAGAACCTTTGAGGAGTCGGCACACTAAGGGGTGTTGTCCCGCGGGGCATCCATCAAAGCCTTGGTGCATCGCCGAGATGGCAGACCGGTAGAGGTTGATAGTCCTGTAAGCCTTGCCAGCCTCAAAGAGGGACGTCAGAAACTGCAGGACCACTGCAAACGGGATCCGTGTTCCTAGCCATGCACCAGCTAGCCCAAGCTCGCCAAGCTGACCCATATGCCCGTCGAGTGCCGGGAGCCCATGCCGCTGCCAATAGACGTCTAGTCGTGTCCGAAACTCCTTGGATTTCCCAGGGTCCCCGGAGATCCACCATGCCAGGAGTGGGAGAGAGCCTTCCAACCGGAGAGGGTGATACTGTCCTGTCAGGTCCCGCAGCAGGTTGTGGTATTCCGGCAGTAGACGGGGATAGTCTATCGTCATCTCAAGCATTTGGGGGAACCACGACTGTGTTTCCCAAAACGGGGTCACCATGACCACTTCTGCCTGGTGTTTGCGGGTCTGTAGGAGTGAGCGCGGGATCATGGAGAACGGGGGAAAGGCATATAGGAGGCCTCCGCTCCAGTCTTGCAGGAAGGCGTCCACTGCCTCCGCCATTGGATTTGGCCTCCAGCTGAGGGAATCGTGGCAGCTGAGCGTTGAGCTGGGAAGCGAAAAGGTCGATGGTAAATGGTCCCCAGAGAGATGATATATTGGCGAACACCGCCTTGGCGAATCTCCAGTCGCTGGTGTCTGAGAGATAACGTGAATCCCAGTCCGCCTGGATATTGTGCAGGCCAGGTAAGTATTCCGCGTAGACCATCATGTTCTGTTCCAGGCAAAATTCCCAAAAGTCTTTCGCCAATCTGGCCAGGATTGCCGATTGTGTACCACCCAGGTGGTTGACATATCTCACCGCCGAGACGTTGTCCATGCGGAGCCGAATGCATGTTAGGGCTCGGTCTCTGGCGAAGCTGCTTATGGCGAAGGAGCCTGCCAGGAGTTCCAGCACGTTGATGTGCAGTCGGGATTCCGATTCCGACCAATGGCCACCTGTTGAGACTCCCTCGCAGTGGGCTCCCAGCCATGGAGACTCGCATCTGAGTCGATCGTGAATTCTGGCATTGATCTGAAGATGGCTTTGCCATTCCATGCGGACAGATTGAGAATCCACCAACGTAATTCATCCTTCGTCTCGCCGTCCAGTGATACCAGGTCTGCGTAGGACGCACCGGCTCTGAGGTGAGCGATCTTCAGGCGTTGTAACGCTCGGTAGTGGAGCGGGCCTGGAAACACAGCCTGTATCGAGGAGGCCAGTAGGCTGATGAGTCGTGCAAGCTGGCGTAAGGTGAGTTGGGGCCGGATGAGGGCCCTGCGTAACTCCTTGCGGATAGAGCGGATCTTGGAGATCGGGAGGCTCAGCGTCGCTGCCCCCGAATCCACAAGGAATCCCAAGAATTCCATGCGAGTGGCGGGGGTGAGGCACGACTTTTCCCAGTTGATAATGAAACCTAGGCGGGAAAGGAGGTTTATGGCCAGCCGTAAATGAGTAAGGAGGGTGGAACGCTCCTGAGCCATGAGGAGAATATCGTCTAGGTAAACGATTAGTCGAACTCCTCGACTGCGTAACCAGGCCATCACAGGCTGTAGTAGCTTCGTGAAGCACCATGGCGCTGAGGAGTGGCCAAAGGGTAGGCAGGTAAAACGCCAAGTCTCTTGCCGCCAGTGAAAGCGTAGGAGGTCTCGGGATGCCACTGCTATCGGCACCGTCAGGTACACATCCTTGAGGTCTAGCTTTGCTAGCCAATCTCCGTGGAGGAGGAGATCTCTTAGTAGGTGAATACCTTCCTTCTTGAAATGGCGGTACCTGACTATGGCATTGAGGGGGCGCAAATTTATGACGGGTCTCAATTGACCGCCTTTCTTTTTCACCAGAAAGATGTTGCTTATGACACCTGCGGGGTTGTGAGGTGCTAGTTCTATAGCCCCTTTGAGAAGGAGGGAGGAGAGTTCCTCGTCGATCCGTCTGTGATCCTGGAGGGAAAAGCAGATCGGTCGAGGAGGGGGAATGTGTATCAGATGGTTTATGAGTTATATATGGAAACCCCGAATAGTGGTCAGCACCCAGGGGTCTGAAGTTATTTGTGACCATGCTGGGAAAATATGTTGGAGTCTGCCCCCTACACAAACCAGAGAAGAAGTGTGAGGTATGAGGTACCTCACCGTATGGTCGTCTCGAACTTGGGTTGTCCCGAAAGCCTCTGGATCGCCATGGACGTCGCGGGATGGGAAGAATGTGGGGCGGGAGGTAGAGTCCTGGTACTGCATACGGTGTTGGAAGGAGCCTCTTCCCGTGCCACGGGATTGGGGATAACTGCAGCCGGCCAGACGGCTCCTGAATCTGCCGGCCCTGGTAGAGACCCGCCCCTGGAACACTCGCCTCATGGAGGCTTGGGCCTTGTCTAGGGCTGTGAACGCTCCAACAAAACGCCCTAAAGCTTTTATAAAGGAGTCTCCGAAGAGCAATCCTTGGGCGTCCTTACCCGCTTCCGTAAGGGCAAGGTTGGCCAGTTTAGGCTCGATCTTAAATAATATGGCCTTACGCCTTTCTATAGATAGGGAGGTATTCACACTCCCAGCAATACATATTGCTCTCTGGACCCAACCACGTAGGTCTTCAGGGTCAACCATGCGGTTCTCCGCTCTGGCGTCTTCCGCCAAATCAAAAAGTTTGGCCAAGGGGCCGAATATATCCAGATGTTTGTCCTGCGGACTCCAGTCCTTTATGGGGGTTCCAGCCCATTTTAGTGAGGAACTGGGTCATCTTGGGGTCTAGTTCTGGAGTGTCGCAGACTTTATTAGGCACCACCGGCCTAGGACACTCTGCCCTCAATTTGTTGCGGGCCGCTTTACTCAAGGGTCGTCTGACCCAATTCTCTAAATATGTGGCAACGTGGTCAGCCAGGAGCCACTCTGCCGATCTCGGATGGTGTAAGTCATCTGGGTCGAAGAGTGGGACACCTGACGGATCCACAAGGGTGGAGCCCGCAGCCGCGGGGTTCCTAATCCCTATCTCGCCTCCGGGCATCTCTGCCTGAGCAGAGGAAAGGAGGTCAAAGCCAGCATCTGCGGCATCCGCATCAGAGTCACTGTCCGACTCGTTCATAGCCTCCTCATTTGACCTGATTTCTGAGTCGGAGTCGCTCTCTAGTTGTGCTCTGGCACATTTCCATAGCCGCGCCCGTTCTGCCTGGCGCGGAAAGGCTTTTTTGCGTGGATGGGGCACGCTTTCTGGGGCGACCGAAGGTACGCCAGTCATGGTGTTTCTGGAGGCGGAGGGGTGTTTGGTCTTATGGGTAGCCTTTTTAAATGTCTCTCCCTGAGTGTTCACAGTGGGACGCGGTAAAGGCGTCGAGGAGCCCGAGAACTGCTCGTCCAAAGGACGAGGCAAGAGGGCCTGTGAAATGGTGTGGGAGAGGGTGGAGGACATAGACCCCATGGCCGCCATAATGGCGTCTGCCACTGAGCGCTGCAGCGCTAGGAACTGTGCCCCATCAGGGTGGGTAGTTCCATCTGTCATAATGGGTGAATTGCCTGAGGTGACAGGGGCCTCACTTCTAGTGAGTGGGGTATCAGACTCCCCAGAGGGAGTGGACCCAGCGGATAGTCTGGGTTTAGGCATGCTACACTAGCACAGAGTATAAGCTAATAAGAGAAATAGTATGGGTTAGTCACCCAAACAGCAATAGACAAAAACTAAAAACGCTCTCATCAGGGTCCAGACCAGAGACACACTAAGATGCAGGGTAGGAGGGAAGACAGGAAGTCTGAAAATGGCCGCCGATAATCTTGTGGGATTCGTGGCATCCGCGGCAAAATACTGAACGTGCAGTAGAAAAAATTTGAATTCGGGAACCAGATAGGTAAGTATAGGGGAATAATAGAGTAGGCAAATGGCCATTCGCGTGAAAAAATTAGTGCGGCAAGACGCGCGAACGCGCTGTGTGCCGAATGAGGAGAAATATGTATGTGCGGCGAATCAGCCGAATAGACTTAATTCGCGCGCATACACGCCCGGGTAGAGGGAAAGACACGTGCGCAAAATGGCGCAGAGTATGAGAAAGACGGAAAGGAGATAGACTACAGTGGTGTAGTGACAGGGAAGGTCTGGACCCTGGGCATGAGCAAACAAACAGGCACATGAAGTAATTCAAGTACAATAAACGAAAACATAATAGAATGAATGTAAATAGTATAAAATAACTAAAATAAATAAACTAAATACAAATAAGTAATTAACTAAATATAAACACATAAAAGTAAAACAAATATGACAATGATGTAGAATGCTACCAGAACTGGTAAGCAATTGAAGGATAAAATCAATGAGAGAAAAACCAGTACAATAGAGAAATATGAAGAGAAAAAAGTGACATGTACTTATCTTTCTGTCGGAGCAGCAAAGAAAGAGGTAAATGGAAGGGAAGTGCTGCCTATTATACTGGGACCTGAGCGGGGAGGGGCTTATGTTACTACATGTTCTTTATTTTTTCATTCTGTATGTATCCTTTGCTGCTATTGGTGGACAGTAAAGAAAGGGATATGCAATATAAGCCTCCGTGTCGTTATAAAATTACTCAACCTCCATTGAAAATCAGGTTTATTGTCAAAATTTACAGACTTTCAACTATTTGCAATGAACAAATCAAACAAATGCTCCAAGTGGTTTTCCCGAAAATGCAACTTATAATGACTTCTCCAGTCTCATAATTATTCAAGGCAAGCATCTTTAGTATTTGGAAGAGCACCCTTTTGCTGTTATGACCTGTTGCAAATGAGATGCATAGCCAGACAACAACTTCTGGCGGCGTTCCTGAGGAATCTTAGCCCATTTTCATGAGCAATGGCCAGTTAAGTAATATTCTTGGTTTAGCGGAGTTTTTAAATTTTGACAATAAACCTGATTTTCAATGGAGTTTGAAGAATTTTGATTACAATTGTATTAGGAATGGGAGTTGACTAAGAGAGAGAGATTGGATAAGGTGAAAGGATATGGGATCAAGATGGTAAGCAGTGGTTACTGAAAAGCCTTATATCTTAATACCGTGGTTTCATAGAAATATTTGCTAAAGTGTGTTAGCGGAGTTTTTTTTAAATCTAATTAGTTGGGGGACATAAGACACTCCATTTATAACTTGTTTTGGTGTTGACAGCAGGGGGCTCCCCCTGTCCTGAGTTGCAGCGCTGGGCGAGCTGCTCTAGAGCCGCCACCCTCCCCCCCCCCTTAGTGCAGGGCCAATCTTACAGTCACCTTAAAAATGGAGGCGCCCGGAGGAATCTTTTACAGGGTGCCCCCGAAGCTGTCCGTTTTTCGGTATGGCAGAGCAGGCACCTGCTTACACTGATGGCAGGTGCCTGCTCTGCCAATGAATGCCGGCAGAAAGGAGGCAGGCTGCGAGGGAGGCTCTTCTTGCAGCTTCCCATATGCGCGCCCTCTGTGATGCCGGGAGCCGTAATATGACGTCATTCCAGCCCCGGCATACTACACAGCATCCTGGAGGAGTGAGGAGCTGCCCCACACTGGAGGTAAGGAGGCTGGATGTCTGAGTCTGTGAGTGGTTGACTGTCAGTGAATGTATGTATGCCAGTGTCTGCCTGTGTGTGTGTCTATCAGTGAGTGTTTGACTGTCAGTGTGTGTCTGCCTGTGTGTGCCAGTGAGTGAGTGACTGTCAGTGAGTTTCTGTGTGAGAGAGGGGGTGGCAAAATGGATCTTTGCCTAGGGCAGCAGAAATCCTTGCACCGGCCCTGGTTCACTGCTTTTGTAATTGAATAGGAGTGTGTAGATTAGATTTTTTATCTTTATTATCTGTCTAGAATAGACTAATCGTGACATTTTTTTAACCCTCTTACCCACTGAAGCAGGTCACGTGCCCACCTGAAAATAGCTGTGTTCATGACAAACTGGTAAAAAAAAATAAAAAATAACTTCTCTCTAAATGCAAACTTTAGACTATAGTCTGCAATACTTAACTAAGCTTTCAGTCTTCAGATGAATATGTAACTGCCATAGCCCTAGGAAGTTGTAGGGGCAGGAGGCACCAGGGCACTCCTGGCACAATAGCCATTGCAGTGCACTATGGTGGTTATTGTGCTTTGAGTGTTTCTTAAATAAAAGTAACAACTAGTCATAAATACACGTGCATTCATTAGAACATGGGGAAAGTTTATTAACAATTTATAATTGGCAACTTAAGACATAATGCTCACCATACTTCATGGTACCTCTACACTTGATACATGTAGGTATTTGTCATGTTAAGTTAAAAGTATAAATTATAAAACCATAACTTAGATTAGTTTACCTACAAAGAACCAACATACTGTCACGGTACCTGTTAAAGTGAATCTGTAATGACAGGCTCAATTCAACATATAACAGCTCCTAAAGCATTTAATAATTTACCATAAATACAAATTAAATTGCTTTAAGTTGTTATAGTCTCTTACCATCTGCTGAGTGTGCCAGCAATGTAACATACGCCATCTACTTTTATTCCTCTATTCTCCAAGCAGGGCAATCCTCTGTAATGATGACAACACTTTGATAATATCCGATTGTAATTTACGATTACTTCCTTTCCACTGGTGGGAAAGTAGCTTATACGTTATATGTTGGATCCAATACTTTCATGAGCCATACAGCAAAACAAATTCTTTAAAACTCAAAACACTGACAATTTTGTATTAAACTATTTTGGTACGGAAACCCATTTTTGTAAACATAATTTTAACTTGTTAAGGACCATGACAGTTTAGTTTATCATAACCAATTGGAATTTACATACCCTGGGATGTCCTTTGCTGACTTCTATAGATGATTGGTTGGTAGTAAATAAATAGGACATTCCATCTTGAAATACGATGGGAACCAAATAGATAGTGATAACTGAATGATTGATCATTGGACCTTTATGTTGATTATTATAAAAAAAATTAAAAAAACAAAAACAAAAAACACACACAAACTCAAGGGTACTTCTTAAAGAAAAAGAGGAGGAATGACTCCACAATATTTATTCAAGAACTAACTTTTGGAAGAAGAATAAAAAAAAAATGAGGTAGTGTAAAGAGTGCCCTATTCAATCAAACTTGTATCAGTTAAGAAACCAGGTTTTCACAAAATTCTCTCGCTAGTACACAAATAAATAGGCATGAGTGTACAAGTAAACTAGACCCACAGTAGACTGTTCCAACCACAATTTAGGTCAGAGAAAAGATGATATTCCGTTTAATGTCATGGTATAGCTACAGAGGACATCCATTTAAAAAAATGATGGGATGCGACTCACTGGCACTATTCCTATAGCACTTGCCTTTTAGAAATTTTATCATTGTTTTTGCATGGGTTTTATTGCACTCTTACATACTAGATATTTTGTGTACTTCTGATATAACTAATCATGTTTATTGTTTGAATGTACAACGAAAAAGAGGATTTTGGTTCCAATAAATTCTTATATTTGTAAACATAATGACTCAATAAATAAGGAAAGATTGTATTGTTTAATGTGGATATCAATGCACCAATTTAATAAAAAAAAAAAAAAAAAAGAACATCCAAACTACCAGAGCTTCACTTTAGCTTGAAGTGGTTTAGGGGTATTACGTTATAAAAGTGCTGATTTCAAAATAATCTGCACTTTTATAAAGATCATTAGGTTGCACTCACCCAGCCTGGAGGGTTTTCTCCTAACAGGCTTGAGCACACCCTCAAAATGGATGTGAGGATTCTCAGAAAAGCATTATATTGAATGTTTCTTTACTAGAGGCACTGCTGAGCATGAGCCCTAAGTCCCAATGCATTGGCTGGGCGAATAGCTCACAAGTGATGATCTCATGGTTGGACACCAGAGTTGTGACAAGGAGATCCTCCTGCCACTTGATTACAGGTAAATAAAAGCTTTATTTCACATATGAGTGGTGAGCAGTACTCTAAATGCACTCGTTATAGCACTGCAACATTACAAATAAGTGCAAACAGACACTGGAGTTTTCCATTAAGCACAATGCAAATCAAACTCCTTGCAGTTGCATTCCTTGCATGCACATGTCAGTTCTGTAAACGGTCATTTATACAGGAAATCTTTAATTATGACTGGCCCTTAAAGTAACACACCAGGACAGCTTGCTGAAGTACTTTGTGTGAAGAGTGTGTCATATTTTAAATTTTATGGGGAAAAAATGCAGATTTCAATAAAATTGACACTTTTATAAGCTAACATTATTACACCCTACTGGCTGTCAGACAATCAGTCCCGTTATTTACTCAATGGACCTAAACTCAATTAGCAGGTAACTGCCTTGCAAATACTTAATTAGAGCTAGACTGGAATATCTGTGATTAGACAGTCACAGAAAGTATGGGCAGCGTTCAAAAGGGGTGTTTGCAAAGGCTTTAGACAAGATAGCTGCAGCTTTTGCAAGATCCTGCTCGATACACCCGCAATGAAAGAATGCATGAGGTTTTCATAGTAGATATATGTTCTAATCAGTGATTTTTATTTATTTTGTATTTGGGTAATGGAGTGTCCCTTTACTTTTGCAGGCAACTCTGTTATGTAATGCTAAGTTAGTCTATGATTTTGCAAATTTCAGTAATGTTTTACATAAAAGTATAATATATGCAATGACCAAGGTTAAAACTGAGAATACTTAAAACGGGTAAAAACATCAAATAGTGTATATCCTCTGCAACAAATTTAAAGAACAACTGCTACTAAAAACATAACTTTACAGAGCATTAATCCTTGTCCGGAGTATTGAAACATACTAAATATTTTTGGGGAAAACTGCTCCAAACTTTTCTTAGACCCTTCATTCTGACAGCAGACCATTATGTGATTGGTCAATTACTGTATACCCACCATAAGCAGTGTCCTCCAGCCCTACAACAGTGTAACTCTGCCTCCTTCCACAAGCATTTCCTCTATTGTCTGCCCTCTGGGTATGCTCACCTTCCTTTAACATCTCTCATATTCTGTCACTCAAAATATGTTTTCACTGTATATTTTACATGTGGAATCTAACAGAAATAGCAGCAAGATGGAGCGAATTATGGATCTGAGAGAGAGAGTTTGAACCGTGTTTCACAAAATTGTCAATATACTTGCTATAGATGTTTTCATAGCATGTTTCAAAATTTAGGACAAGAATTATTTTATGTTGTCCTTTAAAAAAATACATAACCAACCAGGGCATGTTGTTATTTAACAGAGATAGAAGCATGTATTTTTTGACTGCAATAACAGGCTTCCTTCATTGGCTTTTAAAATGTCACTCCAAGCTGGAGTTGACCCACATTTGTGATTTTTTTTTTTTTTTTAATAATGTATTAAAATTAGAATAAAATGATTAAAAAGAATGCTTGCCTGCAAAGATTATTTGCAGAGTTACTTCCCTTATTCTGTTCACTGAGTGGCAGCAAAGAAGTAGCTGAACAATTTAAAGCCGTGCATACGGATATAGTATTGAATTGGCACGCTTTCGACATGCAAAACGTAATGCACATGCACACTACAGTTCAATGCTGTCCTATATAAAACACAGAGGCAAGCACAGTAGAGCTGCAGAACTTGCATTGACTTCAGTGTACTTTTGGGGTGTTACTGTGCATGAAAATCCCTAGATGTCTGTAAATGTATCAGTATCTTGTGGGAAATGGGAAGTAGAAGTGAAAACTGAACAACTTCTATCCCACATATTAAACAAGCCTAGATGAAATACCTCAAGGTTTAATAGGCACAGAAGTTGTCAAAGTGCTTGGAGTGTCCCTTTAAGGGAGACAGACACGAGCATGAAAGGCCACTCACACACCCTTTTAAATTGTTTACATTGTTGTCACTTAAACGCACAATTTAAGGCTAAAATAAATCTTTACAAAAAAATTATAATAAATAAACAAAAATAATATTAAATAATACAAAAAGCAATTGTCTAATAATAAACAGGGAGAAAGAAACGCAAGAGGAATGGTGAACTGTTAAGCTCGAGTCTAATTCAGCAGCACCCAGAAGTCCTTCCACCTTCTGCTTGGCTTCGTTGTGCTCCCCCTCCCAAAGGCTCACTTATTGGCTGTTGTCCAACCTTGATGCCATTAGCCTTGAATGAAAGAAGAAAGGACGTGAGAGGCAGGAAAGTGATCACCTAGTGAAATGTAACTGTACTGCCATCATGTGGCAAAGTTTACCTCATTAGTCACATCAAACAGTCCCTGTTGGATCTTTTTGTAGATTTCTTTGGCGGTTCCAATGAAGGCCTTGGAGAGAATTACAGCAGTAAATAGCACACATAAAAGGTAACAGAAAAAAAATAAAAATATATCAAACTCATACCAAACCAACAAATAAATAAAATAAGAGACAGTGTTTGGGACTAGCAAACAGGAGGCTTTTTCACTGAAATAACAGCACTTCTCCTCCCTTACCTCCTCCACGTTGGCTGCAGTTTTGGCAGATGTTTCCATAAATATGAGACCATGTTCTTGAGCAAAGGCTTCTCCTTCCTCCCTTGAAACATCTCTGCGGCTCTCAAGGTCACTGGAACAGAGGGTCAAGGAGAAAGTATAAAGAAAGCCCAATGTATATAGTAAGCTGACTGACAGAAATGTGTTTCTGACATACTGAAAGTGCTGACCTTTTGTTTCCAATCAATATGATCACCATATTTGAACTGGAGTGCTGCCGAGCATCTTCCAGCCAGGAAGTGAGGTGACTAAATGTTTCCCGTCTGGAAATACAAGACAAAGACACCAGGCAGGTAAGAGAGTTGTTATAGAAGATTTTATTTGGCAAAAAGTGAAAGGGGTTGCTTCATAGACTCTTTGTATCTAACCAAGAAATGTATTTAAAAAATAATAATAATAATAAATATATAAAAAATAATAAGCAAGTCCCTCACCGGGCACACTGATATTTTTGGTAGCGCTTAGTACGAGACATAGCAGAGATATACAAACAAAGAAGAAAATGGACAGAGAAAAGACCTGCTTGCCGAAAGCAAACCCCTAATGCATACCCTAAGACAAAAAATAAATAAAAATAAAATCATGGACAGGCTAAAGTAAGCAGGATACTCTACACAGATATCAAATCACTTCCTTGTGAATGGGAATCTACACTGGAGTAGAGCAGCCTGCAACAGCTATCACAGCTCCTGCCCCTGACCTGTACCTGGCCACTAATGGGAAGCCACCCACACTGCTAGATATACACAGAGCTGCAAATGAATCCTCCCCTCATACAAATATTACAAACAGACTACACACAATCCCCACAATAACTCTGACAATCCACATACATGCACACAACCCCACAAGCAGCCCCAAATGTATACACACCACCATACCCACAATGTAAAATAGCCACACAATTTCACAAGTAACCCCCAGTCATAGGTATCATAAACAATACCAAAAACTACTCATGAACATATACAATAAAACAACCCACATACTAGCAAATACAACGCTACAAAGCAACTGCAGCACCCATAAATAACACAAGCAGAACACGGCAACATACACATTTCAATTTAAAAAAATACAAATAAAAAGAAATAGGACTGGCATACCAAGGGACTTCAAGATCTTGTTTTGGCACAGTAATACTAAAGGTGTCTACTCCTGTACTAAATATGGTCACAATTGTGCTGCTGTAATTTTGCTGCACAAAAGGTAGCCCTGATAGCCTAGTAAATTAAAATATACACAAAATTGGCCCAATCAAAATTCTGTCTAAAAGCTAGAAATATTGACAGAAGCAGATGTATAAATATGAATAAACAATATTTCATAAGATCAAATCATACAAGCAAATTCCTTCATTTTTATAAGACAAACTACTGTCTAATCCCAAAAGTTACTGTAACACCCTTCCTGGTGTATTCAATAATTGCTTGTTACAAAATAAAATAAAAATCTTTTTCCTTTTTTTAATTTTGTTCCAAGCAATTGCAATTAGGTACAGTACCAAGGCCACCAGTCCACCCGGCTTATCAGAGTTTACAGACTGCAGGCCACAGTACTACTGTGCAGGCCACAGTACTACAAACAAAGGTAGGGAACATGTCACCAACACCACGTACATAAGCTAACAAGTGAAGATAAGGTTAGTCCTTCTGGAGTGGCACAATCGGTAGGGACTCACACAGAACAATAAATATGTCCCAGAGCTGGGCATCCTCATAACGAAAGCTGGCAGACAGCACCAATAAGCGGCCGAGTGTAAATTCTGGCAAAGCCATCATGGCGGCAGTTTTAGAAGCAGCAATGCAGTAGCCCAGAGAACATAAACTGCTCAAAGGATAGTGTAGAAAGGAGATCAATGTTGAGAGTCCAAATAAGTGGTGCAGGCCATGCTTTGTTGTTTAGGTCGTGTGGGCCTACTAAAGTTCTATATCTAATTAACTAAGCATCTCACATATGTCCAATTCACAGGGACGGTTTCTATTGTAGCAAGTATAAACTACTATTTAGAGCAGTGGAAGCAGGAGCATCTGATCAGCGAGGTGGCCCGTCCCCAGCCCCAAAATAGAAATTTGAATGCTCTGGCTCACCAACCTGAGATAGAATATAAATTAACTTTTGCAAAATGTGACTCCATTGCATAATGCATGGATTGTGTACCGTGATTTACATCTTCTCCAGCTACACTTTGTCCCCCAGAAAGCAGCGCAAACTCTTATGTAGATAATCCATACTTTTTTTTTTCAGTGAAACAAAAATAGCTCAAAAAATTTCTAGTATTTCAGTATGTAGCAAGTTAAAATTCTTTGGAGAACCTGGAGAATAAAATCGCAAAAATAAACCCAAACAAAAGCACAATATCACCCAAATGTGAACAAAACAAAGAGATCCTACCTAAAGTGGGCAGGAAAACTGAGACTTAATAATTAGGTTCCATTTGGGTTTTTTAAAATAGTTTTTTTGGCTAGACAGAAAGACATTAAATACTGCTTGGATGTCATAGGAAAATACCAATCATAAAAATAAATTAATTAAATCTCTATTATTTTATATAGACTATGAAGTCTATTCTTCCACACTTGGCCCCGTGTTTTTACATGACAGATATATATTCCAAATATGTGATACAAGTCTATATAACAAAGTTCATCATGCAAAAAATATACAGACCTGACCTGTGCGATGGACTAGACTAATTCAAGATTAACATATAAGGCATGCCAGGAGTCTATTTAGAGAAACAAAATAAGTTTTTCAATTAGAATTATGGAAACATGGATTTACAAGTAGGTGACTAAACAAACAGAATTTGTTTGACAAATAAGAGTTTTTTTCTAAAATGATAACGTAGGAGGTCGTACACTAAACAATACTTTAAGGCAGGCCCAATAATTATGCAAAGGATTTATCAATATTCCCCTTCCATGTTTCCACTCCTTTCTCAGCTCTTCTGGGGGACCATGCAATGGGAATCAAAGCATGCAGAGCAATTACATTACAGTGTCTCAGTAACATGCATCCTAAAGCTACTCTCACCTGGTAATGTCATACACTAGCAGAGCTCCTGCAGCCCCTCGGTAATATGATCGTGTTATGGAACGGAATGATTCTTGCCCAGCCTGTGCAGGACAAGGGACAAACAAAGTGATATAAAATAAATGAATAATGGATGCATCCCAGCATCATATCTTTGTATTCAAGTACACCCAATATCTAGCTTTTATTCAACAAATGTCTCTGGCAACATGTCCTTTCAAGTACCATGAAAGACTATCTATTTGAAACCGTAACTTAAATTCATGCCTATGGCTTTGAATTACATGTATAACATGTTTGAAAGAAAAGCCAAATAGATCTAGGTTACAACATTGTCTAGGAGGCAGCCCAGAAAGGAACCTGGATAAGGTCAATACGCAACCAGAAAAGACATTACAAGAGGAGCATGTACCAAGCAAATGAGCACGTAAATACTGCACATTGGAAGCTGGTATGTTCAGTAAATCAGTGATGACAGTAAAATAATGAGTGTAAAGAGTATTCAAACAGAGTAATGATTAAATTAACAATTTACAAATAATTCCTATATGAGGCGTCATTACAATTAACCTAGGGTTTTCGTTAGGTAACTTAAATAAGGGAGAAGATTTGCAATAAAAAAAATTAAAAATTAATGGTTCATGTCATTACACATTCCCTAGCTGACAACTGAACATGCAATTTGTGAGAAGTGTGTATGTAGCAGGACAATGGAATTTGCAGATCAGTGACTTAGTAGCATTATGTGATGCATATATGTACAAAGGTGAATGTAATTTGTAG
Source organism: Pelobates cultripes (assembly GCA_933207985.1). NCBI lineage: Eukaryota > Metazoa > Chordata > Amphibia > Anura > Pelobatidae > Pelobates > Pelobates cultripes. Next base: position 168,816,619 of record OW240916.1, on the reverse strand, counting down.
GCAACATGTATATGTTCATCAATTAACATTGTTGTTGATTGATTTCCTAAAGGATTCATTGCAATGCAGGTGTTTCTATAGAGAGTCCTACACAGATCTATTTCAACACATTACACTGGTATTCTCCAGTGTTACTCTTACTTGTAAAGCAATTCATGGATCATATCTATATGGTCTATATGACACGCATGAAAATTGCAATGTACAGACTATCATATCCAAGGTGTGACTAGATCAGAGCTGGAGGCTTTTTCCAAATTTGCCTTTAAGGTTTTCCATTCCCCGTTTGGTGAATATACCCTTTGATGGGATTTGTCATGTTTTTTTCTATTTTTGTGAAAAGACTCAGGGCACCAGCAGGTTATAAAGCTCCAAACCTATAGAGTCTCTCACCGTGTCCCATATCTGTAACTTTATAGGCTTCCCGTCAATATTAATCATCCGGGCTCCAAACTCAACCCCTGTGGAGATAAGAATAATGTTACTAAAGAGAGTAATGGAAAAAACAAAAAACACATTTCACACAGTAAAGGGGTAAATTATTACACACCATAAACATTAAATTATTAAACGAACACTACAAACAGCTAAAACACTTTAACTTGCTGAAGTGCTTTATGTGTAAAGAGTGTCCACTTATTTTATAAAAGTGCAGATTTCAATCAGAAAACAGGTCCTGTTACTTCCTGGCTGCGTTAGCTCAGTGGAGCTAAACTCAAATGGCAGCCATTGCCCAGAACACCTGCCCTACAAACACTATTCATTCAGCTGCACTGGGAAGGCAGCTGCTGTGATTGTGACAGCCACATAAAGTCTGGGCTGCGTTAGAAGGGGAGGGCCTGCAAAGGTTCTATAGAAGAGAGACATGCATAATTTAATCACTAAATAGTAATTATTGTTTTATTTGGGCAGTGGAGTGTCCTTTTAAACCTAGTAAGATTTAAAGGGACACTCCAGAATAAAAATCAGTGTGTGAGTAGGCAATACATTTTTTGCATAAACAGATTAATATAAAATAGTATATCTTGAGAAAGTCTGCAAGAGGTGAAAACATATCTATAAAAGCCAGATTTGAGGCAGCTGTCTCATCACAATGAGGAGTCTTACCAATAGTTAAGTCATGAACAGGTTGGAACCTCTTATCTGTAAACTGTAGGAGGAGACAGGACTTTCCCACACCTAGGATAAAGGTATCAGAGACAAACCGTGATTAAAACTGAAAATAATGCAAAATGTATAGCAAAATAAAACCAACACACATCTTAATTGTGTTAATTGTGTTCTCAGGCATATCCTTGAAAGAAGACAGTACATATTACTTCTCATTTCTTAAATGTTGTGTAAGCATAACCCATCTGCCAACCTTAAAGTGGGTTAGGAAAACCAGACGGTTCATGTGCCTTGAGGACTGGTTACAGTTCAATGAAGTCTCTGTCACGGTGTTCTTGCAAACCGTTGGTTATAACTGCTGCTATTAATGTGTCTCTTTAGGAACTTTGTTAACCACAGTCATGGCTTCAGTTAGCCTGTTTTGTAATTAAAATAAACAATTTTGTGTTAAGGATACATCTTTGTATTCCTAACACTAATGTGTTTCTCAGCCCCTTCTCTGCATTTAAAGGGTTAAGTAACCTTTTATTCACTTTCCCAATTCTAGCGTCAAGGTCCCTCGATAATGGGTTACGCTCTGCCTCCTCCGACATCATTTAAGTGGGGACCTAATGCACATGTGTGGCAAGTGCCATGCACGCATTAGACCTTACCCATAGGAAAGTATTGCCACAATGATTTCCTATTGGGTTTTCTCTGACACTGGAGGTCCTCATGCAGAGCGTAAAACTCCACGAAGCGCCTCTAGTGACTGTCTGGTGTGAAATTCCAACCCAGTCAAAAGATTTGATAAGATAATTAGGGACTGCCTTCTTTCATCTAAGAAACATAGCCATGATACTTAATCCCACAGGATGATATGCCAACATTAATTCTTGCATTTGTGTCCTCTCATCTAGATTACTGAAATGTAGTTGTCACTGGGGTCATAACCCAACTTACAGGAATGGCAAATCCCACCAACAAAGGTACTAGATAGACGTAAAACCGGGACTTAGAGTGGACGGACTTAACGTTAATACAGATAAGACAGAGTCAGGAATAGCCAAGGTCAGGGATATAGAAGTACAGATAAACGGAATAACAAGCCGGGTCAAGATACCAGAAACACACAAAGTCAAATACAAGCCAAGGTCGATATAAGAAGAGAAAGACTTACTATTAGCACTATCATGACAGAAACCATGATAGGGCAACGAGTAAGGGCCAGAACATGCCTTAAATCGGTTCACATGAGTTCCCATTGGTCCACGTCATCTCTGCGGCCCCAAACAGCATGGGATCGTCTAGATGATGCAGTCCCTTAAAAGGGCGTGACGTTGTGGCATTTTTTTTATTATTTTTTTTTACAGGGGCTGTAGTTTGCCCGTGAACCAGCAGAGAGCTGTTTGCGGGACTGAAGGAGAGTATATCCTATTCAGGTGCAGCCAAACGAGAGGAGCGGGTAAGTTTGTGACAGTACTCTACTTTGGCCTCCCAGAAAAAGAATTCCATCGCCTACAGACAGTTCAAAATGCAGTAGCCAGACTACTGACAAACCACACTCGATCATGTCACATAGCACCTCTTCTCCACTGTCTGCATTGTCTTCCAGTGGTGAATAGATTTTAAAATTAGCCTGCTGCTCTTCAATGTCTTAAGCAATCAAGGTCCATAACACCTGAATGAACTCCTGACACTATATATTCCATCCTGCACACTTCGGTCAACCAACAAATCCCTCTTGTCGGTGCCCAGAATAAAGGCAAACTTAGATTCCCAGGCATTCAGCCACGCTGACATATTCTGGTACTCTTGCTCAACCAGAGAGGCACTATCCTTACAGACTTTAAAAAAAAAAAAAAAAAAAGCTACAGACCCATCTCTTTAAACAGACATTCAGTCAGCTCACCAAACCATCAAAAACTTAACTTTCATGTCTGTTTTATATATTTGTAAAGTGCATTGAGTCTCACAGGAAGAAAAGCTCAATAAAATAAACAAATAAATTATTATACTTTATCTTATGTATTTTTGTAGGTAGATTCCCATATGTTGTACAACTCCTACAATGCTTTTTCAGTTGGGGATCTACCACGTACCCATCCTTGCAGTGCTGTATTTGTGAGCAGTGTTTCTATATATTCATGCTTTGTGAGTTTGAATGTATTTTTGTGTAGTGTTGGCATAATGCATTTAATATGGTTGTATATACTGTTACTATTTCAAACTAGTGGTGGACCTGTGTTTAGAGTTTGTGTTTAAATGTGTCTGTATGTAGAGTTGGCTTTTGATTGTCGAGATGTATGCACATATACTCAGGGCCGGCCGTAGTGTTGTGAGAGCTGTGTGGTCACACAGGGTGCCATGGCAGCAGGTGGCGCCATGTGGCCGACACAGCTCACACACTCCCTGGGTGAGAGGTATCAGGGAGTGCACAGAGCTCTCCAATAAGGTAGGTCGCGGAATATAGCGTGACCGCGCTGCACCTGAGGGGAGCATTTCATTCTTATTAGCCAGGACTAGCTGATAAGGCAGGGTCGGAGATAAATTCCCAGAGAGGGAGAGCTAAATCCCCGGAGGGGTGGATCTACTCGAGCGGCAGGGGCGGAGCTACACACAGCCAGAACCCACTGTCTGGGAATTTGTGGACACAGTGGGGGAAGCAGGTAGGTATCCCCGCTCCCCAGACACCTATACCCCAGGTACTGCAGTGCCTCTGCTCCACCAGCCAGCTCATAATGGCAGCAGATACCTGTGTGTGTGTGTGAGAGAGACGGTATGTAACTGTGTGTGAGTGTGTGTGTGTGTGTGTGTAAGAGAGCACAACTGTCTATGTGAGAGAGAGACTGTCTGTAACTGTGTGAAAGAGAGAGACTAACTGTGTGTGTGTGTGTGTGACTGTCTGTAACTTTGTCTGCTTGTACCTGTGTGTGTGTGTGTGTGTGTGTGTGTGTGTGTGTGATTGCCTTTAACTGTGTGTTTAATTATTTACCTGTAACTGTGTGTGACTATGTGCATGTGGCTGTATTTGACAGTGTAAGTGTATAATTGTGTGCATCTTACCATGATACTGTGTGCATGTGAATCTGCACACAGATTCACACATGGGCCTACATGCATATTTTTATTTGTTAAATACCCATCACACAGCCAATAATCCCAGCACAAATTTCACAAAGCCAGCACATATCACACACAGACGCTCACACACATTTAATAAATCCACTATATAAACACTATACCCCTTTACATACATTATACATAAATGAGGGGTATGACTGGGGAGCGGCGCTGTGATGATTTATTTTTCACAGGGCACCTTAAGACCTGCCCTGCATATACTGCTCTGCACATACACACTGCCACATAAACACATAGAAAACACAAAAATCATAATTTACATATTTTTCGCCACTCCCCTGCTACCTTTGGTAGCTTTCCTGAGGTCCATCTGGCTGAGTCTGGTCCAGGCCCTCCTTCCTCTCTATTGTCCTCCTTTCTCCCTCACAGCTTCTAAAGCACTTTAGCTTTCTCAAAAGATTTAAAAGGGACACTCTAGTCATCTGAACAACTTCAGTTTAAAGGGGTTGTTCAGGTGAGTAAAATAGCTCCCTGCAGGCCTTTTCATGTAAACACTGTATTTTCATAAAAAATTACAGTGTTTACATTAGAACCTAGGAACACCTCCAGTGACAGTCACTCAGACGGCCACCAGAGGGACTTCCGAGTCAAGTCCTTCCTGACGCGCGAAACTCACGTTTGACGTCTTCACGCTTAGCTGTCAGTCAGCTGAGCTCGCGAACGCGCATACTGGTAGAGTGCTCAGTTAATTCATAGAGGGGTATTTAATGGTGAAGTCACGCATGCGCACCAGAGAGCAATGATGCATCTCATAGAGAAGCGTCTGTCCGAGCAATGCTATTTTGTCACTTTGATGGAAAAGGGGGCGTGGCCTGCCGAGGAGCTTGGCGCTGGAACGGAGGTAAGTTTTTATCATAAAAAGCACTGTGATTTATTTTTTTATTAGGGGGAAACTAATATAAAAGCAAGAAAGAAGGCTTTTTTCTTTTGTATGTTGACTATAGTGCTCCTTTAAGTGTGAAGAGTTTGTCCTCTTTATTTCATTTATAAAAAGTGCATATTTCAATTGAAATTGACAGATTTATAAATTACTTCCTGGTTGGTTTTGTTAGCTCCGTGGAAATGCATAATTAAATGCATTCAAATTTTCATTTGGGTATATCTACTAAACAGTGCTTTTTATTTTGTTTTTGGGCAGTGGAGAGTCCCTTTAAATCACAATTTAAAGAGCTAAGTGCAGCACTCACTTTGAGCGCTACCTGCAGCTCAACCAGTCAGCATGAGGCCGCTAATTCAGTCATGGGTCCGTAATGGCAAGTCCCGACAAATCCCAGGCACCAGGTCACCATGGCGACTAAGAATTTTGCCCTGGTGTCTGGGATTGGTCAGTCCATTCCCTCATTCTCTTGACTCAATCCCATGTAGCTCTCTGTGTGCCTGTGTACCGGGAGGACGTGAGCGTAATTACTTTCTTCCAGGGCTGAGGCCGTGGGTCTGTTTGCCGCGTTCCGTAGACCCGGCCGCCCACCCACATTTCACAGACCCAACTGCCCGCACTATCATTCCTCTGTGTGGCCACAGTGCCAGGAGGAAGTAATTGGAGTTCCCATCGAGACAGGTGAAGGAGAGGAGTCTTGACCAGCAGCAGCCAACTCCTATTAGCCGCAGCCAGCCCCACTAGTTTGTCTCCTGCTGTGCCCAGTCCCACTGGACCTCAGGGAAACCACTCTCCTGCGCCAATCAGATAGGAAACAGGACAGTGGCAAAAAATGTATTCGCTTTTCTTAAATTTCTGTGTGGATACCTGTTATGCATGTATGTCTCTGCCTGTGTGTATTTGTCTATGTGTATATCAAATAATTAATATCTTTTGAGTGTGTGAGAGGATGTGTGTATGTCAGTGAATGTGTGTGTGTTTGTCAGTCAGTCAGTCCAGGTGTCTGCTAGTGAATGTGTATGTTTAGGTCACCAGCTCCCCTCCGGTCTTATTTCCAACGCCGTGCCAGTCTCGCCGCAACAGGCCTGCCTTCATAACGGAGATTATCAATTATCAATCAACCTCTTTATACTGAAGCATTAAAGCAATGCATCTCTATGGGGAACGTTCAGTGCCACCTCCACGCTGAATGCAGGTGCTGCACATTGTGCAGCACTGATATAGGTGACACTTTAGTGGCTGTCTGAGTGACTGCCACTAGACAGCAAGGTAAACACTGCCTTTTTTCTGAAAAAGCAGAGCTTACGTTGAAAAACCCACAGGTTTGTTATAGACACCAGAGTCACTAAATTAAGCTTTAATGTTTCTGGTGACTATTGTGCTCCTTTAAGAATTGTATTTTTAAAGCTCAAAAAAACTGGTTCCTAATTTTTTTAGCTGGCTCCTCGATTGAAAGCAAATTTGTCAAGCACTTGTCACCAGCCCCCCCCCCCCCTCTCTGAAAAGTCAGTGTTTACATTAAAAAGCATGCAGGGACAGGCTGACACCAGAACCACTACATTAAGCTGTAATGGTTGTGGTGACTATAGTGTCTCTTTAAGAAATTCATTTTATCACTGAAAATAAAGCTTTGTAAGTTTAAAAAACCTGGCTCCTAGATTCAAAGCAATTTTGTCAAGTCATTTTGTCATGTCCTGTTCTAAAACATCATCTACACAGAATACTTTTGAAAAAATAAGGTTATAAGTGCCATCCCACTGTTAAGAGGAATACTGTTTTGAAAGATTACATAGGTCTCCACAGTCTGGTCCCTAACCTAAAAAAAAAGATATAGCCAAGATGCACATTTCTACTTTCGCATTAGTGATATCAATTTCATCCATATTTGTACAGATGTGTCAGATGACATAGTCAGCCAATTAATTCTGTTCAGAGAGAATTAAAGGGACACTATAGGAACTGATACCATGGTATCTCATTGTAAAACACTGCAGGGTTAAGACTGCCTGTAGTGACTATCTTCCAGACTGCCACTAGAAGTGCCTCCTGCATCCATGAAACGATGTTAGACGTCCTCACGCTTTGCATGAGGACATCAAGCGTCTTCAATACCTAATCACTGATTCAATGCTTTCCTATGGTAAAGGTCTAATGCATGCATGTCCTTTATGTTCTCCATCGCAGTGACGTCACGGGAGGAGAAACCCAAATCGATTACAAGGGATCTCGAGTGCTGGACAGAGGTATGTGGAAAAAAGGTCTTTTAAGCCTTTAATCAGAGGGTTGAAACCACAGCGGCAGATGGATACTATAGTATTAGGAATACAGTTTTGTATTCCTAATACTGTAGCGTTCCTTTAATATCGCTAATGGGGAAGGTGAATTTCTGCTTTCGCAAGATCAATGAAGAGGTACCAAATTACAGCATCCGTTCGAAATCGGTATTACTCTTAACAGTGGGATGGCACCTGGGCACTCTAAGCATTAGAACTTATACGGCCTGCTGCAGTGGCTTTGTGCTTGCAGTGTCCCCTGTGCTTTGGCTTGAGTGTTCTCATTTTTATCTGAGCCCTCTTTTGTAAAGGCACATTGGCACTGAGGTTAGACAGTCTATTTGGCTTTAGGTTTGTAGTCTCTAGGGCAGAATATTTTATTAGTGTATACATATGTATATAGATTTAACATTAGCAATCCTACAGAGTGTATTTTTACTTAATTTTGGGGTTTGGTTAATTTACAAAATGGACAACAGATTCATCAAACTTTGCACTGTTGTTGTAAAGTGGCCACTGTGACTCTCCTAATTACAGTGTTTGTGTATCAGCCTTACTGATAAGCTAAAATTAGAATTTTACAAAATCCTGTGCCATCTTCAACTCACTACAATGGGTGGCACTCAACTACAGAAAACAAAGATATGCAAGAAACTGGCAGGTTGGGTAATCATGAAAGGCATTAGAAACATTAAAATTCTGAACGTCTTAAGATTCTATAAATATAATAAATGTACCAGCAGATACCATAAAAATAAACAAATCAATAATTAAATAAATAAATAAAATGTCCACTGCAGGCATGTATAAAAATGCTGATGGGTACATAACTAGAGGGATAGATAAATCCCATTATACAATTGGAGTTGAAAAGCATCAACCTTTCTCTCCTCTGGAGGTTCCTATTCAAGTACAGGACTAGTGTGCAAGTCATTATTGCAAGATTATATCAAATCACATGACAGTCATATGTGTTTGAATATTATTTTTCTAAATTTAAAAATTAGCATTACGCCATTCATATACAAAGCTGTATCATGAAGGGCCCCTTAACATGCTACAATTCTACTACTGTATCTATCCAAGTTTGAAAATGTAATACAATATTTAAATTAAACAAACAAACAATGAGAATTTAATCTGCATATCACTGAGGGCTGAAATCTGTTTTTCCATATAATCATGTTGATGCATATTCAGCATGCAAAAATTATGCATGAGGATTATTAAAGATAAACAGGTGCTATTTTAGGTGCAAAGTGCTAAATTATTGCAGACATTCTACTGGTTTCCACAGTGATTGCTCTTTTTTGCACTTTACCTCAGAATAGCACCTGTTATTGCCTCGATAAATTTCCCTTATTATTATTGCCATTTATATATTGCCAACAGATTCCGTAGCGCATTACAATATTTAACTATAAATAGGTGGGGGATTTAACTATAAATATGACAATTACAAAAAAACCTTACAGGAACAATAGGTTGAAGAGGACCCTGCTCAAACGCGCTTACAGTCTCTATGAGGTGGGGTGTAAAACACATTAGGACAGGAAATAGGAATCAAATAAGGGGTGAGTGAAGCAGAGCTCGAGCAGAGTGCTGCCTTTTAGCAGAGAGCAAGAGACAGATAAGTGAGGTAGAGGTTACTCTGGGAGGCCATAAGCTTTCCTAAAGAGATGGGTTTTAAGGCACTTCCTAAATGATTGAAGACTAGGGGAGAGTCTGATGGCGGTAGGCAGGCTATTCCATAGGAATGTTTAGTAATTGTTTTACTGTCTATTTGTTGTGTACCTCTTGATATTATCCAGCCTTCTAGCAGATATATAGCTATTTCACTGACGCGTCAAGATAATACATATCAGTGAGCTCCACATTTACATTTAAAATGTTACAAAACAGTTGGCAAATTGCATTAAAAAAAATATTACAGACTTTCCCCCCCCCATCTTAAAATTAGGAAAAACCCTTAAAGATGGGAAAGAACAAATTGTGAACAGACATTTGTGATGAGATGGGAAAAGAAAAGTTGAGACTAGATAACACATTTTTAAAAAGGCACGTCATAACCATTACAGCTCATTATTATTTGCCATTGTATCATATATCATATCGCATTATCGAGCCATATGGTGTGGGATGCAATATCACTGATCTACAAAACACATCTATTAAGAAGTAAGTATAGTTCAGGGATGAGAGAAGCAGTGTGTTGGGAAAAAAAAAAATACCTAAAAATGTAAGTGTGTAAACTATGGAATCAGCCATGTTAAATTCTACAGAATATGGAAGCTACTAAAATATAAAAGTAAAAATCAAGTCAAAGTTTCAGCATAAATATTAACCCGTTTGTGCAAAATACTCAATGGTTTGCGCAGATTTCACTCAACCGCAACTTAAATATCAAAGAAAAAAAAAAAAATTAGGGAGGCTCCTTGGCAAAGTATTTACGTTCAAACACTTTTACAATTTTCCACTTAAAACCATTTTTTCCATGCTGGATTGCGTGAAAATTTGTGATTTAAGTATAGTTGTGTGAAAATGGAAAAGCAATTCCTCTGAGAGTGAGAAACTATTCAAGAAAAAGATCTAATGTAAAACTATGAATGGACGACAAGATTATCAAGTTGACGGCTGGGGCACATCGTCAAGCTGTGATGTGAGGGATAAATTCTTGACTCTAAAAATACCTGCACAAATTTTATTTATATGCTCCACAGTAAGATGGGGAGAGCCCACAACTACTGCACCAGAGTGTCTACTCTAAATCTTTAGCTTTCTCCTACAATATATTTCCTTCAACTCTATAAGCTGGATGTAAAGGCCATGAAGACTTCCCATACTCTATCCATATTGTATCTTGGAAGGCGGACCAGAAGAGGTATTGGTACCAAGCAGATGAAAAATAGCATTTTAGAATGTTATAGCACGCAGAACTATGAAGACATGTTTTAATATTATAAAGTGCTGCACAATAAGTTGGCGTTTATATATATATATATATATATATATATATATATAATAATAATAATAATAATAAATAATAATATTGTTATAAACATGCATGCGCAAAGGAAGAACAGCATTGATGGCAATGAAATTGCTTGACTGTTGAGATTTCTCATGAAAAATGAATAACCATGTGCAGCACATAAACCACACAACACTAAAATTACTTGCAAATTTACAATCAAACCTAAAACAAGGTATAGAAGGCGGAATAATCAGATACACTCTATAATTGATTATGTGAGACCTCCCCCTGTTTTTTTCCCCTGCAGATTTGCTTTCATAATTATGACTCCAGATTCAATACATTCATAAAAACTTAAATAACTTATCACCAACAAGATATAAACACATTTTCCCCAAAATACACTTATTATACATGGACCTTTAGTATAAACGGTTATGCATTGCATAAATGATCCCGTGTGCGGTTTACATGGGGCCATCACAGGGTAGCACTGCAGAATGTCCCCCAGTACAGAAAAATAAATGAAATAAAATCTGAATAATCCCCATTCACGGTAAGGGAGTATCAGGGCAGTGGGTAGAGCTTTCAGACACAATACATGCAGATAGAAGAACAGTACTTCACAGCCCATAGCCAAGCCCACACAATACCAACAGACAGACAGCACTCGGCTTGAACGCACCTGTGTCTCCGATTATTATATACTTGAATAAAAAGGCGTAAGACATGACGGTACGACCAGCAGAGCCACCGGGCAGGTGATGATGGGGAGGATGCTCTGTGTACAGCGAGTATCCGCTCTATTCCACCACCACCAGCAGGTGTCGCTGTACACTGCATGGACCACCCTTGTGTCTATGAAAACGGACGCCCTTGTCTGAGCGTTACCTGCTCTACGCCTCCAGGAGCCGCTCTATACTACGGAAGTCAACTCTGTTTCTCAAACAGGTCGAGGACTGAGCGGTGCGGTGGGCTCAGTACTATATGCACTAGCTCGCTTTACCTGACCCGCTTTCCGGTCTCCACCAACATGGCGCCGTGTGTTCCGCCGGAAACGAATGGTGTCGCCATGTTGGTGGAGGCGGAGGAAGCGTGAAAGAAGAAGAAGAAAAAAAGAAGGTGAATATTCGGATGTGAAGATGGAGGTGAGGAGAGCACAATGTTAAGAAACGGTTTAACAAATAAACGGCTATATATGATATACTGTGCCGTGGGAGACCGGTAAATGTGCCCTGGTGCCCAGTAAAACGTGATGTAAGGCTGCAGTGCAGGGAGTGAGTAAGGGGGTGAATGCAGGACATTATCCTGGCACTATAGCAGCCTGCTATTATGAAATATCCCAATACAACAGCACTGTGTGCGGCAGCCCTGTGTTAACACAGACACCAGTCTAACAATGTGAGATAATAGAGCAATGCTGTAACACATGGGGGCAGAGAGCTCATATAGCACAGGCTGCTAACTGACCTCTGCCACTCTAGCTCTTGTCAATTACATTTATTATTATTTTCATTCAGCCAACTACATTTACCCAGGTGCTCAGCCGGTTCAAACTTATGTACATGTTGTTGCATGAGACATTGCCATCTATTACATCAGCTTATTATAGCACTGCTTGTCTGGGACACACATTATTATTATTATTATTATTTATTAATATGCCCCTAATTAACTCCTACAGCTACCCCTACTTGTTTTACACCAGTGGAAAATCCTTTTCAGCATTTGATATAAGCAACACACACTCTTTTCTTTTTGTGTGCCCTGGTATTAAACCTGAAACTCAGACCACACAACAGTTTGCTTGGCTGGCTTACAAAAGGTGACCTAGCCAGTCACAGCATGCACCACTCAAGAAAAAACGTTTCTTATCAGCAGAGAACAGGTTAATTAGGTTCATGTCACTGGCTTTTATTGATCCAAACTGGTTTATTCACTAAACTCTGAAATGCGGTTAATCGGAATCTAAACAGTAAAAATGAGTTTAAAATAGAGAAGCTGTGATTTTTTTTTTTCAAAGTTGCATTCCTAACACTATAGAGCTCTCTGGTCCCCATCTTTCACACTCCCCCTCCCCAGCATTCAAAGGGTTAAATAACCCTTTATTTTCTTACCCAATTCCAGCGCTGCATCGGTGCTCCCCCTTCAGATGTCATCCGAACGGGGGGGACCTAATGTGCATGCGCAGCAAGCTCATTAGGCCCTCCCAAAGGAAAGCATTGACTCAGTGCTTCCCTATTGGGATTTTACTGGAGCTGGATGTTCTCATGAATAGTGTAAGGAGTCCAGTGTCTGTTAGGTGACCTAAAGCCCAATAAAATTCCGGAAGTGCCTGTAGTGGCTGTATTGTAGACATTAGAGTCAGTCTTAGTACTGCAGTGTAAACAATGTTTTACGTTGCAGGACTAAGGGAAACAGGGCATTGCATTCAGGCCACTTCAACCAGATGAGTATAGTTAAACATGTTACTTGGATATTTTATTATAGACATTTTACTGTTTTTATTTATTAAAAAGTCAGAAACCACTTTCATCAGGGAAGAAATTTATAAGCCAAGTCTAAACAATCATGGTTATTAATTTAACAATTGACTGTACTATTCTAAACATAAATTACAAAGAAAAATCATATCCAGACTCCATGTTTGTCTGAGGCTTTGTACTTATTACAATAATTAGACACATTTCCATACACAAGCCACCGATAAACCCTGTTGTTCTTAAGATAGGTTTCAAGAACACAAGGTTTGATTATGGAAGGACTTAATCAGCCTTTGATCATGTAAAATGAGTACCATGCAATTTAGTAATAGCAACATCTTTGAATCATCTGTCAATTTTGTAAAGGGTGAGATGGTAATGTGAGTATGTTGATCTTCCTTCTGAGGGAAATGCATTTATATAATTTGCTAATTTGGTGTACATCAGGTGCTCAGTTTTACAGAGAATCAAGTGTTTTCTACTTTATCACCCATCAATACATGTGTTTAGTGTTTTGGAACATGGGGGTGTATCCATTTATTCATGTAAAACATACATTTAGATTTTGATTGTTCATAAGGATTTTAGAGGCACACTCCAGACCCCTGAAGTACTTAAGCTTGCTTTAAAGCTTTGCGAGAATGGTGTTTAAGTTTTTTGAATTTTTTTTTGCTAAAAATGCAGATTTCAGTAGAAATTGACACTTCTATAAATTAACGGTTACTCCCCCCCTCCCTGCCCCTTCCTCATTTCCTCCTCTCTCCTGCCCTTCTCCCTGACCTGCTTTGAAGCAGACAACTGTCAGACTTCCTGGTTTGATTAGCTCAGTGGAGCTAAACTCAAGTGGCAGCAATTGCAAAGGCTTCTCTTTGAGCTGCATTGGGAAGTCTGTAATTGGACATCTCCGGCAGGGTTAGTAGAGGGGAGGGGGCTTGCAAAGGCTGCAGACGGGAACTGGAGGCTTCGCAAGCATTGTTTAAAGGTATACCCAAATGAAAAATTGTAGAAAGAAAATGCATGCACTTTTTAGTTTGGGACATATCTACTAACATTATTTTTGTATTTGAGCAGTGGAGTGACACTTTAAGCTTGTCACTTTTATATGTGGTGGCGTTTTTTTTTACTTTATGTGTGAATAAAGTGTAATTACTACTTGCTGTGGGTTTTTTTTTTTTTTTACTTTACGTGTGAATAAAGTGTAATTACTTTAGTATTTGCTGTGTTTTTTTTTTTTAAAGTTTAATTTATGTAAGTTGACCATTTTTAGTTTATTAGCTTGATTTATTGCTTCTCCCCATTATTCTAGTTTTTGTTGTGCGAGAGCCGCTGCACGCGCATTCAGTCAGTCCAAAGGAAAGCATTTCTCAATGCTTTCCTATGGACGACAGCGTCTTCTCACTGTGATTTTCACAGTGAGAAGCGCCACTAGAGGCTGGATTAACCCTAATGTAATCATAGCAGTATCTCTGAAACTGCTATGTTTACAGCAGGCAGGGTTAACTCTAGATGGACCTGGCACCCAGACCACTGCATTGAGCTGAAGTGGTCTGGGTGCCTATAGTGGTCCTTTAACACCCTAACCGCGAGGCACCCAATCATTGTAAATCGCCGGATAAGTGCTCCGGGAAATCAGCGCTACCTCATGCCAGTCAAAATTTATATCGGGTGCCGTTTCCATCACGAGCCTGGGATCAGGGCACTATTTTGACAGACTGGGCACTCTGGGATGGGCTATCCGGGGATACCAAGTGTGTGGGGTAAATGGTATTTTTCAAGTTATTTTCGGGGATATTCATGTTAGGTGCCTATATGTCTAGGTTAATTAACTTTGTAATGTTTAATCTGACCATCTTCCAAACACACAGGGGTCACCAAGGTTTAGTTACTGACCCCATGCTGCGGATGTGGTATAAATATATGTATAGAATCCTAATAAAGTGTCCTTGTTTTCACCCTTCATCAAGTCTCAACTGATGTCTGGGTGGGTTGCTATAATCACTGAAGACGTTGCAGGACTAGGTTGGCTGTTTAGAGGAGATACTCATCTGGATTATTTCCAAATGCTCTAGCCATACTTAAAGTGACACTAGTCACCAAAATAACTTTTGTTTAAATGACCACTATAGTGCCAGGAAAACAAACTCGTTTTCCTGGCTCTATAGGGTCCTTGGGTCATTCTCAATGCTTTCCTATGGACGCTGGCGTCTTCTCACTGTGAAAATCACAGTGAGAAGTGCGGAAGCGCCTCTAGCAGCTGTCAATGAGACAACCACTAGAGGCTGGATTAAACTATTTGTAAACATAGCAGTTTCTCTGAAACTGCTATGTTTACAGCAGAAAGGGTTAATCCTAGATGGACCTGGTACCCAGACCACTTAATTAAGCTGAAGTGGTCTGGGTGCCTATAGTGGTCTGGGTGCCTATAGTGGTCCTTTAATGAAGCAGTTTTGGTTTGTAGAATTCTCCTGCAGTCTCATTGCTCAGTTCTCTGCCATTTAGGAGTTAAATCACTTTGTTTATGCAGTCCTAGTCACACTTTCCTGCATGAGAATTACATAGTCTTCCTAAATACTTCCTGTAAAGAGTCATCTAATGTTTACACTTCCTTTTCTGCAAATTCTTGTTAACCCCTTAAGGACTGGACTGTTTTTGCGATGTTGTACATTTGCGACCAGGCATATTTTTACACTTTTGTGGTGTTTGTGTTTGGCTGGAATTTTCCGCTCTCTCATTTACTGTTCCCATACAAATTATATATAGTTTTTTTCAGGACAAAAGGGGCTTTCTTTACATACCATTATTTATATAATCTCATGTATTTTAATTTAAAAAAAATAAAAAATATGATGAAAAATTGAAAAAAATACATGTTTTTTGACTTTTACTTGAAAAATCTTTTACTCATCTACAAAAGCGAATTAAAAAAACTGCTAAATAGATTCAAAATTTTGTCCTGAGTTTAAAAATACCCTGTGTTTACATGCTTTTTTGCTTTTTTTTGCATGTTATAGGGCTATAGGTACAAGTAGAATATTGCGGTTTCAAAACATAAATTTTTAAAATTTATCAATAGTGACATTGTAACACTATTATCTGTCATAAATCTCTGAATAACACCCCACATGTACATATTTTTTTTAAAGTAGACAACCCAGGGTATTCAATATGGGGTATGTCCAGTCTTTTTTAGTAGCCACTTAGTCGAAAACACTGGCCAAAGTAAGCATTCATATTTGTTTGTGTGTGAAAAAAGTAAAAAAACTAAATTGAACGCTAATTTTAGCCAGTGTTTGTGACCAAGTGGTTACTAAAAAAGACTGGACATACCCCATTTGCAATACCTTGGGTTGTCTTCTTCTGCAAATGGTATGCCATCATGGGGGTAATTCTCATTCCTGGGCTACCACACGCTCTCAAAGGCAACGTAACCAACCTGGCCATTTTCAATGTAAAAATATTTGACCCATATATTTGACCTTCTAACTTTCAAAAATACTATAAAACCTGTACATGGGGGGTACTGTTTTACTCAGGAGACTTTGCTGAACACAAATATTAGTGTTTAAAAACTGGAAAACGTATCACCACAATTATATCATCAGTAAAAGTGCTGTTTGTGTGTGAAAAATGCAAAAAAAGTCACTTTCACTGACAATATCATCGCTGTGATATGTTTTACTGTTTTGAATCACTAATATTTGTGTTCAGCGAAGTCTCCCGAGTAAAACAGTACCCCCCATGTACAGGTTTTAGGGTGTCGTAGAACGTTACAGGGTAAAATACAGTGCTAGCAAATTCAATTCTCTGGAATTTCGGCCTGGGTTGGCAGGCAGGTCCCTTAAATTGCAATCAATAAAATTACTGAATTATGTAAAACTATTACATAAATACGCACGTAGAATTTAAATATATATGCATATTTATATATTTGAAGTCTACGTGTATATTTATATAATTATTTATGTAATTTTGTATATGGACATATGTATATTTCTTATTATTTTTATTTATTTTTATATACATAGATATATATATACAAATTCATTCTAAGTGTATTTTGATATTAATATATATATATTAATTTTAAAATACAGTTAGAATAAAATTTCATATAGATATATAAAAAAAATTTTTTATTATTATTTTAATTTTTTTTTTTAATTTAAATTACTTATTATTTATATTTTATAATAATATATATACAATATATATAGTTATTATATATATATATATACGTGTGTAATTTAATTATAAGTGTATTTTTATATTAATATAAGTACATATTAATATAAAAATACACTTAGTATGGCATTATATATATATATGATATATAGACATATATTATATAGATATAATATATGTCTATATATCATTTGTGGTCGTGGCAATATAGCCGTATATGGAAACATAGCATATAATAACATATCAATATTTGGAATTAGTCGGTTGTGGTGTGCCGAAACCGACAGAGGAGTAGGCCTGTAAAAGTGGGCAAAAATAAATTATCATAAGACGTAATACGTTGACCAAAACTTTATTTAGATAAGTCACAGAAAGCTAGTCTTAATTCTTTAACAGGATTGGGTATGTAAAGAGTATAAGCGGAAGATTTCCAGCGTCCCATTGTTTTGATGATGTGCGGAGGAATGTGGTTAGCAGAAGCTGTAGATGCTGCTCCTATTCGGAAAGAATGACCCGAAAATTGACTAGGGTTCAAGCCGAGTCTAGTCAACAGCAGTCTTACATAGAGCATAAACTTTACTGTAGTTAGAACGTTAGTTAGTACCGTGCAGTTCTAGCAAAGGTTGTAATGGTTGTTTGTGGAGTGATAATAGATAATTGTCAAAATTTTGTACAGGGCACCATTTGTTATGAGTAGGGTATAAGGGGATCGTAACGGGATGACCTATGGCGCTGGTTTTTGATTGTTTTAGCGTGAGTAGGTAATGGTCGTTCTGTTTCGCTAAGTCCATAGTTCTTAGGTAATCAGGGGACGTGATAGTCCTAGTTGTGAATTCGTTGGGACGGAGGAATCCATAAAAAGCAAGATATATGGCTGATTTTATTACCGTGTTTGTCCTGGGCTCAAAAGGAGAGGAATCTAACAAGTTTACTAGTGCATGAAATATGTGGTTATCAATAGTTAGTCGTTTCTCGGGGATATGTGTATCTAATTTCTTAATGCCTCTAAGAACTGTCTTGATTTGATATGAGGACAGGAAACTCGTGGCGTTGGGTTGTTGAATTAGCATGTGGTGTTGAATTCCCGTAAGGTATAGTTTTATAGTGTTAAATGATAGTTTAAGGTTGATGTGGCAAAAAGAAGTGAAACCCAATATTGTTTCTATTGTGAACATATCGTGAATGTGAAATTCAGTGATGAATTTTTTGAATATGTGAAAAGCTCTGTCGTAAGTGTTTCTAGTGTTTACAGAGAGTGCCATGTGAGAAATGTGACGTGCGTGATTTAACAAAGCTTTTAATCCATTATCATGTCTGTGAAAAGTGGGACTGGAGTTGCCCGTCTGGAGGCGGTGGGTAGTGTCGTGAAGAATTCCTGAAAACGAAATCGAGACAAGTGATCAGCACTGATGTTTGTGCACCCTGGAACATGAATACATGTTAGAAAGAATTGACAAGTGGCTGCTATCCATGTGAGTCGCCTCAATAGCCTCATAATTACCAGGGATGATGACCGGCCTTTATTGACAATATGGCAAGTAGCCATATTATCAGAATAGCACCACACCGTGTGACCGGACCACTGGTGGCCCCAGGTAACGGCCGCAGCCACGATGGGGTACAATTCGAATAAAGCTGAGGTCTCTGTGAATTTTGTGAGTGATTTGACCTCAGTTGGCCATGGCCCCACGAGCCATAGGTCACCCCATATGGCTGCAAACCCCGTGTTTGCTGCAGCGTCTGTCCATATTGTGGGTGAAGTGTCTGAGTGAGATGGTATAAACATGGCACGCCCATTCCAAGAAGTGAGGAAAATCCTCCACATGCTCAAATCGGATGTCGCATGTTTGTCTAGTGAAATGTAAGATGTGTCTGAGGTGAATTGTGGAAATAGTGATAGCAAATGTGAAATAAATGATCTCCCCTGGGGAATGATTCTCATTGCAAAATTAAGCGATCCCAGCAATGATTGTAGGTCTTTCTTAGTGCAACGACCTTGCTGTAGGTAGTGGTCAATACTTGCCAGGATACGCTCAATTTTCTCCTGAGGGAGGCTGGCCTGCATGGAATCCAAAATGGCGGTCTGAACCGGAAGTAACGTTTCAGACTCGCCAGACCATTACGGTAATGTGGGAGTGGATTGGCAGCCTTTTTATAGGGAAACCAAGCCCCTCCCACAACTACAGGCCAAGCCTTTTAATATATACACAAATATAATTTTTTTTTATTTTTAATTAACACTAACTTTATTTTTTTTTTTACTGATTTTACACATGCAGGGAGACTGCCTGTCAGCACAGACAGTCCCCCTGCAGGCAGCACTATGGACACCTATTGTGACCATGTGATCGCTTTGTTAAGCGATCACATGGCCACAGGGGTCCTAAATCAGTGTGGGGAGACTGTCTGGGCTGCAGGCAGTCTCCCCACAACCGGAGCCACGCTGATCGCCGCCGGGGGAACGACGGCGATCAGGTAAGTAACTAAGACCGTTAGGACGGTTCAGGACCGTCATCGGTCCTCAAGGCAAAAATGCCGATGACGGTCCTGAACCGTCCTCGGTCGCTAAGGGGTTAAAGGACCACTATAGTGCCCTGAGGGTGGCCCCACACTCAGGGTCCCCCTCCCGCCGGGCTCTAGGGGGAGGAAGGGGTTAAACTTAACTCTTTCTCCAACACTGGGCAGGGGACTCTCCTCTTCCTTTCCGCCTCCTTGGCTGAATGCGCATGCGCGCCAAGAGCCGCGCGCGCATTCAGCCAGTCTCATAGGAAAGCATTCACAATGCTTTCTGATGGACGCTGGGGTCTTCTCACGGTGATTTTCACATTGAGAAGCGCCTCTAGTGGCTGTATTAACCCTAATATAAACATAGTTTCTCTGAAACTGCTATGTTTATAGAAAAAAGGGTTAAACCTAGCTGGACCAGGCACCCAGACACTTCATTAAGCTGAAGTGGTCTGGGTGCCTATAGTGGTCCTTTAAGTTAGAATGTCTTATCTCCTGCTCTGTTAATAGCTTGCTAGACAATGCAGGAGCTCTGTATGAAATTAAAGTTCAATTAACAGAGCAGGAAATAAAAACTTTTAAATTACGCTTGTGGCTATGGCTGCATAAATAGAAACAAAAGTAATTTAACTCCTAAATGGCTGAGCATTGAGTAGTGAGACTGCAGCCGCATTATCTATACACAGAAACCTCTTCTTTAAAGGACCACAATAGGTACCCAGACCACTTCAGCTCAATGAAGTGGTCTGGGTGCCAGGTCCATCTAGGGTTAACCCTGCAGCTGTAAACATAGCGGTTTACATTAGGGTTAATCCAGCCTCTAGTGGCTGTCTCATTGACAGCTGCTAGAGGCGCTTCCACGCTTCTCACTGTGATTTTCACAGTGAGAAGACGCTTGCGTCCATAGGAAAGCATTGAGAAATGCTTTCCTATGGACTGATTGAACGCGCGCGCGGCTCTTGCGCATTCGTTGGAAGAGGGAGGAGAGTCCCAAGCGCCGAGGGAGCCTGGCACTGGAGAAAGGTAAGCATTTAACCCCTTAGTCCCACTAGAGCAGGGGTTCTCAACCCAGTCCTCAGGACCCCCTACGAGTCCAGGATTTGGGGATTACCTGGGTGTGTCTCAGGTGTTTAGAAAAAGGGAAAAAAACACCTTCTTTTTTCTAAACACCTTAGACACACCCAGGTAATCCCTAAACCCTGGACTGGTAGGGGGTCCTGAGGACTAACGTTGAGAACCCCTGCACTAGAGCCTGTTTGTTTTCCTGGCACTATAGTGGTCCTTTAACCCCTTAAGGACACATGACATGATTCCCTTTTATTCCAGAAGTTTGGTCCTTAAGGGGTTAAGCTAAAGTTGTTTTTGTGACTATTTTGTACCTTTAAGGTATGTGCTACTAACAGGGTTATTTACTAAAGTTTGAATTGTTGTGAACTAATGACGGTGTTAGATCTGCTTCAAGAAGAACAAAAGTGCCAATTGAATGTACATAGGTGTTATCGTTTAGGGCACCAATATTGTTTTCCTCAGCTAGATTAGTTTTCTATAGCGCTAAATCTTTAGGAAGTTGCTACATTCAATAAAAACTGGGACCGTATGAATAGTGATCCAAGATATTTTTCAAGAGATTTAAGTATTGCCATGTTCACAAAATATAGACCTGCTAAAATAGGCAAGCATACATAGAATGGCAACCTGAGATTATGAGGGGTCTAATTTATGTTAATTTAAGCACTAATCATGCACTGGTCATTATGTTCAATATTTTACCATAGATTATGGATACTGTTCCTTCTAAATTCAATTTTGTAGTTAAAACAATGTTCTTTGTTTGGTGAATCATGTATAGTTTCCATGTTGGGATTTCAGATGTTTTAAACTCCCTTTCATCAGGGATAAGGTAGTTTGAAATAATTATAATTTAGAAGGCTGTCTTTTTTTTTGTAGGCAATATAAGAAAAGACAGAAAAAAATCAGCGCTTAAAGACACTAATATTTTTTTTTTCTTGTTTGTTTATTTTGTTATCAGATATTTGGCTTCACAAGTCAATTCACAACTACCCAATTCTATATATAAAACAATCAGTGGAAGTAGAATTGTAGTTGTAACTGCCATTAGTTGTGGTTTACCCCTTTTTGATCTTTATTGAACCTGTGACATACGAGGGGCACTGCAATGTGGTTTTTGTGCATTCAAGCTCCGGTTGATCACTTGTTTTGGACGTATTTCAATTAAACTTGTTCTTGTTGTTAAACTATTTTAATAATTAGCATTTTGGTATCTTTATTTTTACATGACAAGAGGCTTCATATTCTGCGTGTCTTTCTTTAATTTAACTCCACAGCAGCAAAGACACATAGAAAAAAACAAGAACCAATCAGATACAAGTAATATGAATATAAGGCACAGTGAAACCACACACTTCCTCTTTCTTTGCTGCTCCAACCACAAGACAGGTCAGAGTTCCTGCTGTCTTCACGGTCTTTGTATTATTGTCAGTTCGCTGTATTTTTTACCAATGTTTTATTTTATTGTTAAGGGATAGTGTTAGTGTGGGTTCTGTTTGTGCACCTCTGTTTTACTTATCTCTGACAGACTCTGCCTGCACACTGTGGCTTTACTGGGTCCTTTATCTGGCAGGCTGTGCCTGCATACTACTGGGCCTCATTTGCTCATTCTCTGGCAGGCTCTGCCTGCCCATTACTGACTTTTCACTTTTCTGTCGCAGACTCTGCCTGCACACCACTGGCCCTTAATTGCGACTCCTTTCTCTGGCAGGGCTTTGCCTGTTCACTACTATGTTTTATCTTTCCCTTTCCTGGCAGGCTCCACCTGCCCTAATATTGTCATTTCACTTTTCTCTGGCAGGCTGCACCTGCACACTACTGGTCCTTATTTGTCTACCCCTTTCTCTGGCAGGCTCTGCCTGTACACTACTGTGCTTTATTTGTCCCTTTTCCAGCAGGCTCTGCCTGCCCCATTACTGTCTTTTTTTTTTCTCTCTCTCTACTGGCCTGTTTTGGTGTGGCTTGTTTTTCTCTCCGGGTTTTTGTTTGTTTCTCTCTTCCTGGTGGGGATAGTCTGCTGTATTACCTTGCCATTCGATCTTAGGAGATCATTGGTGAGCCTCCATATTTCTTACCTGTAATAGTGCTGCTGAGGGGAAGCTGCCTTTGCTGTCTTCTATATTTGGTGAATGCCAGTTGTTTGACCACTTTTGTTATTCAGCCTGTACTTATTGTGCCTGATTTTATACTGTTGAAGAAGACCCTAAGCGCCAAAAGCCCCCAGGGTCAGAGAGTAGGTTGTCCCTCCCACAGTATATAAAGATATATAAAATATTAAAATATAACTTTTATTGAGTTTATTAAAACAATCATATAGCCACTGAAAATCAAGCTTGTTTCGGCACATAAGTGAGGGTTACCCCCTATAGATTTGTCCACAGACACACGACTAGTTCCCCCTAGGGGTGACCAGTTTTCTTTACTGATTTTATACTGTCAAACTGTCTGTACACTTTGGTCCATACTTTGGGCACCTGGTCCCACGTGACCTACTGCCCTTAGTGACTAATGGGAAATTGTTGTGGTCTGTCTGCCTACATACTTGTTGACCATGTGGTACTTTGTATATTGGGTGAGCCCCAGTGGCCTGTAATTGTGATTGACTATGAAGGATTCCCAAAACCCTCCGGGACATTTCCAGGCCATGATCAATGCAATGGTGGCTGCATCGGTAGAATGCCACTTTTCAAAAGTTTCCTCTACTACCAAGTGTAGTATTCCTACATTCGTCCTTACAGACTTGTATTGGTCACTACTCTAGCCAGGTGGATTAGTTGGCTCCTGTCCCTGGTGGATGTTAAATCTTCATTCGGGCCTATTTTCTCTTACCTCAATCGTTAAAAATGCAAAATATGTTGCCTCCTGTCATGGTGTAAAATTTAATATAATGCTAGTTTAGTACTAATAATCTAAATTTTTGGAATGACAGGAGGCGAGTATTTTCCCAACATTCTCTCCCCCCCCTTCTTTGTTTTTACTGTTTGTCTTTTTGATGGAGGTTTCTGTTGTTGGGGTGTTTTTATTGTGAGTTCATTATTTGATTTTGGTATTTTTATATGGCATTCGTCCTGTTTTGCATATTGTTATCGAAGGGATATTGTCTATACTGCTATGATTCAAGTATTTGAAATTCATCGATTGCTTGCATTATATCATTGTTTCATACGATTATTTCTGTATGACTAAGCCTATTACACCTTTTCTCTTCAGTTTAATTAATTTCTGGGGACGCGTTTGCTGTTCTGATCTGGTGGGCTTCCCCGTTCTATGCTGATTCTGCAAGTTTTTTTGCCTGTTCAAGGTTTTCTCTGTTTTACCTGTGATTTTGCATAGAGAAAGAGGAAGTACTTGGTTTCACTATGCCTTATATTTATATTACTTGTTTCTGATTGGCTCTTGTTTCTTCTTTGCTTGTTTGCTGCTATGGAGTTACAAAGAAAAATATGCAAAATACTCGCCTTGTCTTATTACTAAAATATAAGATCATTATTACACTAAAACTAGCTTGACCTTCAATTGTGTGCTATTTAGAGAGCTCATATCACACTCCTGTACATAGTTCTTCATGTCTTCACTGGTCTGGATCATTTTGATGGTGGAACGGATCTCATGGTCATCACATGATGTAAACAGGGGCTGTGGTCTATCCTATGACCTCGAAACTCTAGAGTTAGTTTCCTCCGAGCTTCTGTATGGGCAAAGCAAAGTTAGCGACAGTTACTCGACTATAAGGTATGGCAATTTATTCTGATTTGTTGGTTGATATTAAGTGACCATTAAGGCGCAATTTTATATTAATACAACACGCTAAAAAAATACATAGGATGACTTAGTATTTATATTTTGGTGTGTGATTTATTGCAACTCTTACCTGCATAAAATGCTGCATTCTTTTAGTGAACATTGTCTCTTCTAACTTACAGTTTCCGGGAGGCAGTGACAGTTACCTGACCATCACTGGATCTGGTCACCCCTTCCTGACTGGGACAGAGGTGAGTAGTAACAACATCTTAGTTTATTTTATTTTTTTACAAATGTGTGGCACTATCTGAGACACCTAAAAGTCTTCTTTTTTTTTTTTTTCCTCCTTCTTCTTCTGTCTAGACATTTCACACACCTAGCTTGGGTGATGAAGAGTTTGAAATCCCACCCATTACTCTAGATTCTGATCCTTCTCTGGCTGTCTCTGATGTTGTTGGGCATTTTGATGACCTTGGAGATCCTTCAGTTCAGGATAGTAGCTTTGCTGCACAATATGGGGTACAGACTCTGGACATGCCAGTGGAGATGACCCACGAGGTGATGGAGCAGGCAGGAGGGCTGCTTGGAGCTGGACTTGCCATGGTAAAAAAATATTTTTATTTGTGGCATATGCATGAAAACTGGCTCTCTTAAACTATGATTTATTTATCAGAGACCATGTTCTTATGGTCTATTTTTTACCATTGGAGAGCCATATATCACCTTTTCAAGTGACATTTCCATAACTAAGACTGGCCAACTACTTTCGTTATGTTGTTCTGACATAAAGCTGTAAAAGATATGTCACAGCATTTAATATTCATATTAATAAGAAAACAAGTTGCATCTGCACTATTGTATTAATTTTAATGGACATGGCACATGTGAATCTATTGGTTTAAAAATATATAAACGTGTATTTTGTGAGTTAAAACTTCACATTCCCGAATTATTCACTAAAGATTGAATTGTAGGGTGATCAACGTGAATTTTAAATTTAAAGCCATGATATCTGAAATGAAGAGCGAAAATATGGAAAATATTTTCAATTCATCTGTTTTGCATAAAATTAGAATTCACTTTTGAAGTCATATTGATTGATCACTACTGAGCAAACCTGATGTTAATGATTGTTAATTAGTAACACTAATGGATATTGAACAAACCTAATATTAATTAAGTAAATTGGTGTTAGTCCCACAAGCATGTCACAAAACACAGGCCTGGATGTGTCGCAGATGAATTCAGGCATAAGCCATAAGATGACACAGCATGAGTTGAAAGGGTCAGGCTAAGTGCAGGACCTGGAACATGCCCAAAGAGATAAAGTATAGCATGAAACTAACAACCAATCATTTTATAAGATAGTATAGTGTTAGAAGATAGATAAGAGATAAGCTAACTGCACAGACCTGGCATGAGGCCTTTGGTGGGCCTTTCCGGCCTGGCCAGCTGCCAGTCCCACCTAATGCATGTGACAAGTCTGCTGGGCTGCACTGATAAGAGAATCTAAGGTGGACCAGTACAGACTGCCCACCCTTTGACTAGGTATAAAAGATGAGATAACTTGGCACTCAGGCGGGAGCTTACTTGTCTGCATCACAGACGCGTGGTCCAGTTCTTTGCTGTTTCCCAGCGGAGAAAGTCCCTCCAGCCTGACTGCCTGAGTTTCCCCAGTCGTGTGTGGCAGAGTGACAACAAACTTCTCCTATGGTGATGTATTTTAAACGGATACTTAAGCTGTTATCGATATATTAAGCTGATCATTTAAGCTGAATGCATGCACCATTTATAATCAATAGATGCGTCTTAAGATTAGAGTGATTTGTATTCCAGTGTATACATTAAAGTATGATGTTAATTCTTACATACTACTTGGTCTTTGTGTGGTATCATTTGCCTATTACTCAACCTCCTCATCACGAATTGGGCAGTGTGCCCCTCAGACCTTATTAGGTACTGATGATCATTAATTTGATGATTTGGCACAACACTTTGACGTAGTTGGCAGGATGATATTGGTTGAATTAGGGGATGTTAAATCTGTAATAAAATAACTTTTTACCGGTAAAAGAATAGGTTTGTGTGAGATTAAAATCTGTTTGATGCTTCAGCATAGCTTCTGAGCAAAAAGTGAAAGTAACTTAGAAGTGAAACTAATTTAGTACGCTGCTAATTTCTGCTGAGTGACAGAGGAAAATAAGTGTTCAAAAGCTGCTGCTTGTCCGCTTGCTGATAAGCGAAACGTTCTGTTGTCAGTTTTTCCTTCTCATTCTCTGCTGAAAATATTTCATGTGTGCACACTATATACATATACTGTATTATATATGTTTTTGTTTGCATTGAAAAAATCTAAGCAGTTTAAAAAAAAAAAAAAAAAAATCTGTTTCACATTGTGCAACCATGTATTGGATGTTTGGTGTGAATGAGCGTATTTGTGCTCGTTTGGTAGATGCACCTATACTCTACGGAAGGCTGTAGAAAGCCAGTGCCGAACAGGGAAAGATAACCTTAAGCTAGGATAGTTGCCTGGATAAGCCCAGGCACCTGGATAAGCACCATAGCGTGAGTAATCGTGGTAACCATAAGCCAGGGTAGTTGTCTGGATAAGGTGTGACTACTCTGTTAAGTAATAAGCCAGGTATTAGCTGTCTGGATAAGTACACACTCAAGTGAACATAGTAAAAACACATAACACATCCATATACAAGTGTGCATGATTCTCCTGTGAGGGTATTCCAATTGCACAATGTTTAAAAAGAATAAGAAACAAAGAGGACAGTGATACCATCGTCCCAGGCTAGGAACATGAACCATATGCATTGATTGCAAGTGAATGGACCCGCTCCTCGGGCAAGTGTGAAAATAACAATGAATGCATGAAAGCTGAAACACCTGCTAATCTGCTTGCTTGTATGAAAGAAATACCAAAGGTTAAAGGGCAGAAACGAACTTGGGTTATACTCACTGCATACAGACATGCTCATAAGGATAGAGACATGTTGCAAAATGAGAATAAACAGTTCACCGATAAACTGAATTTGTATCAACATATAGCTGCAAAATCCATAGTAAGGATAGCCCAGTATAAAGTTAAAAGACAAATTGGAAAGTGAGCAAGAAAAAAGTTAGGGTATTCCTCACCCAAGCTGGATATGAGTTTGATCCAGAAGCTTGGGATGGCAATATTTGGAGTACCTCGGACGAAGAGTCTGAGACAGGGGTCAATGCCTTGCCTGGTCAGAAGAAAATTAGAGTACACTGACCTAGGACAAGTCGGGAGGACCTCTATGGAAGATTATACACAACAAGATATAGCTGACATTCTGTCCACCTTCCGACAGCTGCCAAGGGAACTGCTGGACGAGTGGGTGCTCTGATTAAGTGAACCAGGGGATGCCACTGACTCACCAAAATTAGCAAACATCAAGGAGGATCAAAGCATCAGGAGGATGATGCTAAATAGGCCTCCCCCAGTTGATGGGACACCTTCTACGCTCACCCTCCAGGAGCTTGTACAAATAGGATTGAAATTACGTTATCCCTCTGTCAGTGACTGGCCAGACAATGACAAGCCCTGGTACGGATTCACAGGCGCAGTTAAGAAACTAAAACAAGAAATGGTGAGGCAGGCTACACAGAACTCTCATCAACTAGATAGGCTGATGGAAATGCCTGTCACAGTCCAGATGAGGAATAAAATTATGAAAACTGCCCCTCCAGCTTATAAGCAGGTAATAATGACTCTGCTGATAAGTCAGAGAGGAAACTCTCTGCAGATAGTGGCGGAAGCCATTATGCAGTTAGGGGAACTGGGAGATTAGGCTCCCAGGGTTCTGAGAGATAGGACAGATTCAACAGGCTATAGACCACCCCGTGAAGCACCCAGGATGGGTAATCCTGGAACAGCAGATCAAATAAGTAGAAAGGAAATGTTCCTAGCCCTCCACAGGGAAGGGGTAAGCAGGGAACAAATTGATGAGAAAGACACCCCAATGTTGTGGAGGATGTACAAACAAAAAGGATTACATAAAAAGGGAGCAAAGGTAAACAAACCGCATAAATGCCATGGTGATGGCCCAAGAAACCACCATCTTTTCCTCCTGTGGCACCCTCAGTGCCACCACACCCTTCTGTAATACCTACAGCGCCCCCATTGCAAGACCCTGTGGTAATACCCTTACCCGCCTTGGTAGGGGTTGAGATTTACCAAAACTTTAAAAAGCTAAATGAAATAGCAAAAGCCATGCGGGACCTGAGGGAAATACTAGAGGCACAGGAATCAGAGAAGAGCATTACTCCTCTTTATCCTAATCTTGATAGAGAATTAGGATTGGCACAAACCCAGGTGAGAGAAAACAGTTACTCTCAGAGGGAATTGCCCCACCTTGAAGATCTAGATGAAATCCTAGAAGGGCTAATGCCCACTGGAGAGTTGGCACCTCCTAGTTCCCATGAGGCCAGTTCACCCTGTAATAAGTGAGCTCCAGAAATAAGATTGGCACATAAAGATTGCAGGCCCCATGTAAATGTGAAAATATATTGGAAAAATAAAAATGTTCAAAGGGTTACTAGTAGACACCCCGAGCCGAAGCCACGTTAATTTATGGGAATCCAAAGAAAATCATAGGAATGCTCTTTGTGAATATTGGACTTTAGGGTAAAAGAGCAGTCCAGACTTGGTTAGAAATGAAAATTGGGCAGTTGCCTAAGAAAAAGTATTAGATTTTGGTAGTCCCAATCCCTGAATACATAATTGGCATTGATATCTTGAAGGGATTAACCCTATATTTGGGGGGATGCTTTTATAGCTTTGGGACTAAACCATATATATCAGCTAGACCAGTGGTTGTAGGAAAACTTGTAATGCCTCCTGTACAACTACCACCCGCCACAAAAGTGACGCATATGAAACAATATCAAATACCAGGAGGGCACAAAGAGATAGGAGAAACAATTGATTTACACAATAACTTTAATTGAAAACATACAGAAACATCCAGGGATCTGGTATGCTGTAATAGATTTGGCCAATGCCTTCTTCACTATTCCAATAGCTGAAGAAAACCAAGAGCAATTTGCCTTTACATGGCTAGGGAGTCAATATACCTTTACTAGGTTACCTCAAGGATATTTACATATTCTACCACCTGTCACCGGCTGGTGGCAGAACATCTGGATTAAGTAAAAACCGTCTGGAGTGAAAATATCTCACTACATAGACGATATTATGATACAGGGAGAAACCAAACAAAAGTCTCAGGAGGTGCTAGAAGAAATAATAGAGCATAAGTAGAGGTTGGAAAATCAACCCAGGCAAAGTGCAGTGACCTGCACAAACAGTGAAATTCCTGGATATACAGTGAAACAAAGAGCATAGGGAGATACTCCCCAAGGCCAAACAAAAGATATTGGAATTTCACACTCCCAAAAATAAGAAGCAAGCCCAGGGTTTCATAGGGCTCTTTGGATTTTGGAGACAGCACATACCACACCTAAGTCAACTGCTGTCCCCTTTATACAAAGTTACAAGGAAAAAATATGATTTTGAGTAAAGAAAGGAGCAACAAGATGCGTTCAAAGGAGCCAAACCTTCCATTCAACAAGCCTTGGATCTATGGCCCGTACAAGATGGGGATATAGATCTGAATGTATCAGTTAATAACCAATGGGCAAATTGGAGCCTTTGGCAAAAACAAGGAAGGGCAAAATTTCCTCTTGTATTTTGGACTACGAAGTTGCCTGAAACAGGAGACAGGTATACACCTTTTGAAAAACCGCTTTTGGCTTGTTACTGGGCTCTAGTGGACACAGAGCAAATTACAGTGGGACACACAGTGTTCCTACGTCCAGAGATACCCATAATGCAATGGGCTATGAGCTCTCCTAAAACCCACAGGATAGGGCATGCGCAAGAATCAAGTATCATTAAGTGGAAATGGTACATTCTGGACAGCGCAAAAATAGGTCCTAGTGGCATAGCTGTGCTACATGAGAAGGTTGTGGATGCACCTATTCAAGAACCTGGATATTTGCCAATGCCAGAAAAACCGAGAGAATCGCCAGTAAAATGGGGAAAGCCTTTAACTCAGTTGTCCCAGGACCAGGCTACGCATGCGTGGTTCACAGATGGCTCAGCAAAATATGTTGGAAACACCAGACAATGGAAAGCAGTGTCTTATTTTTTTTTTATTCTTTATTTTATTTGTGCATCGGTTAAACAAGCAGGTTTGCACTGCCACAACATCTGGTGCAAACTGATAGTATAACATTTATGTGGCTACGAAAACATTGCACATTTTATTTATAAGAATAAGCAAGATTAGACTAAAATCCTTAATCTGAAGGAGGACGATATCTCTCACTAGGCATACATAAAACTTATACATAAAACAAAAACTTAACATAGCATCAAGGTGAGACACTGCACAGACTTAGCCTACCACTCATCCTCTCTAGGCTATATTAAGATGCTATCAGCCTAGGTGATACAAGTGAACCCTAGCCAAGTCAGCTAAGCTAAGCAGAAAACCATCCTCTTGCTATCATGTGACCTGATAACAGAAAATTACAGCCTATTTTCCTTCTTTTGTGTTGTTGGTGTTAAAGATAAATAAATAGGGAAGTAAGTGTGTGATAGGCCTGTCTGTTTGAGTAAGTGGTCTCAACATTTATTCTAAGTTATTGGTTATTTTATTTATTTCTTGCGTCCAAATGCACTGGGTTTAACATCATAGGACAATAACAGGGTTAATAGAGGTAGACAATTGGGGCCAGGGTTCTTGCATTTATATAGGGATTTATTTATATGCTAGTGTTGGGTAGGAAGGTCTGTCTGTATGGTCTTAGATGTGGGTAGGTAGCTGCATACCCTCTGATTAGGAATGGGTTGACTCTCTGTTAAGAACTTAGGAACCTGGGCTTTGGTCCTGTGCCGGACTGCCGGTGTTCTTAACCTGGAGAAATGTTGATCGGCTGTAAATTTAATGCTATTGGGGTAAGTGGTAATCGGTAGTATATAGGTGGTTTACAAGCCTGCCATCAAGGTACGGTAATTAAGAGAGGGTGGTAAACTGCCATGTTGGGCCTTACAGATTAATAATATGTTTGGCGCTCATTAACCCCTGAGCACCAAAAGAGGGGGTGGGGTACGTTGAGCTGCAGTAGAGGTAAATGTATTGCTGTCTTACTATAAAGGCGTTGTAACTAATAAAATTAACTCAGAACAGTAACTTGATATGAAAATAAAAGATAAAGTGAACATATGCCAGATAGGGTCTTAGAGTCCGGTGGACCCACAACCGAGTGGCTTGATCCTGTCCAGGAGTGTCCCTGTGGCTTCAGCCTGTGTCAGCAGTGGAGCGGGGGACAAAGGGGACTATGTTGGGTACGTCCCAGAAGCTGCCAGGAGTGGGATTGTTGGAGTCTGGTTTATCCAGTCCCAGTTTGCCGAGGAAGGAACCGGAATCTTCTGTCAACGTCAGTCGGAAAGTGGTCGCTACCTTTGTGACTATGAGCATCAATGGTCCCCATCGGTATTTGACTGCAACCGCTTTGAGGGTCGCGGTGACTCGCTGGACAGAATGTCTCCAGGTCAGAGTAGCTCTGCAAAGGTCTTGCAGAAATGTGAGCTGCATGCTCTCAAATTGGTAGGGGCTCCTGATTTTTGCGCGTTGCCGTAACCGCCATTTTGTCCCAAGTGGATTGAAAGCTCGGGAGAACATCGCGGGAGGCCTCTGCCGGAGCTCTTGGAGATTTGGGGAGTTTGTGGGCACCTTTCATTTGAGTACTCTTCGCCTGCTTGGGGTTGAGTAGTGTGGTTGGTAGACGTCGGATGAATTGAGGCAATTCATGGTCATTGATAGATTCGGCAATGCCTCTGATTTTTATGTTGGTGCGGCGTCTAGTCCATCCATCTGGGCCTGTAGTGCTTGGTGTGAGGACTGGAGGAGTAGTAGCTTCTCCTCCATTGCTTGATGGCGTTATGCCATGGAGGTGATGTCCTCTTTGGTGGCCCTCACCCTGTCTGTGACAGTGGTCACCTCCTCCTGCAGAACTGCTATATCTGTGCGGAACAGGGTGCGCAGATTCTTTAGCATGTTCAGGATATCTCCTTTGGTAGCCGGAGCTCTCAGATCTCAGAGTGGTAGGTTCAATAGGGGATCACCAGGCTCTGGTATGGGGTCCGGAGCATCCAGTGTTTCCTCCTCTGAGGATAAACTTTGGGTATCCGGGGTCGCCGCCATTTTAGGTTTAGGCCTTGACAGGAAAAGACCGCCGATTTTCCGGGATCCGTCCTCTGGGTGAGTTTTTTTTTTTTTTTTTATTTTGTTTCCCCGTGTTGTCACCAGGTGTAGGAGCCAGAAAATAGTCGGGTTGTCGTCTGGTGGATCTATCAATCTGCATTTATTGCTGCTATAACTCCGAAAGCAGTGTCTTTTAACCCTAAAACAAAAAGGATGGATGTGTCGCAGATGAATTCAGGCATAAGTCATAAGATGACACAGCATGAGTTGACAGGGTCAGGCTAAGTGCAGGACCTGGAATATGCCCAAAGAGATAAAGTATAGCATGAAACTAACAACCAATCATTTTATAAGATAGTATAGTGTTAGAAGATAGATAAGAGATAAGCTAACCGCACAGACATGGCATGACGCCTTTGGTGGGCCTTGACTGCCTGGCCAGCTGCCAATCCCATCCAACGTGACAAGTCTTTGCTGGGCTGCACTGATAAGAGAATCTAAGGTGGACCAGTACAGACTGCCCACCCTTTGAAAAGGTATAAAAGACGAGGTAACTAGGCACTCAGGAGGGAGCTACATATCTGCATCACGGACGCGTGGTCCAGGTCTTTGCAGTTTCCCAGCGGAGAAAGTCCCACCAGCCTGACTGCCTGAGTTCCCCCAGTCGTATGTAGCAGAGTGACAACGAACTTCTCCTATGGTGATGTATTTTAAGCGGATACTTAAAGGATCATTATAGGATCAGGAACACAAACATGTATTCCTGACCCTATCGTGAAAACCCACCATTTAGGTGGCTTGCGCCGCCCCCTCTGAATGGGTTAAAACTCTCCTTATTTCCAGCTCTCCACGGGTCTGCCGGCGCTGGCCCCACCCCCTTGGTGACAACATCAAAATTGCCCATGGGGAAAGCATTGGATTGGCTAAAATCAGAAAGGGGGCGGGACCAAACGCTGTTTTGGCTAATCAGCACCTCCTTATAGAGATGCATTGAATCAGTGCATCTCTATGAGGAAAATTCAGTGGGGACGCTGAACGACAGGGCTGCCTACTGTGCAGCACTGAGCCAGGAAGCACCTCCAATGGCCATCTAAGGAGTGGCCACTTTGAGGTGTCCCTAGGGGCAATGTAAACACTGCCTTTTCTCTGAAAAGGTAGTGTTTGCATAAAAGTGCCTGAAGGGAGCTATTATACTCACCAGATCAACTAGATTAAGCTGTAGTTGTTATGGTGACTATAGTGTCCCTTTATGATGATATCGATATATTAAGCTGATTGATCATTTAAGCTGAAAGCATGCACAATTTATTATCAATAGATGCATTTTAAGATTAGAGTGATTTGGATTCCAGTGTATACAATAAAGTAATTGTTATAATAATAATGATGTTAATTCTTACATACTAATTGGTCTTGGTGTGATTTCATTTGCCTATTACTCAACCTCCTCATCATGAATTGGGCAGCGTGCTCGTCTGTATTATTACAGACCTTATTAGGTACTGATGATCACGAATTTGGTGATTTGGCATAACAACTTTAAATAATTGTTAAGTTCTCAGCAATTAACACTATACTTAATAATTCTGCTGGCATTACACTTTATCTCCTTGTGTGTATAAACAATAAACTTGGCTTCCCTGTGTATTTCCATTCCTTGCTAGATAAGAAAAGGCAACACCGCATGAGTAGCAAATTGTAAGGTTTTTTTCCCATGGGAAAGGATGCATTATTTGCATTCTTTTAGGCACTCACGTAGTATTTCAATTAAAATACAATTTGTATGTAATGCTTACTGTTACAGGATCTGGATCACCCAATTGTCACCACGTACAGTGCCAACCCCCCAGTTACCATCGATGTGTCGATGACAGACATTTCCTCTGGTCTCCTGTCTCATAGTCAGCTTACTACCATTGATCAGTCAGAGCTCAGCTCTCAACTCGGTCTCAGTCTTGGTGGGGGGACTATCCTGCCTCCTGTCCAGTCTCCTGAGGATCACCTCTCTCCCACCCCTTCACCAAACAGCTCTTTACATGATGAGGACATGGAAGACTTCAGAAGGGTGAGTGAACTAAAATGCTTATCTTGTTTCATATTGAAGTCTTGTACCCACACCTTTTTTTTTGCATATAATTTATTTTCGGTTTTGTTTTTGTGTCTTTCTCGTACAGATAACAGCACCCAAGAATATTATCGTAGAGCAGACAAAAAAGCAAAAAACTCCAAAAGGCAAGAAAAAGAAGAAAGATCCTAATGAACCTCAAAAACCTCTCTCTGCATATGCCCTTTTTTTCCGTGACACCCAGGCTGCCATTAAGGGTCAGAACCCCAATGCCACCTTCGGTGAAGTGTCCAAAATTGTGGCTTCTATGTGGGACAGTCTTGGAGAGGAGCAGAAACAGGTAATTTTGTAGGTGGAAATATATTTGTAATATTTCTACTTGCCAGCTTTGAGGACAGGTTTTTTTTGTAACAGAAGTATGTCGTAAATCTGATGTTTTCAACAATTACTGTTTTATTATTGCTTCATCAATTGTGGATGAATCATTATACCATAGTTTTCTCTGCTCACTTGCAGGTGTGCAAGCAAAGGATACACTACATATCCTTATATAGTAACATTGTATTTAAAATTATAATTTAGGCAATCACCATTAATATGTATTTTTATTTGGCATTATACCAGTTTTAAGCTATACAACTTCTAATGTTCTGTATAAATGTGTTTTCACAGGTTTACAAGAGAAAAACGGAAGCAGCTAAAAAAGAATATCTAAAGGCATTGGCACTTTATAAAGAAAACCAGATGTCACAGGTAATATAAATTGATTTGGAATACGACATAACTTAATGGGACAGTATAAATTCCATAGTCAGTTAAGTATATTGTAGTGGTTATGGCGCATTCTTTCCCCTGTTTTCTGTCAAACTGATTTTTTGAGCAGAGAAAAAAAAATGGGCTATACTCACACCCAAAACTACACTACTTCTGCATTATATGTCAAAAGCCATACACCTTTGGGTTTTGGGACTGTAAGGGCATGTTGAAAGCCTACTATTTCTGTCCAGGGCTATACAATAACTGTAGTGGTTATGGTTCTTAGAGCACTCCGTATTGATTTACCAAAATCTAATGCGGTAAGTGTGACTTTTGTCTGCAAGTCCAGGAAAAAGATAACCTATTTGCATGCAAATGGCAACTGTTAAAAACATTTTCAGAAAAGTTGAAACTGTTAACATTTTAAACTGGAATTGTCACTTTGTAATTTACACCATTAAATAAAACCTTTAAAATCCCTATAATGTGAGTTACTTTTTTCATGAGATGCTCAGGATTTAGCATATTACATGGTAATCCAGTTCAGCCAGGGCAAACAATGCAGATGAAGAGGAGAAATAGAAACACGTTCATTTTTCCTCTTCTCTGAATGCTTTCTCTGTGCTGGGAACAAAGCT
Organism: Pelobates cultripes; assembly: GCA_933207985.1. Lineage (NCBI taxonomy): Eukaryota > Metazoa > Chordata > Amphibia > Anura > Pelobatidae > Pelobates > Pelobates cultripes. The sequence continues at coordinate 168,780,578 of OW240916.1, read as the reverse complement.
TGTAACAATAATTGACAAGGAGCTATAATGGAGGCGGCAAGCAGCAGAATACAACTGTGTGAGTTTCTGAATTTCGTTAATTTTATTTTTCACACCTCACAAATACATATTTGTTAAATATTACCCTTTAAGAATGAAATAGTCTCTCATTAATTTCAGTGCTTAAAACCATCTTAAATTTTGAATAGTCATTTTGGTTTTCTTTTTTCATGTTCTACACAAAGAGGCTTTAATTAATAAAGATAACTATTGATTTAGTAGCTTAATTATTTCTCTTAAGATCACGTTGTACTTTTTTTGTTTTTTTTGTTCTGGCCTTTAAAATTATATTCTTGGCCCTTAGTGTATAGGGATATATGTTCTATAATTCATTAAGGATTAACAATTATTTCTCTATATGTTTACTTCTGAATACACCTGTAATGATATGTTTCTTGTGTGCTGATGACTTCAATTATTTACCCACAGGTTGTTGTTGACACAGTGGAGTTAGACCCTCCAGTTGCACAAGGCATGCTATCGGAATCCCCAGTACATTCCCCGTCTGTAGTGACTGTCTCCAGCATCCAACAGTGTGTGTCTTCTCCAGCATCTACCCAATCACCTGCCCCTACCCTTCCTCCTGCAGCCACTCCGCCTCCTCAAGCATCTACCATCACTCAACCAACAATCGCAAAAATAATAATATCCAAGCAGATGCTTCAAGCCGGACAAATTCCCACCTCTATTTCCATGTCTCAGGGAATGGTAACGGTCATCCCGGCTACTGTGGTTACGTCTCGTGGACTTCCTTTACACCAGCTACAACCCAGCCCACAAGCCCAGAGGGTAACACGCTCAGTATTGCAGGCAGCAATGCAGCTACCTCCACGTCTACACCCACCACCATTGCAGCAAATGCAGCAACCTCCACGGCTCCAGCATATGGCTCCTGCACAACAACCTTCAATTACCATCTTGCAGTCACCTCCTCCTCTGCAACCCATGCAAAAAGTGCGACATCAGCCTCCTCCTCTACAGATAAAGATTATTCCCCCTCCTTTGCAGCCCCAACCACAGGCTGTTCACGTTCAGGAGCAAAGCATACCAGTTATCAGTGTGCCTCATTCTCCTGATGCACCCACCTCACCCCCTGAACAACTGGAGCTTGTGTCAGAGGTAGTGCAAGAAGTAAGTGTTCTCTAAAAAGTTAAATACCACAGTGAATGGAATATTAAAAACAAAGTTTTTTGATAAAAAGATTACTGCAGTAATGATGGTAATTAGTTAAAATCCAGGCTGTTTATGTGCTTCATCTTTAAATGTCTAAGTTAGCTTGTAGTTCTTAATTAATACTACGCAATCGTCTTAAGATGACCCCATTATTAGGTAAATGCACACAGTTACAAATATGAAGTTATTGCAATAACTGCAATTCAGGAAGGCATTTGATACTGAGATCTGTCCTTATATTCTTGTAAGGAAGGTGTAAAACACTTAATTTAGCAGTGTAGGTTAGACCATAAAGAGAGAAAAAAAAGGTTTGCTCACTTAACAGTGAGATTTTGTTCTTTTGAAACTGTCATTTAACAAGAATATCAACTCACAACAATTCCACTATGTAGTGAATAAATCCATAATCCCTTTGGTGCGATCAATATCGCTACCAGGGCAAGATGAAATACTTTAATTTAAAGACTAATAATTTTTTGGGGAAAATTATGTGATTAAGAGACACTCTAATGTTAACATTTTTTTTTTTTATCCTTTTCAGGAATCTCCACTAACTCAAATGGATGTGGAGCTGGTGAGTGGCTCTCCTCCCCGCAGCCCTTCCCCTCAGCAACGATGTGTCCGATCAGGTTGTGAAAATCCTCCAGTGGAAAGTAAAGATTGGGACAATGAGTATTGTAGCAGCGAGTGTGTAGTCAAACATTGCAAGTAAGTACATTAAACGGTTGTATGAAACATTGTTTGCCATGTGCCAGGGCTAAGCACTGGAAATGAAAATGTAACTAAAACAGAGCATTTTTGACTACTGTAATCCATAACTTTATTCTGACCTGTCCATCCACTACTTGACTCACCTGATCACCAATTCCTCTTACCCTGACTAATCTTGCCAGTTCCTCTTGTATTATCTTATTATTATTAAATGGTTACTCCAGGTGACCTGACTACTTTAATGATTTGAAGTGGTCATGTTGCCTGGAGTCTGTATGTGCAGTATTTTGCTAAGTAACCATTTGCATACTATGTTTAACACTGCAGCTGCCACCACTGGTCTAACTTCACCTCTGGCAGCATCACTGGGATACCATCCATCAGCCTGGAACTCTAGCTCAAATTTCAATACATAGAATCTAATACAATGGCTTAGAGTCGTCAGCTGACGCTTTAATTAAATGGTTTGCCCTATTACTGGGGAAAAGTAGGCTATAGTGGTTATGATGGGTGGAGTAACCCTTGCTTTAATGTTGCTTTACACCATACAGATTTAAATTTTCTTCTTGATTCCTCTGTTTTATAGTCTGTTTGAGTAAACATTGCAAATTGGTTGACATAGCATGCATATATGAAATTCAGAATTACATGGTTAGACGATAAAGAAACTTGCATGGTGCTCAGTGTGGAATGGCTGCAATCAGACAATCAGGAAAATGTGTATGACAGAATATCAGAATATAGTTCATATTGAAAGAAGCGATAAAGGAGCATTATAGATTTTGGAATACATACATACATGCCTAACACAATGGGTTTTTATCTAACTGTACTAATGTCTCAGTCGCTGTCATTACTCGAAGGGTGCATTTTACTTACCTTTCAGCCTTCACTGCACCGGTCTACAGCCTGCTGGCATGCCTTGACATTCTCCGCTAATCTGATATTTTCCCATAGAAATGCATGAGAGGCAAAATGCCACACGCCTATCAGATGGCCTTTATGAGTACATCGGATTAAAATAGCAAAGGTTCACACAGCTGTTTCGTCAGAAGCGCCTATTGTGGTTGTTAGTGTGATAACCACTAAAGGCATTTAAAGCAATGTAAACATTGCTGTTCCTGTAGAACAGGAGTTGTAGGGTTAAAGCTAGAGGGGCATGGCACCCAGACCACTTTACGTCCTGTATTTGACAGGACAGTCCTTATTTTCTGGTCCTGTCCTGTGTTCGTTCTACGGTGTCCCACTTTTGGGGACACTGGGGAACTGTCCCGGTATTGATAGCACAAGCGCATTAATAGATACACTCATGCTATGATTAGGACCCTGCAGGAAGAACTGAAACTGTGCTCTCTGCAGAGTCTGCCCTCAGTGGGCTGGCCTGCATGATGGACATGCAGCCTGGTGTGTATTCATGCCAGGCTTGACCTGCCATCAACTCTGGTGGACCCACCCCTTTTCATGTGAGTCTGCCCTTTGAGCGCAGAGTTAGTGACGTGAAGATTGCTGGGCTAACCAGCCCATTGACCATTTCATTTAGTGCCATCTAGGTTGTACGTACTTGAGATTCGCAGGATGCTGGAGTTAGGTCTGCTCAGCAGGACAAATACAATAAGCTGTATTTGTTCTGGTAACTATAGTGTCCCTTTTAAATCACTCATGTTTATGTAGCACTGGTCACGTTTTCCCTGCAAGTGACCTACACTGTCTCTGAACACATTTTTTGTAAAGACAGATCTATCGTTTAAACATTACATTTTAAAATGTCTTATCTCCTGCTCTGTTGATAGCCTCCTGTGTGTGATTAAAGGTACTCTCCAGTGCCAGGAAAACAAACCGTTTTCCTGGCACTGCAGGTCCCCTCTCCCTCCCACCACCCATCCCAGGTTGCTGAAGGGGTTAAAACCCCTTCAGTGAGTTACCTGTATCCAGCGCTGATGTTGCTCGGCGCTGGTTCCGCCCACGCTCCTCCGGCGGGGTAGACCTATTGCGCATGCGTGGCCGGCAGCAGGGGAGACCTAATGCGCATGCGCGGCAATGCCGCACACGCGTATTAGACCTCCCCATAGGAAAGCATTGAAAAATATATAAAAAAACTACATATACAGTCTATATTAAATAGCATTAAATATCGTAATATTGTGACATGTTCCCTTTTTTGGAGTTCAGTCTAAAAGCACAATGCCTGACACTATGTTCTCCTGTTTTCTTGCAGAGACACCTTCATGACTTGGATTGCTGCTCGTAGCCAGGGTACACTGGCATCTGTAAAATAACCCAAGCTTCAGTGGACCCCCAGGAGAAAGACCCATTATTTTCATGGACAATAGAAATCTGGAAGATTTTAACAACTGCTCTGTACATATAATTATATGTAAAGAATGGACAAGGCGGCTGGGTTGGGAAAGAGGTCTATTCCCTCTAAATGGGGCTGGTTGTACATTAAAATAGAAGTAATCGGTGGCTCCACTGTTGGCATTTTCATTGTGTGCTGGAAGACTTTGTTTTTCCCCATTACATAGACAATGTAAGCCAGTACAAGTTTGTGCACCCAAGGATGGCAGATTATTGAAAGGTTTGCATCTTTTTTTTTTTTTGTTCTAAATACATCATTTTTAATTCGTGCACAATTCAAAAGAGCTTTTCAACTGTACAAATCTGTTGGTACCTACCTATTGGTCAGTTCCACTCTAGGAGCATTTTTCTTTGGGGGGATGAATCCAGATGACTCATTTAAATTGGGTGATTTAGATCTTATCTGCAGATATGATGGGTGAATTTAATAATGCCACAAAATGTGAGGTTCCCTATTCTTAGTAGAACATTTTGTTTTTAAGCTACCCAAGACAAATTAATCTCAATAAACATACTTATACAGTTTTGATGAAGCGTCGTGTGTCCGAGATGTCCTGGGCCTGAAGTAGAGATTTGTTTTGTAAATTTTATTTTAAATCCTAGAATGGATATATTTACGTATTGGTCAACAGCTCCCAATACATCGTGAATTACAATTTCTTCCATGTTAAACCGAATACAAATTATGGTCCTCTAGGGAACTGCACCTTTATTATAAGTAATAATTACTTCTGGGTGTTGTCCCACCACTGTGCAAGGGCTTACTAACCAGTTCCTTACCAGATAACTCATTGTTTTAGGTGCCTCTGGCACCACATCGGTTAAAGTATTACTGAAGTGTTTACAATGTTATACTTTATAATAACTAATAAAGGGTACATAAATTGAGTGACTGTTACCAGCTGAACTCAGCACTGTCTTGAATACAATTTTTCCTTTACAAGGCAGCATCTGGAGATTCTTCCTCTGTGTGAGATTGACAACATTCATTTTGATGTACTTTCCCAGGCCTGGCTGGCTTTGTGATCATGAATAAAAGCCAAATTTTAGAACAGCCGCTGATTACTTGACTGTTTTATAATCTATTCTTTGCACTTTTTGATAGACCAGTAACTCTAAGTACATATTTTGTGGTTTTGGCTGTCATTTGACAGCCATGCTTGTCCTACTTTGATAATTACATTGTATTAGAATCTACTCTCAAGTTAAAAACTTTCCCACACACTAGAACAGTTTCCAAACTTAAAGGGAAACCAAGCAATATAGCAGCGGTTGTGCTACACAGGTTTCCCTGTTGTGGTCAGATCAATTAATCTAAGAACAGATTAATGTCAACTACCATTTCAGCTACACAATGTGGAATATAAATTTCAGCAATATTAATCTCAAGTACGTACAACCTAGATGGCAGTCAATGGGACTGTTAACTCAGTAATCTTTGCCAATCACGGTTATCCAGCTTGGATGAAATTGAATGATTACCTGTGGATCCTAGGCAGCATAAGAATTACCACACACTGTAGTTACGTTGCTTATAGTGGTCCTTTAACTGTCAAGATACTATACACCAGGGGTTCTCAACGTTAGTCCTCAGGACCCCCTACCAGTCCAGGGTTTAGGGATTACCTGGGTGTGTCTAAGGTGTTTAGAAAAAAAAAAAAAAAAACCTTAGAGTCTAAGGTGTTTTTTTCCCTTTTTCTAAACACCTGAGACACACCCAGGTAATCCCCAAATCCTGGACTGGTAGGGGGTCCTGAGGACTGGGTTGAGAACCCCTGCTATACACTAAACTTGTGGATAAGCTAAAAACCACCACTAGGTTCACTTGTATGTCAGGATTGTTGTGTGTGAACTAAATACGTATTGCTGCAGAGTTTCGCGGACTTTGCTTTCAAGGCCTATAATGTATTACAGCATACTTTATTCCAGTTCATATGGCATACTAGCTAAATATGAAAAATAAAGTTATTTTGGATGATCTGATGTTTTCATTATGTCTCACAGCAGCAATGGTGTATTGGAAGTGTAATATATGGCAAGTCAACAATTCCTATCAGTCATTGCAGGTCAGTAGTGTACCCATCTTTATTAGAAGATGACAACCCAATTTTTAAAAAGTTTATTTTTTTATATGTAAAAAAAAAAAAAAAAAACAACTAAGTAGGACAGGATGTCACAGTTACTATGTGAAATCTTAATTTTGTTCCCACTTTTTCATATAAATTACTGATTGGTGTGTTTGAGCTGAATAATCCATAGAAAATTGAAGCAGTGCAGGAGTTGGTATCCTTCCTACAGGTTACGTTTAAATCCAGCAGTGTTAGACAGCTTGTTTGTGCACACCAGGCCAGTATTTTTCACATGTTCTTTGGTTTTGCAATTACTCCATCCGGATATTGCTGCTTGAATCGAGCCACCACATCTGGATCCAACAAGTGAATTCCATCCAGCTGATTTCCTAGAGTGATCCTAAATAGAGAAGAGAAGAGGATTGTTTCAGACAGTCTCTATGATCTTCACTTTGTGCACAGAAGACCACAGAGACTAACTGTTGGTTTTCAAATACTGTCTGACCCCAAGGGGGTGGTGCATTCAGCAGAAGGTTCCTGTGAATTTTTTTTTCCTTTTATAACTTGCTGGAAGGATTAGTATTAGTTTAGAGGTGACATTTGTCCTTTAAAATAGATTTGGAGAATTGACAAGAGAATTAAAGGAATACGCCCAGCAGCCTGCTTCAATTGTTATGGTACCATGAGTACCCCGACACTAACTTAGTATGTAGTCAAAAGAGAAGTCAAGCTAAAGCTGCGTTCTGAGCAGTGTTTCATCCAAACTTTACTCTAGTGCTCACCACCTGCATAGTGAATATTATAGCTGGTACCACTAAATGTGAAAGCCTGCATCTTGTTGGAATAACGTGTTTGAGCTGGGCTTCCAGAGCTTGTTATGAAAAATGGTTCCACACACTGCCTCTTATACATATCAATAGCACACCCATTCTTGCAAAAATTTCAACTTAACTGGCACCAAATACATTATTTTCATTGCTTCCAGGCTCCCTCTATGATATAATATTACAATGGTCTATTAAGGTTTCCCTACTAGCTTACTATTGTGTTATTTTCTTCATTGCTTAAAAGTGGCACTGTCATGCCGAACTTACCTTTCTTTAAATCGATTCCTCTTCTCTCCCTCTCTCAGGATCTGTTCTTCATATCTGCTCTAGTTTTCATTAAAACATAGAACAAAGTAGGAACTATTTGTCTTATGGAGGTTTCCTACACCTAACCAGCAGAGGAGCAACGTTTGCTTCATTTCCGGTGGTCAGAAATTTTCCCACAATTCTTAGCTTTCCTCCCTGTATTGCCGAACGTCCTGTCATTTAGACAGAACACTGGCAAAACTGCCGAATTGCGTCCTAACAGAATGAGAACAGTTTCTGCATTCATGTTAGGATGCAATTCGGGACTTTATTCGGATCGGAATTTAATTCTAATGAATGGAACTCCGATTCTATTCCTGCCGTGGCTGCATCTTGCAGCCGCTTAGTAGATAGCTCCCTAATACCGTGGGAATTAGGGAGCTATCTACCAAAATACTGAAAGACCTAAATTGGGCTTTCAGCCACATTTACTAATACTAAGTAAAGATTACTTAGTATTAGTAAATGCTGCCCCTACTCACTATATCGCCCTTATTGTTCTCCCCTCGGCCCCCACCCCTGAGCGGTGGATGGGGGCTATGAATAACAATAAGGGGGGGGCTATTGTCCTCTCACCCCCACCCCTGAGCATGTGGGTTGGTGCCATGAATAACAATAAGGGGAACCTATTGTCCTCCGGCCCCCACCCCTGACCTATAGACGGAACTCACCACTCAGGGGCCCCACCCACCGGTATAGCGAGTAGGGACATTCGGGAAATTTTAATACTGACCCTCATTGAGTGAGAGGGGACCTGGGGGCTTAGCACTGCTCCCTGCCATTTATTTCTTTACATTTTACAAGGAGGGAGCTCCCTCTTTGTAATAAACTGAACGAATAAACGAACACTGATATTCGGTGTTTGTTTGTTCGTCTGACATTTCTATTCATTCAAGTGTTTAACCGGGCATGTGCGGGAATTTCACAGCGCTATCTAGTGTGGGCAGATGACGTGTCCCACAGGGACTTCATCTACCCACACAAAGATGGCGGCGCCCTGAATATAGGTTGGGGCAGAAAATAAAGATTAAAAAAAATAGGGAACATGGGGAGCTTAGGGGCATTTGGGGCTGACTAGGTGGTTAGTTAGATGTAGTGGAGTCGGGAGGGGGGTTTAAAAAAAAAAAAGGGTTTTCGGCCATGACAGTGCTGCTTTAAAGGGACCCTAGTCACCAAAACAACTTTAGCTTAAAAGGACCACTATAGTGCAAGGAAAACAATCTCTTTTTCCTGGCACTATAGGGTCTTTAGTATACCCCCCCCACCCTCAGGATCCCACTGCCGCTGGACTCAAGGGGAGCTTCTCCAGCACCGGGCTCCCTCGGCACTGGGGAACTCTCCCTCTTCCGACATCAGCTCTGAATGCGCGCGCATGCAATCAGTCCATAGGAAAGCATTTCTCAATTCTTTCCTATAGATGTCAGTGTCTTCTCACTGTGATTTTCACAGTGAGAGGCACGGAAGCGTCTCTAGCTGCTGTCAGTGAGACAGCAAAACTAGAGGCTGGATTAACCCTAGTATAAAACATAGCCATTTCTATGAAACGGCTTTGTTTACAGCTGCAGGGTTAACCCTAGATGAACCTGGCACCCAGACCACTTCATTGAGCTGAAGTGGTCTGGGTGCCTATAGTGGTCCTTTAACCCCTTAAGGACCAAACTTCTGGAATAAAAGGGGAATCATGACATGTCACACGTCATGTGTCCTTAAGGGGTTAATGAAGCAGTTTTGGTGTATAGAACATGTCCCTGCAGTCTCACTGCTTAATTATCTGCCATTTAGGAGTGAAATCCCTTTGTTTATGAACCCTAGTCACACCTCCCTGCATGTGACTTGCACAGCCTTCCTTAACACTTCCTGTAAAGAGTCATCTAAAGTTTATCCTTCCTTTATTGCAAGTTCTGTTTAATTTAGATTTTCTTATCCCCTGCTATGTTAATAGCTTGCTAGACCCTGCAAGAGCCTCCTGTATGTGATTAAACAATTGTATCTCTTCTCTGTAAATTGAACATTAAAGGTACATTACATCTGATTGAAAGTGAAACCAGTTTTTTTCCATGCAGCCCGTGTCAATCAGATTAAGAGGAGGTGTGCCAAGGGCTGCATAAACAGAAACAAAGTGATTCAACTCCTAAATGGCAGTGTATTGAGCAGTGAAACCTATACACTAAAACTGCTTCAGGTGACTATAGTGTTCCTTTGAAATCCATTGAATAAAGCTGAAAAGTATTAAAACCTCAGTTTTTTTTAACTATAGTTAAAGGGATACTCAAGGCACCCAGACCACTTCTGCCCATTGGAGTGGTCTGGGTGCCAACTCCCACTACCCTTAACCCTGCAAATGTAAGTATTGCACTTTTCATAAACTGCAATATTTACATTGCAGGGTTAAGTCCTCCTCTAGTGGCTGTCTATTAGACAGCCACTAGAGGAGACTTCCGTGTTCATAAAACACAAAAACTGTTTTAAAACGACGCTGGACATCCTCACGCTATGTGAGGAGCTCCAGCGTCGTCAAAATCCCCATAGGAAAGCATTGCATGCGCATTAGGTCCCGAGACAGCGGCGCTGGAATCCGGTAAGTCACTGAAGGTGTTTTAACCCCTTCAGCAACTTGGGATGGAAGGTAGAGGGGCACTGGAGGGTCCTGCAGTGCCAGAAAAACAAATATGTTTTCCTGGCACTGGAGAATCCCTTTAAATAGGCTGAAAAGAAACCTGTGTCCATCAAGTTCAACCTTCCTTACATCTGTTTATTGCTGTTGATCCAAAAGAAGGCACAAAACCCAGTTTATAGCACTTCCAATTTTGCAACAAACGAGAAAAAAAAATTCCTTGCTGACCCAAGAATGGCAGTCAGATTTATCCTTGTATCAATAAGGTATAAATAACCCTACAATTGAAAAAAAAAATAAAATAAAAAAAAAATATCCTTAAAAGATGTTCTTGCAAATATTCATCTAGTTGCTGTCTAAACATCTGTACAGTCTCTGATAAACCAACTTCTTTAGGCAAATAATTCCACATCCTTACATAAAAAAAAAGAAATATAAAAAGAAATATCTTGCTCACATTGTATTACTTTACAGAGTTTAGGTCATCTGCAAACACATGACTTTCAATGCTTTTATCAAGATCATTTGTACATATGTTAAATAGAAGCAGTCCCAGAACAGAAGAACCCTTATTGACATCTTTTGTCCAGCTTGAAAATGTACCATTAATTGTATATCAATTCACCACAATTAGTGCCAGTAATAATAATTTAAAAAAATCTCCTGGATAATAACAGCTGAATTAGCTATAGATGTATAGTACAAGGTTGGTTAAATGGTAGATTGTCAGCTGTTGCAGATCTATAACATTCACGTTGCTTTACCAGCTGTAAGGATAGCAAAGCATAATAAGCAATGTAAAACTGCAACAGCTGGTGATAACCTTGGGCAATCCTTGACATAGTAAAATTTGCTAAAGCTGTAGAAATTTATTCTACCACATTCACTGGTGTTTAAAGTCTTCCGTTGCTTTTAAAGTATGAAAATAGAGAGATCAAACATCACCCACCAGTTTGGCTGTACATTGTGAGGGCGCCCAAATAACTCAATCTTGCGGGTTCCAGGAGAAAGGCGTTCAATCATGCCATAGATCTCATCAGGTTTGTGACTTGTAGAACGGACCTAGAAAAAACTAAATACGTTAACATGCTACAGTGAAAAAATTAATGATAAAGTAAATATTATCCACATATCACTTCCATCCTCCAACTACAGAGCTACTTAAAGTGCACCTATCATGCATATTTTAATGTTAGCCAATCCCACTTAATTCCCTCCAGAGTGTCGAAATAATATTTATGTTTTTAGCTAGTCTTATATGTCTCATGTTAATCTTTTTGCCATACTCAACTTCAGCTCTCAGCAGGGTAGATGGCACGGTCCATGAAAGGTACCCTTTACATTGGGTCTATCACTAATAGAATATTTATGAAAAAGATCTTTTCACAATAGATGCATATGGCATCTTACTGCACAAGCACAGTATAATCTATGGCTCTAACATAAATCCCCAATTGGACTCTCGCACATGGGCAAAAAAATAATAGTGATGACAGTTTTCGGGAGAATAAGTTGCCTTGTGCTGAAGGAGTATGTCTGAGGGAACTTAAGGTATGTATATCTTTTTAAGCACTGTCACTCAAGCAAACACGTCACCTTGGGGGGGTCTTTGAAAAAATTCAATGCAACTTCAGCTACAGTGCTTTTGTTTCTTACATGCATTACTGTGCAAGGAGCTTCCCGACTCTTTTATTTGTTATTTAGAATTGTGGAGATGTGCAGACATCACTACAGCTGTAAGCTCTCTCCTGCAGCCATTACCTAGCAGTAATGGTTGTGTATGGAGTGTGTACATATTGCATATATATGTCTTACAAGTGCTTTTATACCTTTCGATAACACAGCCTTTACAGCAACTGAGTGGCTTTATTAGTTGAAAAGAAAAATTAAGCTACACTTCTTGACAGCTTACAGGGTGGCTTTCCATGGAAGATTAGAGGCAGTGCACAGACACATGGATATCCACTGTCTAGACAGGCAGTCACCTATACATTTAAAAGTTAAACCCCTCCTAATACTCCTCCTCTCCTTAAGGTATAAAACCCCATCATGTCCTGATAACCCCAGAAAATACACAAACCAATTAACTGCAAAATTATATTTATTAAATAAGGAGCAAAATATGTGCACAGCCTCTACACATTTACCGTAATTCAAATTTGATCTTTTTCCTCCAGATTAGACACAGTACACTACAGCAGGGATAGACAAGCAATCTCCAAAGGATGGGAAGACATTTCACCGCAGCTTGTAGCCCAAAAACAGTTTCCTAAAAGGCCTGTATGTTTTATTTATAGTATTTGGAGAAAGTAAGTGTGAATGGACAATGTGACAAACCCTTCCCACATGAGTTTGCCATGAGCTCCTGGAGGAGCCTGCTTGCCAGCCTCCTGCCCACAGACTATGGTCCCTGAAGGGAAATCTGTAAAATACTTTTTAAATGGCTTGGTTCGTGTAATTTCCCTATACCGTTCAGGAACCGAACAACCCCTATTAAACTGCTATGTTTACACTGAGGGTTAATCCAGCCTCTAGTGGCTCTCTCACTGACAGCCGCTAGAGGTACTTCCGCGATTCTCACTGTGAGATGCTGACGTCCATAGGAAAGCATTGAGGAATGCTTTCCTATGGGTGGTTTGAATGCGTGCGGCTCTTGCCGCGCATGCGCATTTGGCACTGACATCGTCAGGAGAGGTCACCAGCGGTGAGGAAGCCCGGCGCTGGAGAAAGGCAAGTGGCTGATGGGGTTTGAACCCCTTCACCCCAGCGGGAGGGAGGCCCTAAAGACAACATAGTACCAGGAAAACAGGTTTGTTTTCCTGGCACTACAGTGGTCCTTTAATTTTGTACAGACTGTAACCTGACACTGGTGATCTAAAACAGGGGTGTCCAACCCGCGGCCTGGGACTGCTTGCCGTCTGCACTGTTGGGCATTGAGGAAGGCAGGGAGCCCTTTACATTCAGTGCTCTTCCTGGACAGCTCCCTCGTGCCCCGGGATAAGATATCATTCCGGCATCGGCATCACTGCTGGGTGCGCGAGGGACCTGGGCAGGAAAAGCACAGAGATCCCAGCCCAGCAGCAACTGCTAGACATCAAGGACAGAGGATCCATTTCAGCCCTCTCAGAGCAAGGTAGGGAGGCTGGGTGGACCTCTTAAATACTAAATGTAATTTTGTGAGTCGGTGAATATGTGTATAGGTGTGTGTCTGTGATTGTTTGTGTATGTATGTGATTGTGTGTATAGGTATCCGTTTGTGATTATGTGTGTGTATATGTATGTGCATGTATCGGTCTGGTATTGTGTGTGTGTGTGTGTGTGTGTGTGTATGTGATTGTGTTTACAGGTCTGTGATTGTATGTGTGTGGGTCTGATTATGTGTGTGTGTGTATGAATGAATGAGACTGTATGCGTGTGTGCAAGTCTGTGATTGTATGTAGGTCTGTGATTGTGTGTGTGTGTGTGTATGTGACTGTGTATATTTGTGATTGTACGCATAGGTGATTGTGTGTGTATAGATCTGTGGTTATGTGTGCACATGTATATACTGGTGTATGTGTTTAGTAGATAAGTCCCTAAATTGGTATCCTTAAACTTGGCAAGCCCACATAAGGATACCAAATAAGGGAGTCATCTATTAACACATTTTTAAAAAGGGCTTTTGAAGTTTTATTATATTATTCTGTGTTTCTTTTTTTTTTTTAAAGTAAATTTTTTTTTCAGTCAGATTATCCTTTAAAATATCATCGAATAAGAATGAGTCTTGCTTGCATACCTCTGCTACAATTACATCACAGTCCAAGCCCCTGTTGAATCCTTGTGGGTTTCCTTTAACACCAACCTGCCAACATAAAAGAAAAAGTAAAAAATGTAAACCTAAAATAGCCTGATAACAGATGCAAGATAGTTTGTAATTAGGAGCCTTATGCCACACTACTCTGATTATGAAGTAACACAAGATAAATGGTTGGGTGGCAAGTTTTTCATGTGACTTGGTAGTTGGAGAGAAAAAAAACCCCCAAAACTATACTATTTACCAGACAATGCTCTTTTCCATGGTTAAGCCAATGACCTGTACGGCCTGTTCGGATAATTCGCTGTAATTGGTTGGTTTTCACCCAAATGATTTCATCAACTCTCTCATACCTGTGTAGAATAAAATGTAGCAGATGTTATGGTACAATGAAATGTATGAATGAATAGACTCTTTTGGAAGCTTGTGGCACTCCGTCTCACCAAGCCAATATAATTCAAAACACACAAAATAGGATGTCACAGTAAAGAAAGTACAGGGAGTGGAGCACATATCCCTGAGAAAATAAAAGAAAGATTAATTGATAAAAATGTATAAATACTCACCCCCATAGCTTCAAACACTCCCGGCCTAACTCCATGGCCCTGAAAATATAAGAATATAATAATTTGATTTTCAAAATAGGTTTCTATGTAGAGAACCTGAAAACATTTGGTGACAGCGGAGGAGAAAAAAAAAAAAAAAAAAAAAGCTTTTGGAGTACCTGTATATTTTCACTGTATACAGTTTATGATTTTTCATCAATATAGGAGAGCTACCATTTTCTATTACCTGCCAGTGACCCAGAGAAAAAGGAACCCATCATCCTGTAGTACTGGAATCTGCAGCTTCCTCATCTCATCATCAGTCAGGGTCCCATATGGTAACTCCATGTGGATATCCCATGGGGGGTCAGCCATCACCACTGAGAACTTGCCCAAGATACTCATATCCAAGTAACGGATGTCACAGCGAATCCACTAATGCCCAAGGATGTCCAGAAGTCACATGGCAAAAAAGAAGCAACAATTTACTGTCTGGAAATAATTTTTCTGTATTTTAATTTTAGAAGATTGATGCTTCAAAAACCATGAACTTCTAGTAACAGCAGCCAGGTTTTAAAGTATAAAAAGTTGCACTGCTTTCTAATATCACCCTACTGGTGCAAAGATAATCAGGAAGTGCTGCAAAAGTACTGTAACTACTGGTATGCACACAAAATAAGTTTACAAATGACAATTAACAAGAACTCCATCTTATTTTAATATAAGGCAACAAAGACCCTGGGTGTTTTAAATTACTAACCTCTAAAGCAGTACTTCCCAAACTAGTCCACAATACATCCAACAGTTCAGGATTTCGGCATTTTCCAATTCTGTCCTAAAAGGGATGCTGACAAAACCTGGACTGTTTGTATGTCTTGATGACAAGGCTGAAAAACTCTGAACTAAAATACATATTGTAAAACTAGAGAATATGTTCAAGCGAGTAACTACACTTGCACAGCTTATTGCATCTTTGGAGAAAAAAAAATAAAAAAAAATAAATTGCAAACCAAAAATACACTGCTACCAACAGTTTCTCTGTAGAGAAATATGATGGTATAATGTTATGTTGAGCATTGGTTAACATTTCACTTTAGCTAGTTTCCGAATTCTGTCCATGTTTAAGACTGATTGAATTTGTAAATAAATTTCTTACCTGTGCTGGAAAGAGACGACCAACACTGGAATCTCCTACCCCCTTTACAACTGGCATGTCTTGACTTGGAGTGGAGTTAAAACTTCCTGTAGTTCCACCTGGCTCAACCCAGGCATCAATCTCATAGTGCACATATTTACAAGTGTCCATGTGGAAACAGGTGTTAAGGAAAGAGCAGTCACCCAGCGACTCATCCGTGTGCTTGTTAATAATGCGCCTGTTGGGTTAGACAGGGACATTATGGAAGACCTTCCGCAGACTTATACAGCAAATCAGTCTTTCTAAATCAAACTCTGTCCAAATAAGAAATGAAGGACCCAAGGACAAATATACTCTTATATAATATATACAAATATACTCTTCCTCAAAACATTAGATAGAGCAATAATCCCTTAAAAAATTATTTGCCACATTTCTCTTTAAAACATACCTACTACACTTCAGTATAATATTTCCTGCAGTCTTTCCTCCTAATACAACTTGCACCTCTTATTCAAAAATTGGAATCTCCATCTGCATCACATTGTTGTGGCATTGCTATCCACACAATACATATAAAAAGCAAGCAACACATTAAGACATGATTTAGTGATGAATGTATATATCACAAGGAAGACCAGCAACCGAATAAACCACTCTCCTTTGCTCTAATCCATGCTCCTCCTTTATAGTTACTGGATAGTACAGGAGAAGGCCTTGATGCAAAATTCATGAACATCAATTGCACAAAGTAGTGCTCTTTGAACATACATTTGTTAGTTAATATAAAGTGTATATTTATTTTGCAGTGTAGGTTGATAAATGTGACATGGATGTTATGTGTGTGTCACACAAGTGCAATATTGAGGCAATAAATATGGTGCTAGATGTCTGTACAGCAGATTAAAGCACTTCATCTTGGTCAAGTGCTTTATGGGTGAAGAGTCCCCTACTTTAACCCCAGTTTATAAAAGTGCTGATTTCTATTTTTAAAAAACAGCACTTTTATAAATTTACTATGGAACTACCCCTGGCTGTCAAACAGTCGGGAAGGATTCCTTCCTACTTCTGTTAGCTCTCCAGAGCTAACAGAAGTGGCATGCACGCTCTATTTGAGCTTGTCTGCCTCCCCATCCCTCACAAACCCCAGACCAGCTCCTTGGCTCCAGGTGTGCGAGCAAGTGTTCTCAATGAGAAGCCTCTGATTGGTTATTTCCCTGTGAAGAGAATAAAAAGTCTCTTCTGGGGAAAAAGGAGAGGGCTTACAAAGGTTACAGTGATAAGCATTGCAGCTTGTGTAAGCTCTTTTAGACTATACTCCCAATGAATACATACATAGAAATATACCCCAAATTAATACATGCATGCATATTTCTATGTATGTATTCATTGAGGGTATATCTACTAAACTGTTTTTTTTTTTGGAAGTGTGGAGTGGTCCTTTAAGACAGCAACATATGTTCTGTGGCTATAAGATGCGTTTAGGATGATAGATTAAATTTGTCAAGCCCTGACCTGAAGTGCAGCCTTCGACATGGAGTATCAGCTCCTGCCCCCCTCATACATTCCTCTTTGGTTCCATAGTCACAAAACTCTTGCACTTGAGCTCTTCCTCTGGACCGAAACTTCTCCACAATAGACTGCTCCTTGGCTGTGCTGGTGTTCAGAAGCTCTAAGATTTCTTGGCTTACCTGGAAAAATAAAATAGTATATTTAAAAGCATCAACTAAAATAATTTTACAATTGTAAAATAGATTTCAAGAAGAAGCATTCCATTAACTTGGTAGGGATATTGTCATGATACTCTAAGTAACCTAACCACTTAAACTTAAGAGTCCTCCTTTAAGTCTAGAACTGAAACCCCACAACTTGTCACAATTACTGATCAAGGATCACATACCAATATATGTTCAAGTACCCCACCACTCAAGGTCCTTTCACTATTGGCATGAAGCTCTAGATTAGCTGAATGTATATCCTTCCATATTCAGTTGCCCACCTTTTTGGTTTGCTGTTCCTTTGTAGATTGCTGACTGAGCAAGCTTTCAATCTCCAGGTCCAAGTTGGAAGCATGTTTTCTTGCTTTTTTCAGAGGCTCTGATGTTTTTTTTTCCCCTAATGTACTAGCAATAGAGGAAACAGATGATGAGGTTGAAGGCTCTGTTTCTTGAATTTTTCTTTTCTTAGTTCCTGGTGGATTTGTAGATGGCTTTCTTTCGGTAACAGCCCCCATCATTGCTGATAATTTGGAGTGGTCAGCAAAAGTCACCACAGTAGGTCGATCATCATCCTCCTGACCCCAACCTTTCACTTCGATTAGCTCTTGAGCAGCAAACTTTTGCAAAAGACTCTCAACTCCCTGTCTTGTAACTGGAAAGTCAGGCTACAAAAATAAATACAAAAATGCATTGGTATAACATTTGGCACAGAAAAAACTTAAGGCGACATCCAATAAAGAAGGAAAATGAATTGCAATTCAGCTGTTGACAGACTATAGCTTCCATGATACTCTATCAATTATGTAGTTCCACTAATAAACATAGAAATTGCAATCTAACTAAAAACATCTTGCATAGTTCACCCCCACACCTTGTTTTTCTATTTTTTATTCCAGTTGTTTGTCCATTAATATTTGTGAAATACTTTGAAATAAAATATAAATCGATCCAATTACTTCACATTACTTTAATTTTGTAAAAAAAAAAAAAAAAAGTTAAAAATAATTAACCTCCCCCCCACACACGACCCAATGTCCAGTGTTTGCTTACTCATGCATACATAAAACTCAATGTCCTGTATTTGCTAATATATATATATAGCTTCTTAGTAAAAATATAAATGCAGGAAGAACAATGTCTAAGTAGATGCAGTGTTGATCTTATAGAACAGGTTTCATTTTACAGCACTTACAGTAGTAATAGCAAGCTGGATGGACACAGAATCTGCAGGTAGCACAAGTGACAGGTCTGATAGATGATGAAGGAGTTTTTTTTCTAACTCTGGATCTGGGGTAACCTCTGTAGACCCACTGGGTCCCTTTGGGGTTTGAGAAGGGGCAGATGGAACAGGGCTATCACTGCGAAAGGTTGGAGTCAAACCGCCTTCTGGATTCTGAAGATCTGTGCACGAAAGAATTTACTGTACAATACAATCAAATTACACTTAGCTACAATTACTCTTGAAGAGTTGTTATTTTGCTGAGTATTTACAATCTTGTGAAGATGCAAACAACCAGTCGTCCATTGATTCTATTTTCTAGGAGTAGTCATATTGTTTTTTTCTGGAATATTTTACCACAAACTAGTTGTCACTACATTTCCTGTAAGAACTTGTATCTAGTGTACTCTACCTACTACTTCTCATTGACTTCTTTACACAACACTTTACAAACAATGTTATATTTGCATAAAAAGGCACTCTAGGCTAGTTATGACTACCCTTCCTTTTATTTCATGGTTTAAGAAATATGATGGAGAATTAAAAAAAAAAAAAAAAAGCTGAGATACAGCTGAGTATCTCTAGAGCAAAATAATAAACAACTTTATCCCTACCTCTGACCTTTGAATATCAGAGATGCTGCTAAACTATAAGCAACTCTAATCATCGCCAGCCAAAGTGTGACAGAGTGATGGTAAGTGAAACTCACAGCATTGTTAGTACTAATGCATAATTACAGAGGAATAACTGCCCTAACAAACAGCATTGTACAATATACCAAATGCCATACCTGTATACCTCTCAAGCACTCTAGCAGGATAGTCCTAACTTGGAACCCTTGTCTCACTGCATGGAGACACCTGAAAACATTGGTCAAAGCTCACATGGAGGAAGCAGAGTAAAGATGCCAATGCAAGAGTATTTCTGAATGCAACCAGGGTCATGTTTACACCAGACAGACTTCTTTTCGAGAAGATGTCACTGCTACCTGTGCACTGCATCAGTGGTTCTCAACCACTAGCCATGGGTCTTTCCGATTTCATTATACTGGGTGGTATGCACAATTTCTAAATTAACATTTCTATTGCACGGTGAAGAGTTGATGGAGTATAAATTTGTCAAGATGCTCAGACACAAAACCACCAACTTTCTAACAAAAAAACAACATAAAACAGATTTTTCCATCCCAACACCCTCATAATCCACTTGACATAATCCCACTGCTGCCCCCAGTAATGAGAGAGAGTGAGAGAGGGACTGTGTGTGTGTGAGAGAGAGAGAGAGAGAGAGAGAGAGGGACTGTGTGTGTGAGAGAGAGAGAGTGAGGGGGACTGTGTGTGTGAGAGAGAGAGAGTGAGGGGGACTGTGTGTGTGAGAGAGAGAGAGTGAGGGGGACTGTGTGTGTGAGAGAGAGAGAGTGAGGGGGACTGTGTGTGTGAAGGGAGAGAGAGAGAGAGGAGGGGGTGTAGAGAGAGAGAGTGGGACTGTGTGTGAGAGAGAGAGAGGAGAGAGGGACTGTGTGTGAGAGAGAGAGAGGGGCTGGTGTGTGAGAGAGATGAGAGGGGGACTGTGTGTGAGAGAGAGAGAGAGAGAGGGACTGTGTGTGAGAGAGAGAGAGAGAGGGGACTGTGTGTGTGAGAGAGAGAGAGAGGGGGACTGTGTGTGTGAGAGAGAGAGAGGGGGACTGTGTGTGAGAGAGAGGGACTGTGTGTGAGAGAGAGAGAGGGAGTGTGTGTGAGAGAGAGAGTGAGGGACTGTGTGTGAGAGAGAGAGAGTGAGGGACTGTGTGTGAGAGAGAGTGAGGGACTGTGTGTGTGTGAGAGAGAGTGATGGACTGTGTGTGTGTGAGAGAGAGTGATGGACTGTGTGTGTGTGAGAGAGAGTGAGGGACTGTGTGTGAGAGAGAGAGAGTGAGGGACTGTGTGTGGGAGAGAGAGAGTGTGAGGGACTGTGTGTGGGAGAGAGAGAGTGTGAGGGACTGTGTGTGAGAGAGAGAGTGTGAGGGACTGTGTGTGAGAGAGAGAGTGTGAGGGACTGTGTGTGAGAGAGAGAGTGTGAGGGACTGTGTGTGAGAGAGAGTGTGTGAGGGACTGTGTGTGGGAGAGAGAGAGTGTGAGGGACTGTGTGTGAGAGAGAGTGAGGGACTGTGTCTCTGTGTGTGTGTGTGTGTGTGTGTGTGTGTTTTGTTGTTGTTTTTTCCAGGTTAGTGGGAGCAGCATGTGCAGTGTGTGTGCCATTACCCAGGCCAAGCTGAGAGGTGGCATCCTTCCTCCTGCGCTGCAGCCTCTCTCGCAGGTAGTCCAGCTGCTTCTTGTGAGCCTGGATGGAGCTCCATGTATCTGACATTGTGCTGCTCAGCCTCCAAGCTGCCACTACAGGGGGCAGTCAGCGTAGCACAACAAGACACCTCCCTGTGTGCTGCTCCTGGTTACAAATCAATGTATCCAAATATCGCCACTGAAATCCTGCTACTGCTCAGATTCCCTGTATCCATCTAGCAAGTCTGTCCGACATTCTATTCCTTCCCTGTTTGTTTCCCCAGTCCCTCTCTCTCATTGGCCAAGGCTAAGCGCTGTTGCATTCGGTCCTTTGCTTCTTGTTCCCCTACTTCCGGTTGAATCCGTCGCCATCTTGAGTACTGGCAAACGAGCCAGACTTGCAGCTATTCGGAGGCAGTGGACGACGACTAGTGGTAACATGTGGTAATAACAAATATTATCGGTGGAAAGTGTCGCCTGAATCTTGATGAGAAATATATTCAGTATTACTAAAAGGATCTAAGATATCCGATATTTTAATACATATATAGATTCACTGATAAAGATGCAATGGAGCGTAACTCCTGTCACTCTCAGGCAGGCAAATCTGACAAACAATGACAGCAGTTATAGCTAAGGGTGTCATGTCCCAGTTTTTTGGGCACATATAATTTTATCATGTTGATTGCCAGCACACATGGGTAGAGAAATGGGCGGGGACAAACTTTTGCTGTATATTTTAGTAAATCATTTACAATTATGTTGCTATTCGGTAAGATTCATCTGCAGAAGGTGGTCATATTTTTTAAAACTTACAGGATACACGTCCTGAATATCCATGGAGGCGCTGAGCATTCTCCATTGAGAGGCATTGATTCAATGGATCTCCATGATAAGATGCTGATTGGTGAGGCGATTGGGCCAGCCGCAACGAGACCAGCGCGAAAGGTAATGGAGAAAAGGTAAGTAAAATCGCCTTTAAAGGGACACCATAGTCACCAGAACAACTACAGCTTAATACATTTGTTCTGGTAAATATAATCATTCCCTTTACGCTTTTTGCTGTGAATACTGTCTTTTCAGAGAAAATGCATTGTTTACATTACTGACGTGTAATAACTCAACTGGCCACCCCTTAGATGGCTGCTAGAGGCAGGGCCGGTGCAAGAATTTCTGCCACCCTAGGCAAAGATCCATTTTGCCGGCCCCTCATGTCACTCACTCGCTGACAGACACACACACTCACTGACAGACATACACTCACTCACTGACACACAGACACACACTTACTGACATACATACACTCACTCACTGACACACATACACTCACAGACAGGCACACACACAGGCAGACACTCACTGACTGACAGACATACACTCACTCACAGGCAGACACTCACTGATAGACAGACACTCACTCACTGACAGACACATACACAGGCAGACACTCACTGACATACATACACTCACTCACTGCCTCTCTGTGAGAGGTGGCCAGAGAGTCAGGTGAGAAACAGCCTGTGCCAGCCCAGCCACCCCTATCACCCCCTGCCATCCACCCTCCGTCAGTCCTATCATCCTCTGCCAGCCAAGCCACCCCCATCACCCTCTGCCAGTCCAGCAACCCCTCTCACTCTCTGCCATCCACTGCCATACATACACTCCCTCACTGACAGACACACACACACACATACATACTGACAGTCAAACACTCACACACTCACTTATACACAGACTCAAACATCCAGCCTCCCTACCTTCCTGGGGTCCAGTGTGGGGCAGCTCCTCACTCCAGCGTGCCGTTTAGTAGTATGACATCATATTCCAGCTTCCAGAATCACAGAGGGAGCGCAAGGGAGGAGTTAGAGGCTGCAAGAACAGCCTCCCTCGCCGCCTGCCTTCTCCGCCCCCCTCTCCTCCTGGTCACTGGCATTTTTGGCAGAGCGGGCACCTGCCATCAAGGTAAGCAGGTGCCTGCTCTGCCTTACCTAACGCACAGCTTTAGGGGTGGCCATGTGGCCACCTCCTGGCCGCCCTGTGACAGGGCGTCTTGAGGATTGGCCCAGCGCTAGGGGCGGCTTAAGAGCCACTCACCCAGCGCTGCGGCCCCAGACAGGGGCAGGCAGCCCACTAGGAAATATCCCGGTGGGTGCCCCCAGCAGACCCGCGCCCTAGGTGAATGCCTAGTTCGCCTAACGGTTGCACCGGCCCTGGCTAGAGGTGCTTCCTGGTGCAGTGTTGAAGAGTAAGCAGCACTGCCATTCAGTGTTTACACCCTCTGAATGCAGACACTGAACTTTCCTCATAGAGATGCATTTATTCCTTTTATCTCTATGAGGAGATGCTGATTGGCCAGGGCTGTGTTTGACTTGTGCTGTCTCTGCCCCTGATCTGCCTCCTTGACAGTCTCAGCCAATCCTATGGGGAAGCACTGTGATTGGCTCAGACCACCACTTCTGATTATGTCAGCAGACAGAGGCAGTGCACAGGCAAACACAGTAACTCTGACCTAGACATACATGAAGTAGTCTAGACACATGGAAAATGTTCACCTTTGATAAAACTATTTTTCCTGTGCTTTATGTGGTGTTCCAAATATCAGAATTCAGAGATCATCCAAGTCCTCATCATCAGGATATAAACCAGACAAGGACAAGACACAATAAATAGTGCATATAATAGGCATCCTCGATAGGTCTGAAACATGGATGCAGACCCAGGTTATGGACACAGACCAAGATGAATACATCCTCATATATTGTTTAGTACAGTTTAGTAACATTGTAATTCTATAAGTGAGCACCTCTTTCTGCTCTTGATTTCCAGCAAAGCTCTACTACTAACAAATAACATAAAGTTCAACTGAAATGTCTGAATTGCAGAAATTCCATCTAATAGAAGGGTTAATATTAACTTGGAGATGGTGCATTGATGAGAACAAGCAGTAGTACGCACAATTCCTACCTGTATAAGAGAGGCCTGGCCTGGCTACAGCATGTCCAACCAGAGTTTCTTTCCCAATGCTTGCATCTTCACTCTTCCTTTTGTGGCTTTGGTTCTAATTGCTCTACTACTACTATAGGAATCATCACTCTTGCCTTCTTTAAGGGGAAGCATCTGCAGGGTCCTTTCTGTGTTGATTGTTTTCTTTTTTTTTTCATCCTGCAGTGCTCTTAAAGTAAAGTAATCAAGCTGTTCATCAAAACATGATTACCCAACATGCCTTCCCAACTTCATCAAAACCACTAGCCCCTTTACCCCAGGCAAGATATAAACTCTCAGCACTTATACAAGGGGACGGGGCTCAGCCATTGCTTTATTTAACAAAAAAGCAGCACTGTCACCTGTAGCGTCTTTTCAATTTTTGCAAAGATCCAGCAAGGTGACATGTCAACTATGTGGATATGGCAAGGGGGAGCAGATAGGAAAATATACTCACCTTAAGCGGACCGTCGTTGGGAAATAGCAATGTAAATAAACTCTGCCTTTTAACAGAGATTATCAAAGATAAGCCTCAAGTGTCCATTCCCAAGGGGGGAAATTTTTCCCTCTCAAGGGCTCAACTGTCACTCGCCATTGTACGCCATTAATTATGAAGGGAATGTCAAATAAAGATTATATCTTTATGAAAAGCTCAAAAGTGACAGAGACACTATGACATAGGTATTCACTGCCTGCTGAAGGATGCTAGCCCCACAGACAGGTATAATCGGCTTTGGGTTTGGTCCCGTCTGTACTTTGTGGCGGAACTCCCTCTCCCAATGCTTATCCATCAGAGCTTGCTCACGTCCAGGCACTAGTTAAATATATGAATACTCCCTTACCATAATTACCACTATGGGCTAAGATGTTCCTTCTGTTTTTTTAGAGCTTCTGTAATCCCGTGAGAACTATGTCACCTTCCAGAAATACTAACCAGTAGGTACTTTAAAGGTATCTGTCAATCCATCATCATGAGACAGTATTTGTAGGATTGGTAGTTGTGACGAACCGAACCTCATCACGGGTGCTTGGAGGGGCCTGCTGGCCAACCTCTTGCCAAAAGACTACAGGCCAAGTCAATGACTGTTAAGACCCATATTTTATTCCCACTGGTTCCCCTGGTTCGGCACTTTCCATAGAACCGAATGCTAGCTCCCTGGCGGCCGATCGCATGGACCAAAACCGCAAATAGACTTCAGGGGGACTTAGCCGCGAATGCCCTGAAACATTTTTCGGCATGAAGGCTTCGCAGTTCCCGGTTTGTCCGATTCTATGGAACTATTTTTGGCATGAAGAACTTTGCAGTTCCCGGTCGGTCGCCAGCGGCACTTAGCCGCGATTCTATGGAATCGTTTTGGGCAAGTGTGCGGTCGGTAAAAACTATGACTTCCAGGAAATTCCTGAACCCCTGAACTGATCTGGGTGATTTTTGGATATGTTGGTCTCCCAGATCAGGGTTATCAGGTGATGTAACGTTTGTGGTGATTTTATGTGTTTTAAGGTATTTTGGGGGTTTGTAAAAATGTGAGGTTTTTGTGTTTGGAGATAATTGAGTTTAGTATAGTGCTTGACTCAATTATCTCCTAAGTAAAGAGGAAGGCTTATTGTTTTGTATATGGGAGTGTCATGCATTGTAACACTGTTCTTATTGGTCTGTGACTTTGTAACAGATGCCCCACAAGGTCTATGTGGGAGTGCCCCTTGCATAGGGATTGTCATAAAAGGCCAAGTGTGCCATTAAAATCAGTACCTCTTCAACGTCAACATAGAGCCTCGTCTCATGTGTGGAGGGGACAGTTATATTCACTCTGGGGATTGCTATACTCATTATACTACCCTGGGTTCTAATCACTAGCTCTTATAAGAGCTGTTCCTGCTATACTCTCTGGAGTAGGAGAGGTTCACGCACTGGAAGCTGGATCCTGGTCTTCTGTCCAGGGTGGGTGGAGGACGGCGAGATCCCAAACCAAGCTGCAGCGGTTTGGGGGAATCTACAGTGCTGATGGTATCTGGTGGAGTGCTTGGAGTCCTCGATGAGCACTAGAAGCATTGATTGTCGGAGGTACCCGGTCGG
Organism: Pelobates cultripes; assembly: GCA_933207985.1. Classification (NCBI taxonomy): domain Eukaryota; kingdom Metazoa; phylum Chordata; class Amphibia; order Anura; family Pelobatidae; genus Pelobates; species Pelobates cultripes. The sequence goes on along the minus strand of OW240916.1, from coordinate 168,754,760 downwards.
GGTGCCAGGCGGTCCGTCACGTTATTTCTGTATTGTCCAGACTCATAAACTGACAAGACAGCTCTTTATCTACCCAGTCTCATGTAAATATAGTTTCTATTTGCACTATTATGTACCATCATTTTTCAAAGCAAAATAGATTGTCATGGTGATTTTAGTTTCACTTTAAAGCACACCGATCACTGCGATTATTTATTACTTCTCTGCAAACACCCATCCTTGGTAATATGGTTGCTCCTAATATCCTGGGTTTGGGGTTTAGTTCAATGAGCACCGACTTTGTAGTGAAATGAAAATTGAATTGAACTGCAAAATCAAGGCAAAAAAGTTTATTTGAATAAAAAGAAGGGGGAAAAAAAAACTATTTCCCAAGTCATTCACTGGAAACCCCATAATCTTTTAATGTTTTCCTCAACATCTGGCAGATGAGGCTGTAAGGAGCTTTGCCACTTTTAAGCTTTCAGGTCTGAGATAAAGTAATAAATGGGCATCTATGAATTTATTTGACTGCAGGATCTAATCCAGATATTCTTGCCTAAGCACAGAATAATACCACAGAGAAGATGTTTCACATTCATCACTCAGAATAACCAATGGGGAAAAAGCTAATTTGATCAGTTGTCTTTTATCAGTGTTTAGAATGTGTTAAAGTTTAAAGGAACCTTATATAAAATTGTATTGCCATAGTTCTCCTCTGCCTCCACTGTCCGCCGACCTAGTGATTATAGGGTTTAAAAAAAATTGCTAACCTCTTTCTTACGCCAGGGTCCCTGAGTACTGGCTTGATCTCCTCCTCCCGCGATGTCACATTAATGTGGGAACCTAATGTACATGAGCAGTGAGTACCGCATGCATTAGACCTTCCATATAGGAAAGCATTGAATCAGTGCTTTCCTATGGGGATTTTAAAGACACTGGACGTCCTCATGCAAAGAGTGAGGATGTCAACGTCGTTTCACAGAGTTAAAAGCCAGAATGCTCTGAAACTGCAGTGTTTTACATTGCAGGTTTAAGGGAACAGAGACACTGCACTCAGACCACTTCAATGAGATGAAGTGGTTTGGGTGCCTATAGCGTCTCTTTAAACGAAATTTCAATATATTGTGTGAACAGTTTTTAATCAAGATTAATGTAGAGTGGTGGTACAGTAGGTGAATTATACAGTCATTATAAATGGAGGTATAACAGTGGATTGATAAAAGTAGGAGCATGCTGCCCTAACAAATGTACAGTCTCAAGACATATTTCTCTGCTCCCAATGTAGAAACAAACAAAACATTAGGAAACTGATTGACGTTTATAAACACATATATTTTATAGAGGTTTATACACTAAACAACAATTGCAGTTAATTGAAAATTGACTTGCAAAACCACCACAAAAATAGCTGATCTGTAAAAATCAAATAGCTATTCTAGACTAAAAGTTGCAATTTGGTTTTAAAATCACAACAGGTTGGTGTTTAGTGAATAAACCCCAAAATAGCCTCAGTTGTAAAAATGTATATGTCATGTCATGTTTTTTTTCCTTTTTGTTCTATGTATAATACCTTTTTATTTTTATTTTTCTTGTACCATGTATACATTCCCAAACAAAATATGTCAAATGAGAAACACAGATACATGGAGAATGCGTGCCTGGACTCTTTACACATGCAGTTGTTGTCAGGTCTTTACTTCCCTCACACACAGTGGCTCGCTAGCGTCCTTTTCAATAAAGCACTTTATTTCAAACAGGTGACCTGCTTTACTTCAGTTCACAATGTTCCCTTTTCCATTCCCACGAATTCCTTTGGAGAGGTTTACACAAAATTTGCATTCATTTCTTGGTCACCCAAGACTGTTATATTGTTCAAACCCCCAAGGATTTTCTTTCTTTACATGTTTTTCCTTCTTTCTTTGTCTCTCTGTTTCTACTTCACTAATTCCCCCCTGCACCCACCCGTCTACCCCCTCTCCTATTAATCTCAGATTGCTTAGTGGTCAGAGAAACTCAGGGGAACAGAGAGTATGGGATCTTGTGTGCTTAGTAAGAGTATAGGGTTTGATCATATCCAGTGTTGCCACTTATTTTATGTTTCTTTGATACACTGGTTGAGTGTTTTTTGTAATGATAGCTTACTTAATATATGTCAGTGTGCAGTGATAAGACTGTTTGGATGTGTAAGAACATGTAAGGGTTGATTCACTAAATAGTGAATTGTGATGAAATGAAAACTTTATTGCAGACTTCAGGCTTATGTGTAGCAATTGTGGCCACAGTCGTAATGTGGCTAATGCTGATTATTATTTATTTATTAATACTCTACAGTTTTAGAGTAGGGTTATTTGTATGTTAAGTCATTAACATACAAAATAATATTGACATAGGTGAAGGAGGCCCTGCTTACAATCTGGGAATCTAAAAATGGGCATTTGTTATTTTTATAACCAGGTAATATTTTTTTTCTTTAAATTTCTGATTTTTCTTTGTATCAGCATCATCCTTGGTTTAGCTACAATGGGTGAAAAATCAGCAAGCTGCAGCAAATTGACAACAGGATCTGTTGATCCTACAAGGTGGATGAATATTTATTAGAACATTTATTGTTTTTGACAAACACATGGTCCTCATCCTCTGTATTTATTAACTATATAAAACAATGGTGTCATATTTATTGTCTCATTACATTATATATATTGGCAAAGATGCAGAAAAGCATTCTGAAGTGCAGAACCATATGACAGAGTTACTACATTCATTGTTAAAGGAACACTATAGTATCAGGAATACAAACTTGTATTTCTGACATTATAATGTTAAAAATACATTTTAGGTATCCAACCCCTTACCCCTCATAGAAAAAAAAAAAGAAAACTCATCTTATATCCAGCGCTGCGCAGATTGCCGCGACTGAACCGATCTGCTTGCTTGGCTGAGATCATCAAAATAGGAAAGCAATAAAAGACTATTGGGCATGCGCAACAAAACGCTACACATGTAAGTGGCTGCCACTAGTTGGTGTTAATAGGCAGCAATGTAAATATGGCCTTTTCTCTGAAAGGCAGTGTTTACATTAAAAAGCCTGCAGACACATGCCATACACACCAGAACAACTACATTAAGCTGTAGCTGGTCCGGTGACTATAATGTCCAAATAATTTAGAAAAGCTATTCACAATCCAGGGTTCAGTCACATTATCAATGGAATATAAAATACAATATTCGGTTTTCATTATACACAATGCAGCCATGAAGTATGCATATTTTTTTAAAGCGTATGTCTGAAAGGCTATCACCCTGATCAAAGGAAATATTACATGTTGGTTTTAATTTAGTTTATTCCTTTTCAAATGTTGACTTCAAAGTCACAGCCAGGTTTCTCTTAAAAGGCAGTGTTTACATTAAAATGACTGCAGGGACAGGCAATAGATACCAAAACAACTTTATTAAGCTGTAGTTGTTCTGGTGACTATAGTGTCCCTTTAATGTACATGCCAATTGTTCATATTAGCCATATTTAAATCTCTACTTGCACTAATGTGTCAGTTTGAAATAGCAAATTTTTATGTTACAGATTAAATTACCCTTGACTTTTGTAAATTATGTTTATCATATGCATTATAAATCTTCATTGTTATATATATATATATTTTTTTTAGCTATGTATTAGCTTGCATGATGAATAAAAGAGACCACTATGTAGGGGTGGGTGAGGAGAGACCACTATGGAAGGAAGGCGTTGAAGATGATACCACTATGGGGCATAGGGGTGGTGGTAAGGAGAAATCACTAATGGAGGTAGGGGGGTGGAGTAGAGAACACTAGGGGGTGGGGGGAGAGGAGAGACCACTAGGGGAGAAGGGGTGAGGAGAGACCACTAGGGGGGGAGGGGGAGGAGAGACCATTAATGGAAAGAGGGGGAGAGGAGAGACCACTAAGGGAGGGGGGTAGAGACCACTAAGGGGGAGGGGGAGAGGAGAAACCACTAAGGGACAGGTGAGGAGAGACACTAAGGGGCAGTCGAGAGCTCTAAGGGACGGAAGGGAGAGCACTAAAGGACAGGGGGCAGGGGAGAGCTCTAAGGGACGGAGGGTAGAAGGGAGCTCTAAGAGACAGGAGGGGAGAACTCAAAGAGACAGGAGGGGAGAGCACTACAGAAAAGGAGTCAGGGAGATCACTTGGGGGGGGCAGGGTTAGAGGCGAGACCAATATGGAACAGGGGTGAAGAGATCAAAAACGAACAGGGGATAGCTTTAAGGGTTGGGAGGGGAGAGCTCTAAGGGACAGTGGGGCAGGGGAGAGCAATAAGGGAAAGGGGCAGGGAGATCACTAAGGGACAGGTGAGATCACTAAGGGACAGTGGGGCAGGGGAGAGCACTAAGGGACAGGAGGGGAGAGCTCTAAGGAACAAGAGGAGAGAGAAGCTGAGGAAGGAGGGAAAGAGAAGCACAAAGGGGCTGGTAGGACTCAGCCCCTATCCTACCCCACAAACTCTGTCACACCAGAGGCGTAAGTAGAAACCACGGGGCAACAGTGCAAAAATTGCCCTAGGGCCCCCCCATACATCTACCTCTTACCCCACACGTCCCTGCCCCCCCCACATGCAGACACATACATACACAAACACAGAGACCAGTGGCGGATCCAATTGCCCCGTTGCCCCCCTCCCTCCCCCCGGACCCGCCAATGACAGAGACCCATACATACAGACACATGTAGAGACACACACATACACTCATATACACACACTCAGACATATACACTCGTACACTCACATACACTCAAAGACACACACACTCACAGACACACATAAACTTACAGACACACACATTCACAGACACACATACACTTACAGTAAAAAATGAGAAACCAGCGCACTCCCTATCTACTAAACAGCTACTTTTGTGCTGACAGATTTTGTAAGTTTTATTAAAAACTCCTAATCTTGGCAAAAAACAATGGGGATTTAGTTACATTATATGATCATACATTGCATAAGCCTGCCACAACGTCAATGTACCCCATATACGGCAGGTCCTACTCTAACTGCCTAATGTCTGCTAAATGAGCTACTCACTCGGGAAAATCCTCTCGAGTTCTTTGCAGTACAAGGCCAAATAGGATCCTGAGATGAGGTACATTTACACATACACTTACAGACACACACACTCACAGACAAACACATACACACACACACACTTACAGACAGGGGTGTATTTACCCCGAGGCAAACAAGGAATTTGCCTTGGGCGGCACTTTCTGGGGGGCAGCAAAAAAGCCGCTCCCAATTGCCCTGGCAAATGCCTTGCTAGCCTCTTGTCCTGGGTGACCTTAGGGCCCCCCAAGCTGGCAGCGGCGGCAGTTTCCAGGCAGACGGCGAGGGAGCACTAATCCTCCTGTTCAGCGTCATTCCGGCTCCGACATCACTACGCGGTGCGAGGGAGCTGAGCAGAGAGCTCAGGGGAAAGTGCTCCCTCGCTGACAGCACTGAACGGCCGCCCAGCAACCCCCACTGGACCCCGGGGAAAGTGTTAATCCACCCCAGCATTCCCAAAGGTATGGAGGATGGGGGGATTGAATTCTACAAAAAAAAAAGTGAGTGTGTTAAAGTGTGTGTGTGTCTGTTAGTGAGTGAGTGTGTGTATGTCTGTGAGTGAGTATGTGTGTGTCTGTGAGTGAGTCAGTGTGTGTCTGTTAGTGTGTGTGTCTGTTAGGGAGTGTGTGTCTGTTAGTGAGTGTGTGTGTGTCTGTTAGTGAGTGAGTGAGTGTGTGTGTGTCTGTGAGTGAGTGAATGAGTGTGTGTCTGTTAGTGTGTGTGTGTATGTCTGTTAGGGAGTGTGTTACTATGTGTGTGTCTGTTAGTTTGTGTGTATCTGTTAGTGAGAGTGTATGTGTGTCTGTTAGTGAATGTGTGTGTATTTTGAAGGCGGGGCCAGGGTTAAGCAGGGGGGCGGGCGGGCGGAAGGGGGCGTCTGAGTTTTGTCATGCCTAGGTCAGCACAAAACCAGGATACACCACTGCTTACACACACACACTCACAGACACACATACACTTACAGACACATACACTCACAGACAAACATATACACTTACAGACACACACACTTACAGACACATACACATTCAGACACACACACACACACTTACAGACACATTCAAATTCACACACACACACACAAATTATTAATATTAAATGTCCACCCAGCCTCCCTACCTGGAGAGCTGGTGTGGATCTGTCCCTGGTGTCCAGTGGGGCTTCAGTGCGGCGAGCGGCAGAGTTTCTGTCAGATGCGGCGATGGAGCTGTGTTCTCTCTGCTCTGCTCCCTCGTGGGCTGTCTACTGATGCCGGGAGCTGGAATATGACGTCATATTCCGGCTCCCGGTATCAGTAAACAGTGCGTGAGGGAGCAGAGCAGAGAGAACACAGCTCCCTCGCCACATCTGACAGGAACTCAACCGCCCACCGGGGGTTCCATTAGGTGGCCAGTGGGCCACCTCTGGGGCCCCCCTATGACAGGGGGAACACGAAGGGGGCGGCTTCTAGTGAGGGGCCCAGTCACAACTGCGACCGTGGTAGGTACGCCACTGTTTCACACTACACACACACAATGCATCCCTCTACATACACAGACCACACACTATGCATCCTTTACACACAGAAACACACAATGCATCCATTACACACACACAATGCAACCCTTACACACAAAGACAATGCACCCCTTGCACACATACACAAAAACACACAATGCATCCCTTACACACACTGAAACACAATGCATCTCTTACACACACTCAATGCACCCCTTACAGACACACACACTGCATCCCTTACATACACAGAAACACGCCTTGCATCCTTTACACATACAAACACAGATTCTCACAATGCATCCCTTACACACATCCAGAAACACACAATACATCCCTTACACACAAACACACACTGCTTTCTATCCCTTACACACTGCATCCACTACACACACAAACTGCATCACCTACACAAACTGGTATACCTATACACTACATTCCATAAGCACACGCTTTAGATCCTTTACAATAACTCATCCCCTACACACTCCACCCCCTGTGAGAGAAGTCATGGATAGAACATGTAGGTAGACTTATGGGTGTCCCTTATGGGCATACTCACCGTCAGGCCCTGGGGCCCAGACCTTGAGCTGTGTAAAGGGCCCCAAAAAATGGAGCTGCTTCCCATTCTCCCAGAACATTGATTTTTGTGACCACAGTTACAAACAGTCACCAGAGAGCCTGTTCTACACCAGTTTAGCCAGACTGCAGCCAGCGCCCATCATCATCCTCATCTGGTTGTAAGTAGGCAATCTAGTATATTATTAGTGACATTAAGCTCTAATTTACCTCACATTAAAGGGACACTGTAGTCCCCAGAACCACTGCAGCTTAATGAAGTGGTTCTGGTTTCTATAGCCTGTCCCTGCAGGCTTTTTAATGTAAACACACACTGTGTGCAGCACTGGCGTTAGTTCATATGGTAGATCATATGGATGGGGCATTGTGATGTCACATGGGTGGGAGGGCGGCAAACTTTTCTTTTGCCTAGGGCGGCAAAATTCCTTGCAACTGTCTCACACATGCAGCACCCTGCACTCCAAAATCCCAATGCACCTTTGAATAATGCAGTGAGGCTGTAACCCAAAACTCCTGTATGCTAGTGACCGAGGAGGCGATTGCCCCTGTCACCTTTCACAGCTACCCCCTTGTGGCAAAGTGTGAAGTAAACAGGGTACTCTACACTATAAACTTCAATTTGTGCAATGAGCATTTCTTCAAATAAATGTCAGTATTAGTGCTGCAGAGTCCAGTTTGGGTTCACAAATCATTATGTCCCATAGTATTACAGGTGCAGAGTTATACGGGTACTAAGTGCCACATTTGCAGAAAGAGCCTAATCTGCACTATTGTACTTTCAGTTTATGAGAGTATTGGAGCATTGGCATGTTTCTATCTTTTAATATTAACCACTTTCTGGTGCTTTGCTGTTTACATCCTTAGCAGAACATAGAAAATTCATTAACATTTCATATGCAAAAAGTGGGGGACATTTGTTTTAGGTGTATAACTGGAGGTGCGTTATGGGGATGGGCTTTTTGTGTTTTGTTAACAGAAACAAGTTTGTAATCATGTTTACTGTTTTTTACAGCATCGCTGTCACTTATAGGGTGTCTGCATCTTTTTAAAAAACTGCCCCCACCCTCAGTTGACACGTTCGATGCATGGTGAGTTGGAGAAGTAAGATGTCCTTACTTGAAGCTCTCTCTTCTTGAGTCACAGTCTTTCTCTCTGAAGCTTATGCTTCGAAGAACATGAACAACTTCTGATTTGCACCCCAGTCCGGTCTGCTTCGATTATTTTGTTGTTTCTTCTTCTGTTAGCTTAATTAATTTCTGTGTTGGTATCTACACAACCTCCTTCTCTGATAGTATTCTAAGATAATATGCAAAGTTGTTACCGAACACAATATATGAATTTTCAAACATTGCAAACATTGGTGGTGTCTGTGTGTGTATATAGTTCTTCAAACCTCATAATAAACTACAAGACTGAATGTTTAGAGGTAAATGTTCAGTGTAGTGTTTTAAGGTAGTACCAGGGTTAAAGACTTTACTGTAAAAATGCATGACCCAGTACTGCCTGATCTTAGTTGGAGTCACAGTGCTGGGCAACTACTGTTGTTTCAACTATGGAATGTAATTTCTATTAATTTTGGGCAGACTGGGATATGTATATCCTAGTTCTCCCCAAAATTAGTTCCCCTAGAAAACACAGAGGTGATCTGTATGTTATTCCTTGTTCCTTACGGGGAATAATTGCATGGATGATGTCACCATCTGTGCAGTATGGAATTTTCAAACATGATCAACTCATTGAAATAAATATACAGATAATCTAAAAATATAGGCTTCCTATTAGTTATAATTCCCCATAAGAATCTCAAAATATTACTTACTGCCACTCATCTGCAATGCACTAGAACTACAAAGATTGGATATTTTTGAATGTTTTCAGACATTAGACACTGGCCATTGGGGTTTTGAGATCACTAAATGGGTATTCCAAATTTGCTTAATAAACTATAAAGAATATAAAACTTTAGCACTGTTATTTAGATAAATCTAAATGCATATCTTCTTTTTTTTAAAGAGAGGACAAGCACAGGTGGATTAAAAAAAAACCTTAAAAAAAAAACTTGGCAAGAACTGGTGTGAAGAGGGATCGGGGTAAACTAAAAAAAAAAAAAGAGACAAAGAGGAAATGTTCACCCAACTGCTTTAAAGGGATTAAGACTGGGCTCAGTTGGCAGGAAGTATGGCTGAATAGAGGAGGGGAGGCCAGCTGGTCTATCAGTGGGAGATATATGTGCTGTGAGCCGAGCAAGTCAAACATAATCGCTTAAATAATATTATCTGTAACCAGGAACCCTTGATCCCCTCTTCTCCAATATGTGAAGAGAATGAACAGTAGACATAAGCTCAGCTGCTGTGATGCCTGAAAATTAAAAAGACAGGCTCCATGGAAACTTGCCATCATTATATATGCAGCCACTATGAACTCCACACTCCCAGCTTCGTCCTTTTAGATGACATTGAGATGTACTTTAAAAACTAAAGCTGTACCATTTACACCAAACAATAGAAAACCCCAGTACATTTACCCTTGGATTTTAGCAATATGTTTATCTCTTGCACGTTATATATAATTGTATATTACCATCCTCTACTGGTATCACTTGTTATAATTACCCGGATAGATTCCTTTGACCGTTGACCCTGCACATTCCATTGTGGTACCCAAACAAGTTGCTCCCCTTTTTTTTTTGCAAGACTTGTTAATGTTATGTTTAATCACATGTCTCCAACCATTAGTGATATTGCTGTAATATTGACAGTTTTCATAAGGAACTTTCTTAGAGGGGACAATCAACAATTTTTGTTAAGCCTTTGGTGGATCTATTTTCTTTAGCGGATAATGGAAATAACAGTGTAACAGTGGATTACTCATGAGAAGTTTATTCAGGCATTCTCAGCTATTATTTTATATGAATTGTTATTGAGCAGTTAGTAAATAAGTTGCAAGTACCTCTCCAGTTGTTGACCTCCCATGAATCGAGGACTACAGAATTTGTAGTTTCTCAGCATTTACTTGTATGCTAACTATAGTTTCCAGAACTCTCACCACCTTCTTCGTTGAGATGCAAAGTGTAGACCTATTGCTTTAGTGTTTAAAATATATGCTTTATGTCTGGTGGATATAGCCAAAGTTAAGTTAGACAAATTCTCCAGCACAAATTTTGTTTTCTAACTCGGCTAGATTAAGGTACATTTTGCAATTCACTTCCGTTTCTTGTTTATTAAATAATCTTTTTTAAACTCAATTTAAAATGCAACAAAATGCAACAACAATCTGCTGTATTTTTTTACCCTTTAAATTTATTAAGCATGAAACATTTGATGTAAACTATCTGAACACCTGGCTAGTGTCTCCAAAAGGTTTGTGCTATCCTAGCACACCCAACAATATCCCATATACATCATCCATGTTAGGAAGATATTTCACAGCCTACAAGAAGAATACACGAGGGTAAAGCAGATGAAACATGTCTTACTATTTCAATCTGAGTCTTGAAAGCATGAACACAGAGTTAACACATGATTACAAGGCCCAGAGTAACACTAGTGTTTGTTAATATGAGTGATTGATCATAGTATGGGTCAAAGCATGCATGGGACTAATGATTTAAGTAATGGCTTCATCTCTACTACTTCACTAACAAAAGCCATTTTGATGCCTATAACACACGATCTTAACCAGTAACTTGGGTGATTAACTTCTTGAAGAACCAATAACGGTCAATGCTGTCATAACAGTTCTTTAAGGATCTTAACCGAAAATGAGGCACTCATTTGATGACCAAAGGATGTGTGGAGCTGTCGAGAATAAATAAGGACATTTCATTCTGGCATAACGTCTTTAGGGACCAGACTGTAATTGCAACACAGTCATTGTAACATTTGACCTGGCCCTTAATGGGTTAAATGAACATCATTTTAGAAGACTAAAAAAACAGCCTGATCCTTTGTGGAAGTGATTGACAGCTGTAGATTTTCTATGCTCCATGATATTATTGGAAATCTGGATTTCGATCATGCACAGGATTGATTGTTAGGACGTTCTCGATTGTGAATGTTTCTATCATAGAATATCTTTAGATTTGAATAGACTGGCTCAGAAACATTGGAGACATTTAATCACAACAGCTGGAGAGCCAAAGTTTGTCTGTTTGCGATCTTGAGAATTATCACAAAGGACTTGGGCGTGCTATTGCACTCCAAACCCAGATTAACACTTATTCTGCAGTAAGTAGGTTTTAATTGATAGTGAGTTTTACATTCTTCTAGTATTGTCAGTGTCTGTAAAGACTTTTACATATCTCATTGTGGTTGATTTAAAGTAGATTTCAGAATTTTATATACAGTCGAATTTCTAATCCTTATTTTAATAGTTGTTATCAGAGACTTCATATGTTTACCATCTGTCAGCCCACAACACATCATCTGAAGTTGAGGCCATATGTAAAAAAAAAAATCGACGTAAGTAAAAATTGATGGATTTCGGCGCAAACTTGTTTTTGCTTCTGATTATCCTCATTTTATCAAATCAGATATGTATGGGATGCATCAATACATTTACTTGTCATTGTCATATACATTCTGTACAAACTGCTATCTCAGATAACAATTTAACATGTAAGTATGCTGTGGTGAGTCTTCTTTTTGTTGAGGAGGATGTGGTTGTAAAAAAGGGACACCTTAAGCTACCGAACACTGTCTCAGTTGGCTGTCTCCAGGGATCACACCCACTGCTCACTATTTGCGCATTGTCTCAGCATGTTTTTGGGACTTATTCCAGCATATCTACTTCTCTTCTTTTGTCAAACTGTCACATGGAGCTTCAGTGTTTGCAGTTTTTCTCTCTTTGACTTCTGCTAGCTCTCCCACAGGAATGCTTCCAACTTTAGCTGTTTGCAAGCCAAGCAAAGCAGGTGGTGAAATTACAGCTGCCGCAGAGGTAACGCTTCCACTTGTTGGGAGAGGGCCACTTGTGAGATAGGCTGTATATTGATTCCAAAAAGATAATGGGTTGACTCCAACCAACTGGGTGGGGATATCTTTGGACAGAAAGTCATGCAATTTCACAGGGGTTCCTGAAAATAGCGGACCAAGGTTATCCAGAGAGAGACGCCTTCCTCTTCTAGAGTTGTTAGTGCTCCATACATGTGTGCTCATGTGGACCTAAAAATGACAACGGATGTTATATTATTCACCTCTCAATGAAAATGGAACTAGTCAGTGATGTGCACTTAAAGGGTACAATACATGCTTATATATATATATATATATATATATATATAAAAATTTAAATATATTTTTTATTTAATTTTTCTAGCACACACCAGATTAATAACAAGAGTAGATATTGCATATACAATATTATAGTATTAATATAATATGAGTTTGGTGAAATTGCAATGGTTGGAAATAAACCAACAGATTTTAAATAGCTTGTGAGAAGTGCAGTGGGCGGAACACAAGACACAAGGTAACATATATTTATTCTTTGAGCAGATTAATATTAGAATATTACCAGAAATGCCTCATCATATTTACACCGATCATTTAACTCCTATTTGTAAAAAAAATAAAAATAAATAAAAAGAATATGACTATTATAAATTTTCAGAAATGAATTGCTTGATATTTGTAATAAATCTAAAGGTTTTTTTTAGCTTAGACTGTCACTTTTGTGCTAAGATATTACAACTACTGTCACATAGCTGGCATTTAAGATGATGGCTGCTTCACAAGAAGAGCCTAGGGTATTTTTCCTGCTCACTGCAACTTGGGTGGGTACCTACCTTCAGGTTCCCCCGTGTGGTGAACGCCCTTCCACACATATTGCAGGAAAAAGGCTTCTCTCCTGTATGTATCCTTTCATGAATCTGCAAGGCACTGGCCGAGGAGAACGTCTTCTTACATACTACGCACAGATGCTGCTTAGGGCTGCGTCTCAAAGGAGGGGAAAGGGATGAGGGTACCGCCAGCCGAGGAAACTGGACTAGTGCCAATGTCTGGGGTGGGCTTACCACTTCACTCTTCACTGAGTTCACCAGAAAGGTTTGGGCTGGAGGTGGCAAGTCTCCATTTGGGAATTTTGGGCTGCTGGTCAGCTGAGGAGGGAAGAAATGGCTCACCTGGTGTGCATGCAGAACATGCTTCTTCAGAATGGATGCCTCCAAAAAGCTTTGCTTGCAAACTAGGCAGTGGAACAGCCCATCTTTGGTGTGGTACTTGGTATGCTCTTCCAGTGATTCACTACTAGGAAGTCTGTCTGAACAAAGTGTGCATATGTGAGTTTCCTTCTGATGTGGACTTCCCACAGTTTTATTACATAGATTTAGTTCAGGATCATTTTCCTTTTCTGTGCTACTTTCATCCCCAGTGGTTTTCACATTTGTGTTTTGGGGACTTATACTTGATTCAGGTTCTATTGCGCATTCAACATCTTTCATTGGTTGTTCATCAGTTACAGAATTTGGAATCGTTTCTGAGACTGGCTTATTGTCAACAGTAAGTTCTGGTGATGTACTTGACTCTTTGGCTGCATATGGTGTGAGCTGAGGGGCAACAGAAGAAGTTATGCTATTTTCTTCATTTTTCTTTACAATAGCATTGGCCGCATCACCTTCTAAACTGGAGATTTCTGAATCAACTAGTGCTGTTTTATCATTTTCTGATTCACTACCAACCAAAGATTCTTCATCTGTACTAATTTCATCTGAAAAATCTGGGATACTCTTATCCTCTATGCATTCATTTTTGCTTCCACCTATGTCCATAAGTTCACCATTTGGGATTTGCCCTCCTAAATGCATTTTTATGTGCTGCTGGAGAGTAACAGCATTTGTAAACTTCTTCTGACATATTGGACATGAATTCTGAGGCTTTGATGATAAACTAGACTTGTGACCCACAAAGTGGGCCTTTAAGTTGCCCTTTGTAGAAAATGCCCTCCCACATATTTTGCACTTGAATGGTCTTTCTCCACCATGTTGGTTATAATGAAGCCTGAGAGCCCGGGGACAGCTTAACACCCTTAAACAGATAACACATTGGTTAGGGACAGTTGCTTGCTTGTCAATTTTTTCTACAAGTTGTTGTAGCTTTGAGGTTTCTGAATATCCCAGTGGTTCAACTGTGTACGAAAAAGGAAATGCCCCTGTTTTAAAGTGGCTTGCTAATAGTGCCCAACTTGGAAGTGATGTAACCAACTTGCTGAGCTGCATTCTTCCACTGACCCCGGATCCTACCATTTCTGACCTTTCTCCTGGAGGAGTATTTTCATCAGCCTTTGTCTTTGGAAATCCAATCGGACCCTTTAGTGTTGGAGTTCCATCTCCAGCTTTCATGAGTACCAACTTGCTAAGTGATGGAAGTCCCTGACTACTTGAACCAGAAAAAAGATTTAGACTTTCTGTGGTCATTACTGGTGGCAAAAGAGGCTTTTTGTCTAGCGTCTCTTCTTCTGCTTTCTCTGGAGGTACTGACATACCATAGGGAAGGCCTGTGTTTGACAGAACATAGTCTAGATGCTCAGGAACAGGATTTGGATTCATTTGAATATGAGGGTACTTCTCTCGATGTCGATGGAAGTGTACTTTTAGATTGCCTCTTGTGGTAAAACGATTTCCACAGATGTTGCATTTGTATGGTCTTTCACCAGTATGAGAACGTAGGTGAATTTGAAGGGCACTGTCACTTCCAAAAACCTTTGCACAGAAACGGCATTTATGTCTTCCTGATGACCTGTCCTGTTGGCTTTCACCACGTAATGGCTCACTGTTTTTTTGTTTAAGTAGGCTTGGGGCAGTCTCCAATACTCTTGCACCTAAAAATAATGCTCCTGGCAAAGTGGGTAAACCTGGAGGAAAAACTGAATGTGGGGATATCAGTTGACTTGTTGGTGAGCTTGGAAGAGATGCACTTACTGGAGAAAGCTTGTCACAGAATCCTCCAAACAACTTGTCTTTCACATTTGGAATATTTCTGCCACTAAATGGCTGTCCTACTGTGTTGTAAATATGAAGAAAAGGCTGCTTGGTGGTGTCTTCTCCAGGATAAGTCTTTGCTGTTTCTGGCACAGGCTGAGATTGTGTTGACGGACTGAAGATCGGAAGAGACTTGGCCCCAGGAGATCCATCAGATGAAGATGTTGTATGTGCCAATGGTGGCATGGAGAGAGAGCCAAGCATAAGCACCTGTTGACAGATCTGCTCAGTTATTTGCATTTGATGAATCTGCCGTTGCTGCAGAACTCTTAATTCTTCCAGTATCATTGGGATATTTATTGGGGCTGCAGCTGTCTGACCAGAAGGAAAAGCTTCCTGACTCACCGGAGCCATCCCAACCTTTGGCCCTGTCACACCTTCCACAATTAAGCCTCCACTGGGAATAAGGAAACGTTGTGATGGGCCTACCCCCTTTTTACTTATATCATGTCTCATGGCACCCATAATTCCTGTGTCTCTCTCATCTTGTTGAATAGTGTCTGTTTTATTTCCAGTTGCCATAGTATTTGGAGTTACAGGTCGTGAAACAGATCCTTCACTAATAATTGTATGAAAGCCTTTCCCTGATTCTTCTTGGTTCTCTACTATCACCACAACATGGTTGTCCATGGAGCAAGATTCCTTATGCCTGGCAAAATCAGACGGCTCATCAAACTGCGCACAGCACTTCAGGCAAACTTGAGCATCTTCTCCTGCCGTGTCTCCTGCATATACAAAGAAATGCACATATGAGTTACATATATACCCAGGACATACTTGAAAACGAGAGAATTCTCAATGTATCATTCCTAGTAAAATATTTTATAATTAAATAAATATACATATATATATATATATATCAAGCGATAAACTGGAGCACTCAAAAGGACTTCTCTATAGTGTATTTATTGTGAAAAAAGTTTACAGCAAAGTGTAAAACATCTTAATCGACGTTTCGACCCCTCAGGGTCTTTTTCAAGATCAATATATATATATAAAATGATGTCTAAGTAGTATGTATTGTATATATAAATATGTGTATGTTTTTATTAAATGGTTTCTCCAATCATTTTTCATTTATGATAGAATAATGCCCTATTGGCATTATTCTATCAGTCCCCCCTACAAAATCACTTAAAGACTGTTTCAAAATTAAAGTTACCTTAACAACCTTAATCCAGCATCAGGAGAATCTCCCAGTGCTATTCGGCGCAACCGCGTCATTTGGACCCTTGGATTGGACCATTTTACCAGCTCAGGGCGCATGCGCTCGCTCTGAGCCGAAGAAAAAATGGGGAGAGTTAGGGCGGGAATTTAAAAAAATTCAGAAGGTATTGGAAGGAGGGAAGACTTCCTTCACTGTGGGAGGGAGGAAGGGACACAAGAGTTTCTTAAAGACTTCATTTAAAGGTCAAAATGTTGCTGTTTGTAATATGCACTGATCTTCATTAAAACTGCCTTATTAGTCACCCATGAATGACTGTACCATCTCTGTTATTTTACATGTGTACTGGGGTATGCCAGCCTCGGTCTAGTATTGCACCTTGTGTTTCTGACCAAGAAGTGTGTGGATTCCTTCTACTTTAAAAAGCTATAAATTTATTTAGGTATTTATTTTACATAACGTGTTGTTATGACAAGTTATGTTGTTGCTATATTTACACGTAAAAAGTCAGCATGTGTAATTATATGCAGAAAGCTTATAAAAGATGTGAACAAATCAAAATTAGTTGTTTACAGACTTCCAAATGAGGAAAGTCGTTAGCTAATTTGAGTAATTTGAACAGTGAAGGATTAAAGTGGTTTATTTTTGACAGTGTTTGTTTTAAATTGATAACATATTCTATAGTGATGTACTATAATTTTTTAAGACAATTTGTAAATTAGCCTGTAATTATTTTAAAGACTTGGGGAAAGCACACTATTGTCAAATGAACACACAGAATGATTCAAATAAACACATAATTAAGCATCATGGGAAATGTAGTTCAGAAACATCTTGGATGCTAAAACTTGTCACTGAAATAGGACATGCAAGAGTTTTAACATACATATCATAATATTAAAAAGGGTTAATCCAATGTAACTGGGCACTTCAATACCCCTCCTTCCCTCATATTTTTACTGTGAAGCCCCTCATTTCTATCTACCCCCCTCCCCACAAAAACACACACTCTCTCTTCATTTAACAGGGCTTTCTTTGTATCCCTGCTTTTGTCAGGCATTAATACTCTGGAGAGAAAAGCCAGCTTCACAGCTCCTGGTAATTGATTTGTATTCACACAAGAGCCAAGCATTGATATGGTAATCCTTTCATGGTAACTGTCCCTTGTTCTGGCTAATTTACTCCTGGGTTCTTCGAGCTTAATTAAACTTGTTGAATTGGCTAGGGGTACACAGCCTGGGAAGAGAGGGTACTTCATACTAAGCTATCTGCTGTTTGGAATTTGCTTTTATCTTCTACAGGTCTGAATGTATACATCTGTATGACAGACTTGGTGAAACACATACCTGCTATAGGTGTTTGAGACAATGAGCCAGGGGTGATCAAATAGTAGTCTTATGACTGGAAAGCAACATGGGAGTTGTAGTTCTATGATATCTGGGATTCTACCTTTTGTCAAGCTTTGCAATAAGCTGCAAAGGATGATCAGCTGGCTATTTGTCATGCAAGCGTTCCTATCTTTTATAATCAATGTTCGAGGCAATTCCTTTCTATGCCTAGGGGTCAGGCAGAGAGCATATTGGTAATTCTATGATAGTAACCATACCAGAAATGCAATGTCCTGGATTTGTTTTCAACGTGCGCTCTTGCATATGAAAGGGGGGAACATAAGAATTGAAAGAGCATTCCCCTGTATATTAAAAACATGGAAATCTAATGGGAAATAGATCATCTCTTTGTAGACGTGTACATGACTGACAGACGGATACAAACTTCTATTGTGAAACAGTGGCAGAATAAGGGAGCCCCTGCCTTGTGTGAGTCATACGGACACGTTACTTTTCTGACTGACATTGCTTCTAATTCTTTTATTGACTTGACACAGGGACAGGATGACAGAAAAAGGTGCCAGTCAATGTATACAACTCAATTGTACAACATCACTTCTTAAACCAAGCATCATACTGGAGAAGGTTATCACTTGCCAGTGACATTATAGTCACCAAAACAACTTTAGCTTAATTAAGAAGTTTTTGTGTATTGATCATGCCTCTGAAGTTTCACTGCTGAATTCTCTGCAATTTAGGAGTTTAATCACTTTTGTTTCGGTTTATGCAGCCCTAGCCACACCTCCCCTGGCTGTGACTCCCACAGCCTGCATGAAAAAAAGTTTCACTTTTAATCAGATGTTACTTACTTTAAAAGTTTTTTTCCTGCTCTGTAAATTCAACTTTAATCACACACAGGAGGCTCCTGACGGGGTCTAGCAATCTTGAAAAGTTGAATTCAACAGAATTTGCAATAAAGGAAGTATAAACATTACATTACTCTTTACAGGGAGTGTTTAGGAGGTGTGACTATGGATATATATATAAAGAAAGTGATTTAAATCCTAAATAGCAGAGAATTGAGCAGTGAAACTGCAGGGGCATGAGCTATACACCAAAACAACTTCATTAAGCTAAAGTTGTTTTGGTGACTATAGTGTCCCATTACATTTCTGTAAATAGAGGTGATAATTCCTCCTTCTTATACACAATAAAGTAGCATTCTTTATTCCTCTTTCCTCTTTTCTTTTCACGGGAGAAAAAGTATCTGCCTTCAGACTTCTCATAATTATTTGGATGCAATAGGTGGCTAAAGAATAATGGGTGTTGTTTAGCAAAATGTGTGTGTGTGTGTGTGTGTGTGTGTGTGTGTGTGTGTGTGGGGGGGGCGGCAAGATTTCAGAGTTGTGTTCTAAATTCTAGTTTATGCCTCTAATATCTAGGTTTCACTTTAATTCCACCTATAAAAAAAAGCTGCTAAATACACATCTGATTACTAGACTAAAAACCACAGAAGCCAATGGAGCACAAAATACAAACTACCAACACATGCTGGAACAATAACTGAGGATACCAAAATACCTGTATTGTTATTACCTTGCCTGAGTTAGATATTCTACTATTTTTTACTGCTATCAAGCATGCATTTTCTAAGCCCAGTATGTCAGTCCATCCCTAAAGTTAACCTTTCACTTCATAGAAAATACATAAATACATTCAGGGCCATCTTTAATAATGAATGGACCTTGGGCAAGCATTAGCTTGGGCCCCCTGAACCCTGTCCCCCATCTACCGCTCACTGGCATGCAATCACACCCTACACCCCATCGCAGTGGTGGCACTAAAGTAGAGAGGACCCTGGTGCAATAATTTTTTGTGCCTCTTATCGCAAGGGTGGCCAAAAAGTAAATCCCCATCTGTCGTGCAGCTCTAACAATGCTTTGACAGCTGGGTCTCTACATTTTCCCATCCTTTAAGGTTGTATTTAACACTGAGCAATGTTTGTGTGTTTGAATGTAAGCATGTTTTTGTATGGAGTATGCTTGTATGTATGTAGGAGTGTGTTTGCATGTGGTGTTGGTGTTTGAATGCAAGCATGCATTTATAAGTAGTGTTGATTTTTGAATGCAAGGGTGTGTTTACATGTAATTTGGGTGTTTAACACAGAGGTGTTTTTGTATGTATTGTTGTTTCATTGAAGGAGTGTGCTTGTATAAAGTGTTGAAGTTTGAATGCAGGATGTATTTGTGTGTCGTGTTAGTGTTTGAATGCTGAGATGTATGCACATATACACATATACTGCCCCACAAACACACACGCAGATACACACACACTCTAAAAACATGCTGACACACACCGACACACATGCAGATAGACACACTGAGACAAACACACACAGATAAACAATGACAGCAGACAGATACTCAGACACATATGCTGACAGACATACTGACACATACACTAAGAGATACTGACACACACAGACACACATATACTGACAGACACATATACTGACACATATACTGACTCACTCAGACACACACACTGACAGACGTACTGACACACATACACACACACACACACAGACACATACACTGACGGACATCCTGACACATACACTGACAGACACGTATACTGACACACACACTGGCTCATATACTCACACACACACATATACTGACTCAGTCAGACACACACACTGACAGACATACTGACACATATATTGACAGACATACTGAGACACACTCTGACACACACAGACGCTGACAGACATACTGACACACACATTGACAGACATACTGACACACTGAGAGACATACTGACACATACACTGACAGATACAGACACATATACTGACACACACACTGACAAACATACTGACACACGTTGACAGAAACACACACACCAACAGACAGACATACTGACACAAACACAGACTGACAGCCATACGGATACAAACCTGACAGACAGACACACACTGAAAGGCATACTGACACATATATTGACAGACACATATACTGACAGACATACTGACACACACACCAACAGACAGACATCCTGACACAAACAGACAGACATACTGACACAAACACAGACTGACAGCCATACGGATACAAACCTGACAGACAGACACACACTGACAGGCATACTGACACATATATTGACAGACACATATACTGACAGACATACTGACACACACACCAACAGACAGACATCCTGACACAAACAGACACACAGACAGACATACTGACACACATACACAGACATACTGACACAATCAGACAGACATGCTGATACACACACAGACATACTGACGCAATCAAACATACAGACAGACATACAGATACACACACAGACATACTGACACACACACATGCTCTATTTACACTTAGCCACCATCCAGGTTCTTACCTTTTTCATGAGGGTGGTTTCCCTGGGGTCCAGTAACAGGCCGAGACAGTTGGGCGTTAGGCTCTGGCACTCCCGGCCTGGTCCCCTACTCTCTGCCTTCCCCTTCCTGTGCGCTCTGATTTCTCTGTGGGAGGGAGTGACTTGCGGCAGTCACTTCCTCCCAGCTGGCTGCCGAACAGAAAGGGGCCCAGTTGCACTGTTTAAGCGGCACTGCGCCCGACCGGGCCCCTGCTGACACATGCCCATCAGGTGGCCCTCAGTGCATGGGCCACCCGGTGGGCCTCCTTCCTTTGTGTGCGAGCCGCACCGCCGGGTCCATGGGGCTCAAATACATTACGGGGCCCCGTTTGCCCCGCTTTAACCCTTTAAGGACACGTGACATGTGTGACATGTCATGATTCCCTTTTATTCCAGAAGTTTGGTCCTTAAGGGGTTAAAGACGGCCCTGAATACATTTAAAAAAAACATATCACAAACATTAACTGAAAAAAAGTTTAAAAAGTTGATCTGGATTGGATCCATTCAAATTTTTGTGTCTCAATAATACATTTAAGGTGTGTGTGCTTAATTCCCAGGGCCTTGATCAAAATAACCCCTATGTTTACTGAGCCAGGATAACTCCGTCCACAGTTTCATGTTTATAATTGTCCTTACTGTTCTTTATAGTATATGGTCTCATTATGACCATGGTTGATTAAATAAATTTCACTACCTACTCTCATTTTGCTTCTTAGATTTATTAGGAATGTTCCTTAACCCTTTGGAAAGATTTACATATACTTGCATTTATTTCAGGGATGCCAGCTGTAGCCGTTGTACTCATCTCAGTAACATACGATAAAAAAAAGTCCCCAAATATGTAAAATGTCAGAAGGTTGATGCCATTCTTCATAATATCAGATTATAGGATTTGACTTTTTTTGTTTGATGATTTTTTTTTCTATACAGACTATATCTAAATTCATATTTTTACCCAGAATATCAATATTTTGGGTTCTAAAAAAGAAAAGTAAAGACTGGCTGTAAATCTAGTTACTCTGCTCCATCATTTTTTTTTTTAATTTTTGGCCTACGTAATATTTGTACTTTACTCACACTGTATATTTACTGAAAATGTAAAGTCTCTGATAAAGACATTCACCTATGTGGATAAATTGAAGCCTTAATTGAGTAATTGATAATGCCAGGTGGTTTAAAAGAGTCCAGGAATATCTGGAAATGCTTCCACTCACAAATTGTGACTTAGCATTTCCTGTTTTTGTTTCGCTACCTCTCATTCAGAAATACAATAAGTATTCA
Source organism: Pelobates cultripes (assembly GCA_933207985.1). Classification (NCBI taxonomy): domain Eukaryota; kingdom Metazoa; phylum Chordata; class Amphibia; order Anura; family Pelobatidae; genus Pelobates; species Pelobates cultripes. The sequence goes on along the minus strand of OW240916.1, from coordinate 168,732,429 downwards.
GAGCAGGCAGAATAAACAAAAACTCAGCTCATCTGACAGTTTGTGTGTGATTGATGGTAATCTTTCTTAAATACTATCTGTTACAAGCACAATTCTCTAAAGTAAGATAAGGTCATTAGTTTACATGTTATGTCATTATGATGTAATTTTTCTTGATGTGTTGAAAGCTACAGACTTAGCAATATGTGATACTACCATAAAAGCAGACTTCAGGAGGAGCATTCCTGCTCAAAGAGGAAGCTAGCAAGTTGACACAGATGGCAAGAGTTATGCCTTTTATACAAATGTGCATTACTAACACTACAGTGCCCTAATCACCATTTAGGTGACAGGCCTCCTCCCAGAGGGTAAACATTAACTCCCCGAGAGTTAACTTGCCTTGTTTTCCATGCTGTGCTGCTATGTCTGCGTATGGCTGCGCCTCCGTGGTTGAGATCATCGAGCATTGGGAGGCAAGGGCGCATGTGTGGCCAAATGCCACGCTGTACCAATCAGATGGTATTCTCAGACCATCTGAATCAAATAACATAGTTTTACTCTGCAATTTTAAGGAAGTGTCAGTATGACAGTCACCGGAGGCAGGTTAACCCTGAAACAAAAACATTGTCTTCCTGCAGAACAGCAGTGTTTTCACATTCACATTCAGGGGGTAGAGGGGAGAATGGTATTAAAACCACTTCATTGCGATGTAGTGATCTGGACGCCTATAGTGTTTCCTAAAGGAAAAGGAACCTTCCTTTGTACAAAATTGTGCTGTAAGCCAGTTTTCTGCAGCAGCGCCATTACAGCATAAGTATAAATTAGTTGTAGCCCCTAGCTTGAGACCACACTCAGGATAGATAGCCCCCTTAGACTCTATGTGTACCAAAGAAAAAAAAAGGTGTTCATCACAGAGCATAATCCACTGCTCATTCCAAATAGCAAAAAATCTTTAAAAACTTTTTCGACATACAGTGGAAGGCACACACCCATGTCCATACACCTTCCACTGTATGTCAATGGTTTTATGAAGACTCAGTATATACAAGTGATGGACTGCATTCCAGGAACTTCACAAAGCTCTTTGATAAAACTTAACTTTTATTTATGTTAATGCTAAAACATGTTGACATTTCAGCTCCATACCAGGAGCTTCCTACCCTTTCCCATGGAATGCAAGCCACATATACACATCTATGTTCTCCTCCCAAAGCTATGTAAAGCTCCCTAAACCTTCAGCTTCAAACAAAAGTGAAAAAAACTGTTTGTTTGACTGTGTTAATTATTCACTTCTGGTGACTGTGTGATTAATTATAAAGTTATAAAATTAAGTTTACACATGCCTGTGACTTCTGCGGAGTGCACACTCATCTTTGCTCTCACATACTTTCTTCTGCAGCTAGAGGGTTTAATATCATTAATATCAGAGGCATACTTAGGTTACATGGTACCTGGGGATAAAATGTATTTTAACACCAACTTTCCAACTGTAAAACATTTTTTTTTTTTGGTATCCCTCTTTACCATCTTCCATGGAGTGGAATCTCATCATTGGGGTACAGTTGGGATCAGTCTCTATGCACTGATTTCCAAGGCCAATTTTTAATGCAGCTTTTCGCTACAAAATGTTGAAACTTCATGAATCACCTCAGCAACTCTTTAAACTCACGTCATTAAACTTACAGAATTGGGCCAAAGCTCTGCTGAGTTTAGTAAAATAAACACCTTTTTTTAGAAATAAATCCAAATGCAAGAACTGAAGTCAGAATACCTGGTCTGGAACAAATTCTCAAACTCAGGCATAGTAACCAACATGGCTATTTGTGAATCAGTTTTTCCATTATGAGTTAATGCAAGAGAATTTGGAGTTAACCTAATAACCCTGTTTGACTTAATGGTTTCTAGATATGTGAACTTTTTGCAAATTTCTTATGTGTTTTTTTGCTTTGCATTACATTTGGCTGGACCCTAGTTATCAGTAATGCTGCAGAGTTTAAGTGGGCAGATTAAATAAACTGTCGCAAGTTTAATAAAAATAACTGTCATGCAATATATCCCATTTTAATATTGAGAAAAAAAATCATATTGCGCTTGGTAAAATGCTGCAAAATATGTGTATATAAATAAGTTATTTATATGTACTATCACACTTGTGTGATAATGCTGAACATATCCTTTGGGAGACAGTGAATACATCTCCTTGCATGCGCTGTTACAGCTATCTTGGATGACGCTGGTAAGTATCACCTGTGTTATGTTAGTGCTACTAGACAAGCCTTAAATGACTCACCTGAAAGCCATGGCATACTCACAAGGTGTCAATTTCTAATCACAATTGCTAGTGGTGAGGGACACTTTGAGCCCTGATGCAGAATAGGTCCCTTGGGAGACACTTCCTGAATGACTAGTTGTTGTTATTGCCCAACTTACTGCTGACATGGCTATATTGAACTTTTACCTGTGAGATTCCACAGCTTGGGTACTATCCATCTTTTTCTCACTGGCATGAAAGAATACCTTTACAAGAATATTCAAGGTGAAGACTGCCAGATTTCTCGCTGATGCTAAAGTATATCTTGAAATTTAGATTTTTAAAACAGCCAGTGTTTAATGTGTGAGCATTATTTCTACCATCTATGAAAAGGATACAGTAAAGTGGTTCTGTCACTTCTGAGTATTTCATGAAGATATGCTTGTCACCGGTGTTGGAATTTCAATGGAATTCTGACAGAATTAAAAATGATCATAAGACAAAGGAGAGACTTCTTTGTCTTAGGTTAAAGTCTTAAGCTGACAACACTTGACAACAGGCAGCTCTTCCACCATCAGGTTTTGTCAAACTTGACACCCTGGGGGGAAAAGGCTTCTCTTTACACATCGCTAGTTCTATGGAGAAAAAAGATAGTGGCAAAGTATACAGAGAACCCTGAATGAGACAGGGTTAATTTAAACTAACTATGACCTGACCATTTTCAGCTATTTGTTGTTTTTCTGGTGCAAAGATTTACTTGACATATGTGCTAACTCTAGTAGGTTGTATTGCCTAGAGGATACCTTTTCTATTATGTGTGTAGGTTATGAAGAAAGGTTTCTTCAGTATAAAATTCTTAATTATAGGACGGCCAACAAACGCACACACATGCACGTAGGCACAAGGGGCCTCCAACAATGTTGTTCTCACTCTATATCCCTCAGTGTATGTATGTCACATACACAAACACAAAGGAGATTGTTTTATTTAGAAGTTGCATACTCACAAGAGAGGCTTTATTGTATGATCCATGTTGCACACATAACAATGTTTGGTTATCCGAATGTTTATAAAACACCCACGAACTGCATACACACACGTACATGCACGTACTGGAAACTTACATATACACAATAGAAGATTTCTAACAGTGTAAGAGTAGTGCTCACACGTGTGTCCAAGAAAGGTCTATGTGTATGTATGTCAAGACGCAGTCATGAATAAGCGTCAGTAGCCTGTCTCCTGTATCTTTGTGACATGAATAATCCAAGTGAGCCAGTTTCCCCTGTGTGTTAAAGACACTTCCACAGTCCTTATTGATTCCTTCCCCCTCTACCCTGGCTCTGCTATTGCTTCCCCCTCCTCTCCCCTCAATATTTTTCTATTCAGACCCTGGGAAAGAAATTTTGCAGCTGGCTGAACTAAGGTTGTGAGTCACAAAAGCCCCCTCTCATCACTGTGACAATGCAAAGAAAGTATCCCAACCCAATGAGCTGAGAATGGAGTCAGCCCCCCTCAATTCCCATCCTTAGTGCTGTTTCTGACTCTGCGATGCAGCAAGCCTTCTACTCATCCACTCTGTGTGTGGCCCTGCCTTCCTTATTATGTATGTGACAACATATTCCATAGTGCTGTACAATGAGTAAATGCCAAATCAAGTGCTTTTGTCCACCTTTAAATTATATTGACACTTTATAATTTATAAATTTCAAAGAGTATACTGTCTCCTTTTTGGCATCACAGTGCCACAACATCACCCTAATGTATTATTTAAAGCCATAGGATTGTTCATAGTTTTATGAAATGCAGGTTTCTGTAAAATACTAAATGTACCTGAATTTGAGTCCAATTTACAGAAAAAAAAAGAGAGAGAACTTTTTAAATTATCTGTAGGCCTTTTGACATATTTTGAGCTGAAGGTTAAAGTCAAGTACTTGTCAAGGTCATGTAGATTTGCCACAGTATGATGGGGTGCAGAAAATCGGGGCACACGTCTATTTATTGCCATTAGTGTGCTACATTTCTGGAACTTGCAAAACACATTGTTCAGTTGCCAACTTTACATCATGCAAATTAGTGGACTCAGTACATCTGACAGATTCAAAGTCCTATGATATTTTTTAATACAAATAAGGATGCATATATATTACTTCTTTAGAACATTATATTTTTTTACTTTTTGGAGTGCCTTATAAAATATATGAATCTCCCTAATGTATTTACTGTATCCTTTTTAGAAAAAATCTTTTAGAAAACAGAGGGGGGAAAGCTTTTCATACTTAACATTGTGTTACCTTGTAGTAAATTATATTTCAGTTATTACATGTCTAAGTGTTTTAAGTGAGTTTAAAGTACATAAATTATAGTAGCAATCTAAAGTTATTTAGGGGCCACTTCACTAAATAGCAAGTTGTGCCACTTTAAAATTGTGATTAAGTGTGAGGCGCACATAAAGTGTCAAGCAGCCTGTGTTTACCTTCTGCCAAAACACACAAAGTTATTCACTTAAGTGAGGATTGTTGGGAATTCACAGTGAATTTCAAATTTAAGGCCAAAAAAGTCCACAATTCAGCTAAAACTAAAGCATTAGATTAAGAAAAATTGTACTGCACGTTGATGTTCATACACACATTTTTTTCAAAACAGCAGAGTTGGACAATACCTTTGTACAGCCAGGTCAGCAAGGAAATACTTACTAAAGAGAGACCATTAGAAACAACGATCCATGACAATAGACAAGCCAATAAAATAATTATAAAAATATTTATCAGAACCGGTAGCATATATATCAAAGTAACGCTCACATCAAGGGATTGTTGCTCACTAAACACAGAGTCCCGGAGAGTTTGATAAAATCTCGTAGTGAATTTTAAATATCAGGGCAAAATAGCTGAACTCTAAAAAGTCCACAATTCAGCTAAAACTAAAGCATTAGATTAAGAAAAATTGTACTGCACGTTGATGTTCATACACACATTTTTTTCAAAACAGCAGAGTTGGACAATACCTTTGTACAGCCAGGTCAGCAAGGAAATACTTACTAAAGAGAGACCATTAGAAACAACGATCCATGACAATAGACAAGCCAATAAAATAATTATAAAAATATTTCTCAGAACCGGTAGCATATATATCAAAGTAACGCTCACATCAAGGGATTGTTGCTCACTAAACACAGAGTCCCGGAGAGTTTGATAAAATCTCGTAGTGAATTTTAAATATCAGGGCAAAATAGCTGAACTCTAAAAAGTCCACAATTCAGCTAAAACTAAAGCATTAGATTAAGATAAATTGGAGTGCACATTGATGTTCATACACAACTTTTTTTTAAAATAGCATAGTTAGTTAATACCTTTACCTTGACTAAATCCAAGATTTTATCAAACTCTCCAGGACAAAATCCCTTGATGGGATCGCTTCTTTGATATAAATGCTACAGGTTTTTTGAAATATTTTTGAAATGATTCTGTTCGCTTGTTTATTGTCATGGATCATTGTTTCTAATTGTTTCACTCTTTAGTAAGTATTTCCTTTGCTGACCTGACTGCTTCCCATGACCCATTGCATTTCTTCCTTATTTTAAATCTTTGAAAAACAAACAATTACTTACTCTCTGTAACTGATAAAAATATAAATGCATTACAAATATTCTCATGTCTTCATATAAGCACGCAACATGCTTTGAGACATTAAACTTACAGAGATTTTTTACTAAAATGTGAACTGTTAAAAAAGTTAATTTTACATTTTGGCCGCAACAACTGAATTTAAGACAGCTGACTTTATACCAACTCCAGCTAGTTCAGTCTAAAACTGGCCTCACTCTGAATTCCTGGTGATGCACAGCCTAGTTTTTATTCCAATACTGTTTCATCACATTCATAAACATTTTTTAAGCGAATGCAATGTTTACACTGATGTGTGAATAACCTCTAAAAGAAAAAAGATATAATTAAAAGCTTGAAGATGCAACACAAATAATAACCACAATCAAATATGGAAGATATTAGTTGTGTGTTTTGTTTGCTATAACACATTATGTAAACCCTATTAGATCATTTATTTTGCCAACAAGATCCACACAGAATATGTTTGTTGGACCGCCTATAAATAATGTATTGATTCGTTGAGCTTAGATGAAAACGGCAATGCAGCAAATGTATGCATGGTTGTATTTCCAAGTTTTGTATTACACATTTTTTTTTTAATTATTCTTTTTAAGAATTTAGAAGGTGATTGTCATATTCTAAGACAGGAACACACAACCTGCCCCTTCAGTATCAAAATACTGCATAGTGTCTGCAATGAGATATCTTATTATATTGTATTGTCTTGTTGCCAAAGTGACTATACACTATTCATGATTCAAGTTGACCTGACACAGCTAAAAGTAGTATAGTTAACTTAATCCCGCTACATTTAAAACTAGGTTTTTAAAGAAACTTTAATTTGATCTGCATTTTCCAGAAAGGTAGAAGGATAGATTGTCCAAGTAATTAACCTTTATAGTATTTCTACGCTAGAGATGTTTTATCTGAGCAATCCAACCTAATGCGAAGCAGTCTGGGAAAAGCGATCTAGAACAATAATATGGGAATTCATGGTTACTAAAAATGGATATTACTAGATTATATGGTTATGTAGAGGGAGTTTATGAGTGCCAGAAGGAAACTGGTTTGATTTTATTGGATACTGTATATATGAGTGATGGGAGTTGTGTGATGTCAGTTGCATTGTAGTGGAGCTGACAGTATGTATGAAGGGATGTATACATTGTAATGCATGTATGTGTTAGGAGTTACATATGCACATTGGTGCTGTGTATGTCATGAGTGTAGTATGTATAATGAAAGCTTTATGCATGGTAGAATGTGTATACGTGTGATATTTTCTGATGGCTGCTATAGGTGCATAGGTGTTCTTATGTGATAGTTATATATCTTATATATAAAGTTACGTGTATTTGGGAGTTGTATCTGTATGTTTTTGCTGAGTATCAAAGTTGTGTAAATATATATACAATAAATATATCTAAATGCATGAAGGGAGATTTATAGCTCATTTTAATGATGGACATATATAGAAGATGGGGTTTATTTAGCAAATGGTAAATGAGTGTGAATTCAAAATTGAATTGCAAAATCAGACTAAAATAGCCAAGTTGTGACTCATTTCTAATCAGCAATTTTGGCCTGAATTTAGCACTTAAAACTGCTTAAAGTAGGAAACTGTATCATTGCCAGTAATAATGAAAACATCTGATTTTCTTTTTTTTATTCTTTCATTTCAAATTGCTGATTATCAGATGAGCAAACACTTTTATCCCAGCTACTGCAGTCAACAACCCCCATTGTGGCCACTCTGGAATTCCTGAATGGGCATGATGGGCTTTGCAGTGCAACAGTGACTAAAGAGACAGGTTTCCTACTTTCCCATTACTTCACTAATCTTGAATTTGAATGTAAGTTGGAATGAAATGATAAATAAGCATTTTCTGTATTCCATACACGTTTTTAATAAATAACATTGGCTGCTAGAGCTTTTATACTACTAAGTCACATATGACTTTATTATCTTATCATAACAACAGTAAAAAGGTACAGCAATACATCTCTGCAATATATGACAAAAGACTAAATGCAGAAATAGGATCCAGGTACCAGAGTTAGAAGGTTCCCTTTGATACAAGCCGAACAATAAGTATTCACTCATTTTATAAACTACGGTACAAGACTTGTAACTGAGAGACTGTGAACTTTTTTTCTTGCCTCCCCCCTCCTCGCCCCCTCCTGTGGACTATTAAGACTTTCCCTCTCTTATCAACATCTGGATCAGGGTGGCTAAAAGGTAGCTACCCAGCTCTTGTAGAACCACAACTCCCATGATGCTTTGCCAATCCGCCTCTGAATAGTTCAATAGTTTTGTCCAGCTAGCCATTACACATACAAACTTGGCTCAAGTGTCTGTCCTTACCATTTTCGGAAGATGTTGAGTTGTCACAGTCAGAGATGAGCTGCTGGGGTTTCCTCTGCTTCCTGCGTGACATCCTTAGCTCAGTCACTTATTCCTTTGGATGGGAACTTGGGTGAACGCTCCAATGAGCAGATGTGGAAACTGACCTTTACCTGAGTTTTAATATGTTATTTACCTGAAGCCTCTGCCCTTTTCCCTTTTCCTTGCTTAAAGTAGTTGGTGTTTTTAGCAGCTGTCTTGGTTCCTTAAATAACATTTTTTTAAATAACCTGAACACTCATATCTATGTTTCCTGCACTCCCTGCTTCCACAAAATGTATTGGTAACTTTCTTTGTCTGCTACTAGTATTTAATCTCTGCATGTGTTTGCTTTATCTCCAGTTCTTGTCCCAAAATGAGGCACATCGCTGATGATCAGCTCCTAAATGGACCCACCTACTTTTTCTAACTCCCACTTATTGTGACAAATAAGAGAAGAATCCCATGAAAATGACTGATGATTGCCAATTGTGAATGGGTTCTTAACTCCCTCCCCCTCCCCCTTCCAATTTAGCAACAAAAGGGGAATTTAACTTATATGGCTTTAGGTGCAACATGTACCACTGCTATTGTTTCATTTGTTTATTTATTTTCAGTGCAGAGATCTTTATAATGTTGTTTTCTCAAATGGTGATGTTGATAATGATTCTGTTGTTAATTCTGATGGCGTATATTTAGAAAGCAGTGGCTTGGAATTTGGAATTATAATCATGAATAACCTGACTACCTGTGATGCAGGGAAATAAAGTTTAAGGTTTAAGTCATTCCTCAAATTGACCCCAACCCCCAACATTTTTCTTGGTGTGGTTGTACCGTTAAGAAGTATGCTTTACACCTTTGGGACTTTTCTACTTTTCAGCTAAAGTTATTCATTAAATTGGAAATTGTGAAAAATGAAAAAAAAGCACATTTAAAATTGTAGCTAAAAATAATGAAATTAGAAAATGTTCCAACCCAGCTATTTCCCAAATTTATATTATAAAGTAATTATCTGGGTATACTGAATTAACTTCAGAGTGTGGATTCTGCATTGGATGATTCTGTGGCCTACATTTGAATTCGTTAATTAAATTGTATCTGCCTTTATATTACAGAGGCATTTTTTATTTTACATAAGCATTTTTTGTGTTACAGAAGCAATTTTTCTGTGATCAGAATAAGCAGATTTAAATGTTTAATCAATGTTCATTAGCATTTCTTAAAAGAAAAGAAAACTTACCTCCAGCTACTCCCTTATAGTGAGTGCATATTGAGGG
>OW240916.1:168696239-168712738 GCA_933207985.1 Pelobates cultripes | reverse complement strand
TGTATGTCATGAGTGTAGTATGTATAATGAAAGCTTTATGCATGGTAGAATGTGTATACGTGTGATATTTTCTGATGGCTGCTATAGGTGCATAGGTGTTCTTATGTGATAGTTATATATCTTATATATAAAGTTACGTGTATTTGGGAGTTGTATCTGTATGTTTTTGCTGAGTATCAAAGTTGTGTAAATATATATACAATAAATATATCTAAATGCATGAAGGGAGATTTATAGCTCATTTTAATGATGGACATATATAGAAGATGGGGTTTATTTAGCAAATGGTAAATGAGTGTGAATTCAAAATTGAATTGCAAAATCAGACTAAAATAGCCAAGTTGTGACTCATTTCTAATCAGCAATTTTGGCCTGAATTTAGCACTTAAAACTGCTTAAAGTAGGAAACTGTATCATTGCCAGTAATAATGAAAACATCTGATTTTCTTTTTTTTATTCTTTCATTTCAAATTGCTGATTATCAGATGAGCAAACACTTTTATCCCAGCTACTGCAGTCAACAACCCCCATTGTGGCCACTCTGGAATTCCTGAATGGGCATGATGGGCTTTGCAGTGCAACAGTGACTAAAGAGACAGGTTTCCTACTTTCCCATTACTTCACTAATCTTGAATTTGAATGTAAGTTGGAATGAAATGATAAATAAGCATTTTCTGTATTCCATACACGTTTTTAATAAATAACATTGGCTGCTAGAGCTTTTATACTACTAAGTCACATATGACTTTATTATCTTATCATAACAACAGTAAAAAGGTACAGCAATACATCTCTGCAATATATGACAAAAGACTAAATGCAGAAATAGGATCCAGGTACCAGAGTTAGAAGGTTCCCTTTGATACAAGCCGAACAATAAGTATTCACTCATTTTATAAACTACGGTACAAGACTTGTAACTGAGAGACTGTGAACTTTTTTTCTTGCCTCCCCCCTCCTCGCCCCCTCCTGTGGACTATTAAGACTTTCCCTCTCTTATCAACATCTGGATCAGGGTGGCTAAAAGGTAGCTACCCAGCTCTTGTAGAACCACAACTCCCATGATGCTTTGCCAATCCGCCTCTGAATAGTTCAATAGTTTTGTCCAGCTAGCCATTACACATACAAACTTGGCTCAAGTGTCTGTCCTTACCATTTTCGGAAGATGTTGAGTTGTCACAGTCAGAGATGAGCTGCTGGGGTTTCCTCTGCTTCCTGCGTGACATCCTTAGCTCAGTCACTTATTCCTTTGGATGGGAACTTGGGTGAACGCTCCAATGAGCAGATGTGGAAACTGACCTTTACCTGAGTTTTAATATGTTATTTACCTGAAGCCTCTGCCCTTTTCCCTTTTCCTTGCTTAAAGTAGTTGGTGTTTTTAGCAGCTGTCTTGGTTCCTTAAATAACATTTTTTTAAATAACCTGAACACTCATATCTATGTTTCCTGCACTCCCTGCTTCCACAAAATGTATTGGTAACTTTCTTTGTCTGCTACTAGTATTTAATCTCTGCATGTGTTTGCTTTATCTCCAGTTCTTGTCCCAAAATGAGGCACATCGCTGATGATCAGCTCCTAAATGGACCCACCTACTTTTTCTAACTCCCACTTATTGTGACAAATAAGAGAAGAATCCCATGAAAATGACTGATGATTGCCAATTGTGAATGGGTTCTTAACTCCCTCCCCCTCCCCCTTCCAATTTAGCAACAAAAGGGGAATTTAACTTATATGGCTTTAGGTGCAACATGTACCACTGCTATTGTTTCATTTGTTTATTTATTTTCAGTGCAGAGATCTTTATAATGTTGTTTTCTCAAATGGTGATGTTGATAATGATTCTGTTGTTAATTCTGATGGCGTATATTTAGAAAGCAGTGGCTTGGAATTTGGAATTATAATCATGAATAACCTGACTACCTGTGATGCAGGGAAATAAAGTTTAAGGTTTAAGTCATTCCTCAAATTGACCCCAACCCCCAACATTTTTCTTGGTGTGGTTGTACCGTTAAGAAGTATGCTTTACACCTTTGGGACTTTTCTACTTTTCAGCTAAAGTTATTCATTAAATTGGAAATTGTGAAAAATGAAAAAAAAAGCACATTTAAAATTGTAGCTAAAAATAATGAAATTAGAAAATGTTCCAACCCAGCTATTTCCCAAATTTATATTATAAAGTAATTGTCTGGGTATACTGAATTAACTTCAGAGTGTGGATTCTGCATTGGATGATTCTGTGGCCTACATTTGAATTTGTTAATTAAATTGTATCTGCCTTTATATTACAGAGGCATTTTTTATTTTACATAAGCATTTTTTATGTTACAGAAGCAATTTTTCTGTGATCAGAATAAGCAGATTTAAATGTTTAATCAATGTTCATTAGCATTTCTTAAAAGAAAAGAGAACTTACCTTCAGCTACTCCCTTATAGTGAGTGCATATTGAGGGCAACTGGCTAAGGTGTGCGCAGTGTCGTTTCATTTCCTGGTGTGACTGGGTTAGAATTAGATTCATGTGGCACCATGTCAGACATCAAGGTTGGGTCGGAGGTAGAAACTAATTATGATTTCTCTCATCAAAGCCATAACATACAGTGAAATTAATCAGAATACAATAGTGATGATTATTACATTAGCATTAGTTATTTTTTAAAATATGACTGTTCTTTTAAAGTCGATTGTATATTTCATTGTAGGGTGCCAAAAGTCAAGCATTATGTTACAAGATGTACCTGAAGTTCGACTAATCTTTAAAAATAACTTTTTCGTCTTTAGCAGTATTAAGTTATTTTTACACATGAACTATAATATAACAAAATCGACAGGAAATGTGCTCTGATGACACCGGTGGGCCACTTAGCAGAATTAGGATACTCTGTGTGGACTAACTACAAAAAGGGCAATGCTCACTGCAGGAGCAATGAGAGACAGCTGCTGAATGATCCCCTCTATGTGCTGTATTTTAAAGCTCACATGTCTTTGACAGGGGAATAAATGTCAAATATTATAAAATTATAGACCGTTTCTTGTAATGTAGCATGTCATAACTGTGTGAATCTGGATACAATTACTCTTGTTTCTCTTTAAAAGTGTCCTCTGTGGCAGAGAAACTTTAGCCCGTTCAAGGCATGGCCCATTTTATCTACAGTTTAAAAGTTTATATCCATAAATAAAATGTTGTCAAAGAACGCATTAGCATTTTAAAAATTAACAAGACCCCTGTCTCCAAAAACAATAGGTTTTGTGAAGCTGAGGCACTGCTTCAGTATTAAATTTGTATTCTGAGTCTTCGCAAGTAACGTTTGCTATTCTTCTTGCTCCCTCCATGTCTCACTTTGATCCCCTCTCTCATTCAGCATGTCATGAAGTTCTTCACTAAACAAAAACTCTGTGGGGGACAGCTCAGGGCGGGGGTAGCAAAAATGATGGGGGGGGGAGAGAAGGTGGGAGGAGGTAGAAATTGGAAGAGTAGTCAGCAAGAGTGTCTGTATAGCCACACAGCAGATGTCCTTGGGCTTGTGTAATTTGTGTGGATTGTTGCATACACTGCCTCGACAGGATACTGGAGATATGTGTTCAACCAATTTGTAGTGCCCCAGGAAATCTTGTGACCTTAACCATTTCCATGCTGGAGTGGACATCACTGAGTCATAGATTGTCATCCAGACATCTCAGAAAATTGGGGTCCGCTGAAACAAAACCTTTAGAGGTCAACAGGGATCACTGATAAATATTTAGGTGGCATATAGGACTGAATAATGGTTTGCCATAATAGAAAATAAAAGTTAGTGTACAGTCCTGGCAAAATTTCATAGTAATACTCAGAGAAACAGCATTCCAGATAAAATTGAATAGTTGTATATGCCTGTATGCATGCATGTTTATTTCAGATTTGGATTTATAAACTAAGTATTCTTCCACAACATATGATAAATTAAGTTTTAGCTGAATTTAGGTGGTTATCGTACCCAGTTCACTAAGAGAAGACAGGGATAGATTATATGTATTGCTGCTTAGAAAATCTCAAAAAATCTTAGAATATAGCTTCTTTTATCAGAATGCAAATTTAACATAGGGGAATTTTGCAAAGAATGGTTTAATGTGTAGACAGCGTTTCTGGATCATCATTTTAATGTATCAGTTTTGTACAGGTTGTAGAAATTTTTTTGTTTCAAGATAAATTGTTGTTGCATAGTAGCAAAATCACAGATTATAAAGTTAATATTGCTGAAAGAGGGGAATTTTTACTGCAGGGGATAAACTTCAAATGACTAATACAAGTTTAAAAAGAATTAAACATTTTCTTTGTATAGCATTGTTTCATAGGAGCAAAGGTAAAAAATTGAATGAACCTAATCAGAGAATAAATGCCTTTGTGTTATGGGCATACACGCTGCCATCACTGCATACGGGCTATCCGAGTCATCGACACTCATTGCACTTGTTCTGACAAATTAAGTTGATTGGCTACAATGCAAAGGCTTCTGCAGCATAATTAGCTGTCATGCAGCTGTTAGCTTAAAGCAGGTAGTATCTGCTAATGGTGTAAGACAGGCATCCTCTATTCAGTTTACTTTTAGTTCTAACGTGGAAGCAAGCATAAAAAGAAAAAAAAGAAATGTAAGGCCAAAATAGCCAAACTGGAAATTGGAAACAATTGGCCTTAATCATTTTTTTTTTTGTTTCTGCATGAGAAACAAAAGTTAACTGCATTCAATTAAACTATTGTGGCTTTAAATTCGAATTTCACTTTTGAATTTCTGACAATTTTCATTTTAGTGAATAACCCTATAAGACTTTCTATCAACCCCAAGTATACAATCAGTTTAATTTAGATTGGCATTATATTTCTCTATAAGACAAGAAATAATAAACACATCCTTAAAGGAATACTATGGGATCAGGAACACAAACTGAACTTATGGTGTTAAAAAAACATGTTAGGGGGGCGGGGCCTGACCGCCAAACCGAGTGGACGCACTACACATCAGCTCCGGACCAAAATTCACATTAATGCCTAAACTCACTGCTCGGTAGCCCTTTCAGGCTGAAAACCTATGACCGGAGGCTCCTGGGCATCTCGAGAAGCAATTAGGGATCCGGAGCTGACTTGCGGCAGCCGACAGGCAACACTTGAGGCCTGGTCTAGGGCCTGGCGGGGGAGGCGGCCAATCCTCCGACCGGACCTGGCCGGGCACGCCAGGAGTGCGACAAGGCCCCCGGAACCCCCCCTGCAGTCCGGTGGGGGTTATCCCGGATCCCACCAAGTTAACACTCACCTTGGTAAAGCTGCAAACGAGCAACCATGGCTACACAGCCTGCAGAGACACGAATCAGCTGGAGCTCATCCAAGATGGCCGCCAAGCTAAGGCCAGAGAGAGGGAGCATGGACAGCCATTCACACGCTTATTCCCTGGAGGCCCTTGACCGGCTCTGCTCGAGCCTATGCGCGATACTATATGACGGCGGAATGCCATACCGTCAAGCAACCTGTGTGGTGGCCTCATGGATTCGTCCAGCGTCCCGCCGGCGCCATTATGGACTCCCACTGCAGACTTTCAAAGCGGCCATCCAGCCACGCAAGCATCGACGACCACAATGGCGGGAAAGGGACTCAAGCGACCCGGATGCACACGCTCGCTCCCACACACACAGGACAGAGACCGCCGGGCAAACCCAAAGTCCAAGCAACATACCCAAGTACAGAACCCCAGGCCAGCATGTAACCACTCTGCATTCCAGGGCTAAAGCGGAGCATCACACCGCAGCACAGGCGAAAACTAAGCAGAATCCAGCTGGAGCTGGGCCCACAAAAAGGGACTCCATGCAGACCACTGAGACTACTTACCCACAATGGCCAAACCCGAGGGGGCACCTACCATGCCGCACAAGTGCACATAGCACCCAAGAGACTCACACTCAGCACCAACAGCCCAGCAGGGCAGGCATCGGCTGACCACGGAAGACCCCACAAGCTGAGGCCCAGACAACTCTCCCGGGCCCCGGAGTGGATTTCTGAGCAAAAGCACTGACTCTCTGGGCACCGGGCTATACTGCCTCACAGACTCCTCTCTCCCTATAAAACTGCATATGCTGTTGGCGAGCTATGAGTTGGAAGCGTAAGCTCAAGTGAAGTGCTACTCACACCCTGATCTGCCAGGCAAAACAAATAGTTTAACATTAATTTAACACTGTTTCTCTTTTACCTTAACATGCTACATAGGCAAGTAACTTACAACACTAGCCTGCTTCACATAAGTTAGTGACACTTTACTGTACTTCAATCACCATGCCTAGCTAGCCTCCCTGAGTTAACTTAAATGTATATTCCAGCTTGGACATGTGGAACTAGCCTGCTCCCTCTCGAGATTTAACTTAATTTTACTCCACTGTCGTCTAGCTTAGCGCACTTATAACTACATTTACTGCATAACCATGTGTAGCCAGAATCTAGGAAGGGAGTGTTTAACCCTATCTACCCCAGTTACATACTGCCTTGCCCTAGCCTGATTGTTACCCCCATTATCAACGAAGTTATTTTATGTTATGGAAGAGACTAAGTAATGATAATACACACTGTTTATTACGCGACGTAATCATATATATGTATAAAAATGTGCTAGCCTTAACAAGTACCTCTATGCCTTACTGTTTGAAATGCGCTAGAGGATTGCCTTTGGGGTACCTCACAAGCGACTGTTAAAAACTTACGCACTACAAAAAAAAAATAAAAAAAAAATAAATAAAAAAGAATGCAAATGTGTATTCCAAACCCTATAGTGCCCTAATTATCGTTAAAACGGTGGGTTATATTTGCCTTTACTCCTTTTAGCTCTGGTCTCTGGCATTCTGCCCCGCTTCTTTATCGGAGATCATTGAGATTGATAATCTAAGCCAATCAAATGCTTTGGCAAAACGTTGTGCTGCGCCAATCAGAAGGTCTCTATGAGCACATCTGTAGGCGTGAAGTGATCTGGGTGTCTATAGAGCACTTTTAAACATGGGGAAGAATTCAGTTTCGTACAAACTGGATACATTTTTAGTGAGCCAAGTATTGGTTGAATTATGTTGTTAAAATTAAACAGATAGATCGGATTGGCACATACTTCAGTAGATGAACATTTAAAATGGTAGATTTGGAAAAGTTAATCTTTAGGTGAGATAGTATGCCATGTATCTTGAATTCTGTCATTACCCAGTAAGAAGTTTCTTGGTTCAGAATAAAAAAATAAAATGAAAAAAGTCATCAGCGTAAGCTGCCCCCTTATGTTCGATCGAATTTAATGAAGAAAGGGTTTGATGGCAAGGACAAAGAGCAGCAGTGAAAGATACACCCCTGTTCAGTCCCATTGCTCATTGGAAAGATCTGTATATACATCATTTACACAGAATGTAGCTCTAGGTGAAAAGTATAGGGATCTTATCCATTCAAACATTGTGAACTTTTTTTTATAGGAATTTTGTGAATGGTTTTTATATCTAAGATTTAACACATAGTAAAATAGCCTTTTATTGATACAAATTTTAATCTGATAGGTTTCTGAAATAGTCAGATTTAACCGTTTTATATGCACTTTGTTTTGCACAGATTCTAAAAATGTCAGGTGAATTATCTCTAAATATTAACATCAAGGAACCGCGCTGGGATCAGAGCACCTTCGTTGGAAGGGCCAAGCATTTTTTTACAGTCACTGATCCGAGGAATATCCTTCTGCCCGATGAACAGCTGGAGCACGCAAGGCAGATCGTTCACGACTACAGGTACAGACTGCTACACAGTAATATGCATAAACTCTCTTCCTTGTTATTGGAACGAGCATTCCATAAACGAATCAAATATAAGTCTAAGGTGTCAGTCATTCTCAATAGAAGAATGCACATTTCTCAATGAAAATGGGAAATGATCAAAATGTCTATGCTTTTATTTATCCATTTGCTTAAAGTGTGCCTATTCTGGTACATGCCACTAATGTTTAATGCTAGGAAATGTATAGATTTTAATTACACCTTAAAGGGACACTATAGGCACCCAGACGACTTCAGCTTATTAAAGTGGTCTGGGTGCATTGCCACGGTCTATCAATAACTGCAATAATTAAAGAGGTTAATTCAATTTTGTATTTCTAGCACTATAGTTTCCCTTTAAAATATGTGACCAACCTTCCCTCATCCAACTCAGTATGGACCCTTGGGGTGAGTGAACATTCCACACTGTATGTTTAATGCTTCCATATGACAGATTTAAATGAAGAGTCATTATGGAACTTCCATAACAATCAGAAAAAAAGTTAATAGTGTAACTTGGCTGCTGAGATTGTGGCTAATCCGCAACCACGGTGTGTTTGTCCTCATATGTACTGTTAGAGTAAAGCTCGCAGTGATCCTACTAGCTATTATCAGAATGAAAATAAGAATATGTCCGTTTTAGTCCTCATCAATGATTTTAATTCATAATGGATTCTGTGGCAACCTTGTAAGTTCCTGGTTTACCCAGGGGCATTGACCTTCAGCGTGCATAAGGCCAAGTGTGAGAGCTAATAGTGTTATCAAAAAGTAAACTTTGGGAAAATGTTTGTCACATTGTAATGTTTATCTTGTAACAAGTAGTAATGCAGTGCCAGCATTTAAATGGGATATGCAGGTTTTATATCTAATTTTATTCCCTGAGTCTTAGTTTATCTATGAGACTTTTTAGTTTGCATCTTTTATGATATCAGGCTATCAAGTGTTTAACTGTACTGCAGTAATCAGTAAAATGCTGAGTGATATCTTTAGTTATCCACATAAGGTCAATCGCACCACTTCTGTTTCTATTCTATACAAGGCAGGGCATTGTGAACCCAACACTCACTGAAGATGAACTATGGAGAGCAAAATATGTGTATGATTCAGCATTCCACCCAGACACTGGTGAAAAGATGATATTAATCGGAAGAATGTCTGCTCAAGTACCAATGAATATGACGATCACTGGCTGTATGATGACTTTCTACAGGTAAGAAATTATACTGATGTCCGTGAAGGCTGCATGTGGTTGTCTTACAAGGAAAGCATTACCACAATCATGCAATTTGCTTATCATGATTGTTACCTGCGTAGTTGGATCAGACCAAAAGCTTAACATTGACTGTAAAGTTTTGACCTTTGGGTCTTGTCGACATGGATTTCTGACTTTAAAATGACTTTAAAGAGACACTATAGTCACCAGAACATCTACAGCTCATCGTATTTTTTTTTTTTCTGGTGAGTATGATCATTCCCTGCAGGCATTTTTATGTAAACAGAGAAAAGGCAGTGTTTACATTGTCCCATAGGGATACCTACAGTGGCCATCTGAGGAGTGCTCACTGGAGGTATCCCTAGGGGGCAATGTAAATACTGCCTTTTATTTGGCCACTGAAGGTGTTTCCGGCCATTCAGCGTCTTCACGCTTTGCATGGAGACACTGACTTTTCCTCATGATTTAATGTATCTCTATGAGAAAATGCTGCTTGGTCAAGCCGGTGTTTGGTCCAGCCTCCTTGTTGATTTCAGCCAATCCAATGCTTTCCCTAAATGCTGATCAGCAAGGGGGGCGGAAATAAGGTAGGTTCTCCTACCTTTTAACGGGGCTAAGGGGGGACAAGCCACCTAAATGGTGGTTTTCACACTATAGGGTCATGAATACATGTTTGTGTTCCTGATCCTATAGTGTTCCTTTGAGGTCAAAGTAGTCGCAGCTGGAAGAATAGTGGATTTGGCAGTTTTAACTAGCTTGGCTATTCAATTAACAACAATGTTCATCATAATGAATAACCCTGTAAATTATATATTCACATTAATCAATGGCAACTCTTAACACAGCATTTTCAGTACTTAATAACTCCAGCAACATCAGAATAAGCACCATGCCGACGAGACTCGTAATTGAAGTGTACTGTAGTTCTTTTGCTTGCGTTCTCTCTACTTTCTGCTCTTTTGCATCTTTCACTTTCAGAACCATTTTATGCTAATTACGCCACCCTGCCCCCCTTTCCCCATCACACCAATAATAGACACGAATAGGGAGCTGTGATGCCTCTGCTATGCTATACATGGTATATGTGTGTCATGGCGTGTGTGTGTCTGTCTGTCCTTCATGATGTGTTTGTTTAGGTTACCAGACCCCTTCCGTTCACAAGGGAATTATGTTTTATTCACTTTTTAGTTTTTTACGCCATGCTGGTCTCCCCTCAACTGGCCCTGCCTCTATGGCTGAGATTATCAAGCTATATGATCTCAACTAATCCAATGTTTTGCCATAAGATTGTCTGCAAAACGCTGCAGCAATCAGCATCTCCTCATTGAGATGCATTGAATCAATGCATCTCTATGCGGAACGTTCACCTACTATGCAGGAAGCACCTCTAGTGACCGTCTGAGTGACTGTCACTAAAGGTGTCACTAGGAAGCAATGTAAACACTGCCTTTTCTCTGAGCCTCACATCCAGCCTGTTGTCAAATCCTGCCAATGCCACCTTAAAAATATTGCCTGCATCCACCCCTTTCTTACGCAAGACGCTACACAGGAGCTTGTCCATGCTCTAGTAATCTCTTGCATGGATTATTGTAACTCTCTCCTAATTTGTCTTCCCATTATCTGTACTGCCCCACTACAGTCTGTACTGCTCTCCCCTCTATCAGTCCTTACATTGGCTTCCTGTGTCCTATAGACATCAATTCAAAGTACTAATTCACATCTATAAACACTGAACAATTCTTGCCCCTCCTATATCTCTTCGCTGATCCATGGTATGCCCCTTCTCGGCTTCTCCTCTCTGCCCATGACCTTCTCTTGTCCGCTGCTCACACCGTATGGCCAACTCACGCTCACCAGACTTCTCACGGGCGTCTCCTTTCCTTTGCAATAGCCTGCCTACGCCCATCAGACTCTCACCTGGTCTTCGATCATTTAAAGGACCACTATAGGCACCCAGACTACTTCAGCTCAGTGAAGTGGTTTGGGTGGTTTTAACCCTTCAGATGTAAACATAGCAGTTTCAGAAAAACTGCTATGTTTACACTGCAGGGTTAATCCAGCCTCTAGTGGCTGTCTTCCTGACAGCCACTAGAGGCCGCCGCGATTTACACAGAGTAAATCACACTTATTTGACGCTGGACGTCCGCACAGAGTCCAGCATCAAAAAAGATCCCCATAGGAAAGCATTTTCTATGTGCGCGTTTGAATGCGTGCACGCCTCTGGCCACGCATGCGTATTAGGCTCCACGCGGGAACTGACGTCAATGGAGGAGGAGAGGTCACCAGTGCCGAGGGAGCCCAGCGCTGGATTAAGGTAAGCAAATAAATGGTTAATTTACCATTTATTCGCCACGCATCGGGGCTCTAGTCACCTAAGCGGTGACTAGGGCTCTATAGCATTAGGAACACATATTTGTATTCCTAACGCTATAGTGTTTCTTTAAGAAGTGCCGCAAAACCCATCTCTTCAGGAAAGCTTTTGGCCTGCAACAGTAAGCTCTACCTCACATACCTGTCCTTTGCTCTTTCCTAAAGTGCAGAACTCCACTCTCTCCTCCAGATCTGCTTCATTCCCACCTTGTTAGACTGATTTTTCCTGTCCTATTGTGTTTTATACCCCACCTCCTCTAGACTGTAAGCTCATTTGAGTAGGGTCCTCTTCAACCTATTGTTCCGGTAAGTTTTTGTAATTGTCTCATTTATTATTAAATCTCCCCCTCTAATAATATTCTGAATTGCTACGGAATATGCTGGCACTATATGAATAACAATAATATTCATGTAATTTTTCTTTTATAATTTTTCTTCACTTGTGGAAATATAGATTAGTAATTTGCATGTTTTTAAATATAGGTTACTTTTGTGCTAAATATATTGAATTAAATTGGGCATGGTAGAGACATTCTCCATTTTCTTCATACAAATTGGTACATTTTTAGAATGTGTGTTGAATACGTTTGAAAAATAACTTCTAAAATAAGCAATTTTTTACTTAGACGGGTTATAAGCTGGTTATAAAAAAAGTGCTGCCTATTACAATATATATTTACACACATACATTTTCCTTTTCAAATTGTATTTATTCAATTTCCACAATAGATTCTTGTATTTAATGTAGATTATCTTGTTTTCAGCTTGCTAGAGAAACCAGAAAATGTATACATCTGTCAAAAGATTCTTATAAAATGGCTAGACTTTGCAGATGTGAATTCTGCTAGAACACAGATGTCCAAATCCAGCCTTTCAAGCGACTGCCTATTAGCCACGTCAAAAGAGCCTGTAAATGCTATCTGCTGTTTTTTCCATTTTTAGAACAACACCAGCCGTGGTCTTATGGCAGTGGATTAACCAGTCCTTTAATGCCATTGTTAACTACACGAACAGAAGTGGCGATGCTCCCATCACTGTAAGGTAGGAATGATGCATACTACTGAATCATGTGGCCTCATATTGTACTTTTAGGCCTTATCCCGGAATACTGACTTGCGCAGCGTTACCTCTTTGGATTCTTGCCCTTTGCAGAAAGGCTAAAAGGTGACCTAAAAATGATAATGCTGAGTGACATGTCATGAAAAGTAAAACTGTGTGCAAAGTTAAGAATGAGCAGATCATTTGTACCTATATGCACGCTAGTTTTCATTTTATGTAATATATTCTACTATGGTTTAAAGGACCACACTGCAAAAAAATTCTAATTTCTTTTTTCTTTTTTTTTCTTTTTTTTTAAGTGAACATCGCTGTTTAGTAGATATATCCCCAATGGATACATGCATGTGCATCAAGTCTGAACAGAATAGGGGAGCAAGTAGAGCACACTTGCCATTTCCGTTTGCTCAAGGGAGTTAACAGAAGGGGGGTGCAACCTCCCTTGCTGCTTGAGTGTCAGTCAAGGACATAACTTAAAGAGACACTATAGGCACCCAGACCACTTCAGATTATTAAACTGGTCTGGGTGCAGTGTCCCAGGTTCCTTAAGCCTGCAACGGTAATTATTGCAGTTTTTAAGGAGCAGATGCGGAGCCTGAACCAGCACTGAGGGACATCAGTGTTGGAATTAGGTACACATGGAGGGGGGGCGCTATAGTGCCAGAAAAAAAAAAACTTTGTTTTCCTGACACTAAAGGTTCCCTTTAATTATAGACATGCAGATTTCTCATGGAACTTTGCACTTTTATTGATTGGAGGTACAATATGATGCTCCTCATCTATAAAGCTGAAGTGCTTTATTTGTGTGGAGTGTTTTGGTTTTTTTTGTTAATCAGTATTGGAATAGTTTAGTTCTGTTGATTAACTTCGGGCTGCTTTGAGTCTTCTGTTGTCTTTTTCCTTCATACTTTTTTCTGTTTTGTATTCTAAGGAAAGACGTACAAAATGCTGATTTCAGATCCCAGTACTCTTTGTTCTTTCTTCCCCTTCTGCGCAAGTGTTTGGGTTCAATTTTTAATGAAACCGATAGAACCATTCCATTGTATTTTTTTCGTATTATAAAAAAATGTTACCTATGAGATTATACGCAGTTTATTTTTCTAGAGATAAGTAAAATATTAGTTATTGTACATTTTCCATGCATGAGAGAATTACAGTTTGTGCCTTAACTTGTCATTTGTCCATCCACATGTTTGTCACTAACATTTTGGGGAGTTAAGGGGGTATTGAACACTGGCAATTAAATATATATTTATAATCGCATATAGTAAGTTTCATGTTTGGAATGCTATCATTTCACCACGTGTCCGTTATCTAGTAGCCTGTGAGACTTTTAAAGGCAATAAATAATTTCCTAGAGTACTCTCAGGCATAGTCATAGCGGGAACTATATATTTATTTATTACAACCATGGCATGTAACTGAGTGTCTGGTCACACAGACACCTGTCTAGGTTTTACTATGGGGAAAGGGAAATGCTCTATAGCCAGCTCTGATCAGGATCACTAATTTATGCTGAATTTATGACGTACCATAGAAATGGAGATGGAATACTTGTGCCAATTTATGAGGGTCTTTGCTATTATAGGTAATAGACTTAAACCCTTTTTAAGACTACATATTTTACCCATTTACAATGCCCTATGGGGCATTACTATTGGGTCTCCAGCCCCTCAAACCTTGTAAAAATGATTTAAAATGTACATGATGTCCAGCTGGTCTCCACTCCCACCACTGATGTCAGCTCTGCACTTGCACGGTCCAATCATTGGCTTCTTATAGAGAAGCCTGTGATTGGACTCTTTCACTGGATCAGAGTGCATGCACACACTCCGAGCTGGGGTGGGAGGGAGATAAAAATAAATATATATATTATATATATATATATATATATATATATATATATATATATATATATATATATATATATATATATATATATATATGTATATGTATATGTATCGATAAGATGGAGCACTCAAAAGGACTTCAACACGGTGTATTTATTGTGACGAAAAGTTTACAACATAGTGCAAATAATTCTGATCAGAATTATTTGCACTATGTTGTAAACTTTTCGTCACAATAAATACACCGTGTTGAAGTCCTTTTGAGTGCTCCATCTTATCGATTTATCTATATTTTGGACGTCGGAAGCACCAAAGGCAGTTGTATTGGGAATACTTCAGGGGTGAGTGCCTGAATTAATAAATAATAAATATATATATATATATATATATATATATATATATATATATATATATATATATATATATATATATATATTATGTATGTATATTATCTCTATCATTTTTTTTTTTTTTCTTATTTTTTTTTCTCATGTAAGCAGGGGGAGTACACACAATGAGGGAGGTGAAAACTATATTCCACATGCAGGCATGGCTATTATTACATCTGTTGCCAGCACATAAATGACAGATGTGTTTTATGCACAGAATTGACATTCGCCAGTGTGAAACAGTGTTCTGGGCTGCCTAAGTCACATGTGCTTGAGGTGGAACTATCCTCCGGCACACAATTAAAAATAGCTCTGCATGTGCAGTGTTGCAAGCAGAAACAGTGCACATTCATACTCCTACCACCATGACCACTTCGAATCACTGACGTGGTCATGGTTCTTAGAGTAACCATTTAAGGGCATGCCATTAAACACTAGCTGAAAGGTATCTATTGTTAATTCTTCCTTCCTTTTTTTTTTTTTTTTAAGCTAGCTATCAAAACATAGTTGAGTGCCAGCAATTAAGAACAGTTTTCCCAGAGTTTTGGTTTTGGTTTGTATTCATATAATTTTTAGTAGTTTTTTGAAAGGGAGAATTTCAATTACAAAGGAATATTTTGCAACCTAGCTGCAAATTCATTGTTCGTTTATGTGCTATTAAAATTGTGTCTTAAGTTCTTAATCTACTAAATCTCCATTTTTTTTCCTCCCATTTCTCTGTTATATCATGTAATGCCTTTGGACTGGATTTTTAACATAAACTGACTATACACATGCAAACACCTCTGCCTCTTGTTGTTTTAGCCAACTGGGAACAGCTTATGTTTCTGCCACCACAGGTGCTGTTGCGACAGCTCTAGGACTAAATGCACTAACCAAGGTACTTGACATTCATATTTGTTTTGTAACCTAATTACCAGAATTAACCTATATCCATTTAACTTGTGTTCACTCTAATACAAAGTATACATCCGGTAGCATGTGACCTTGACCACAGAATGCCATGTAAATTACTATGGTCAAGACATATATTGTTGGAGAAAATATGTGTTATTAAAAAAGAAATAATTTTTGATTCTGTGAGTTGATGTGGATTGGGGAAGGCCTGTAATCACTTTATAATGATTGTGTTACCAACAAAGTAGTCTGTCATTGTTCTCGAACCCTGAAAAGGAATCTGTCTGCAAAATACGAGAGTCCTGTTTTATCACCTTAGAAATACAAATTGCATATATATCAATCAAATGCGTATATGTATATACACATGCCCACACATATTGGAATAGCCTGCGGATAGATATTCTGGTTTAATCAGAGAAAGTTGTGTACAACCAGCAGTAATTGTCATGACGTGCTTTGCATTATCAGTGGTTTGATAATTTATTTTCTTCTCTTAACAGTTTTAATTTTATTGTTTAATCCTTCAAGCTATGTGCCATGTTCTTGGTTCTGATATTTCACTAAATCAAGGTAATAATAAAAAATCACCCATTTTTGCTTTATTTTTCTTTAGCATGTCTCACCCCTAATTGGAAGATTTGTTCCCTTTGCTGCTGTAGCTGCTGCCAACTGTATCAATATACCCTTAATGAGACAACGGTAAAATTTTATTTTTCTGTTCATCAATGTATCTGTTGTATGGATGGCCCTAGCATGATTAACTATAGGTGTAGTATTATTATAATTTATTATTAGCAAATCCATTCCTGCCAGGATTTCTACTTTTACAATATGATGTATTTAACTAAGCAAATATGCTCTCTGGTCTCTTAATCTTATAATGAGATAATTGTATAGTGTCACTTCTAACAGAGTAGGTATGGTGTCAAATTGTTA
>OW240916.1:168666588-168687520 GCA_933207985.1 Pelobates cultripes | reverse complement strand
GATCATGGAGCAGAGGGAATACTACTGTGATGTCCCTGCATGTCCTCACACCACCTGCTGTATTGTGGGAGCTGTAGTCTCCCAGCATGCACTATAGAGCCATTAACTTCACAGAGTATCATAGCATAGGGAAGGCATGAGAATCAGAAGTGTGTTCTCCTGTAAAATATCAAAGTTGTTTTATTTGATGTTTAAAATATTGATTTGTTAATTTTTGGCTCAAAAAATAGAGGTTGTCTTATACATGGTCTGGTCAGCCCCAATCAATACAGATAATGCAAAGAGTGTTGCTGAAGAATTTGGAATACAACTACATAGCTAGATATATGTGTCCCCCTCCCCACCCTTGATTTACAGTAAAAATTAAGAAATTTAAAAGTTTTACTTACTTTTTTCAGCACTCTGCACGCCTTTCTTCTCCATCCTTGTGACATCACGAAAGAGACATTTGGAATTCAAATGTCAAACTATGACTTCCATGGAAATCCCGAACCCCTGAACCGATCTGGGTAATTTTTGTATGTTGGTCCCCTAGGGCTATCAGGGGATGTGACTTTTGTGGGGTTTCCATGTGTTTTAGGGATATTTAATGTTAAAATTTGTGTTTTCTGTGCCTGGAGATAATTGAGTTTAGTACAGTTCCTGACTCAATTATCTCCCAGGCACAGAGGAGGGATTATCTTGTTTTATGTGGGAGTGTCCTGGACCTGAGATCCAATGTAATCGGGTGTATGTTTTTACTGTAGTCTACTCTCAGCTCCAGTGGGGAGTGTCCCTTGCATGGGGACCTGCATATAAGGCCAGTTGTGGTTGCCAATGAATTAATTCCTGCTTACCCTCAACATAGAGCCTCATCTCATGTGGGGGAAACGGCTGTATCAGTTTTGGGATTGCTATAATCACTATACTCCTCTGGGATTATAAGCACTTGCTCTTTTAAGAGCATATTGCTACACTTTATATATACAATAGGTGGAACACACATCTGTAGATTCTAAAAGAAAAAATAGAGCATCATAGTGTAGTATATCAAAATACACTGTAATCAATGGAAATAGAGCAGTATTACTCACAAGCCTAGAGCCAATTTTGACATATGGCTCTTATGTGCAGCACAGTGGGACTCTTATTAGGATGTCCCCCTCCCTCTTGGTATTCCTCCTTTGGTAAATTGGAAGGTGGTAGTAGAAGATCACAATATTCCAATATGTTTCCAATGAGGGCACTTTATTGTGGTAAGAAATGATTAAAAATATTCCCAATAAAAGTTAAAAATGTAGACAATAAGTCCAATTAAAAAGTCCAATATATAGACTGTATAAGTCCAAAACGCGTTTCGCCCTATGGTGGGGGCTTCCTCAGTTGGTATCAGTCTGTATATCAGATGGCAGCTTCTTGGCGTCCTTATAAAGCAGAAATCTTCTTCTCTTCCGGGTTTTCTGTGTGTGGAACGCATCATGCATGTATAATTTGTATCTCTATTCAAGTGGTAGAAGGGGTTTCTACTTAGGTGGTCAGTAGCTATTTTTAGCTACTACACACTTTTTTTTTTTTCTTACTGTATCTCCACTACCTCACATTTTTATATTGCTACACTTGTTTGGAGGACAGGTCTACCCTCTGAAAGCTGGGTCCAAGGTAGGTGGAGGACAGCAAGACCTCAACCAAGCTGTAGTGCTGGAAGTTGGGATTACAGTGCTGATGGTGTCTGGTGCGGTGCTTGTGGTACTCGGTAAGCACTAGGAAGCATCGATTGGCGGAGGCACCCAGTCGGGGTGCCGGAGGTCCGCCACATGCCACTAATGAGATATTTGCCCATCCTAATAGTTAAATAAAAGTTAGCTGTGGGATGAGCTTTTATTGTCCTAGTTTTCATATATATATATATATATATATTTTTTTTTTTTACATAACATGTCTTTGTAGCCTTGACATCATGTAAATGAAACTTATATAGTACCTAGACTAGTGTACTATTGAAGGTATGTCTGGGTGCACCTCCACCTATTATGGCATATGTGTGCAGATGCCTGGGACTTACTTAGAGCAGTTTGGGCTACTGTCATCATATACGAAGAAATGCTATGGAGGTAAGTGCGTTTTATACTTGACTCCACAGCACTACTCACCATAGTAAATGTGAGTCTTCCTGAGAAGTTACCGTCACACTTTAAAGTGTCTTTGTGGTTTCTTCATTAATATATATTGTGCTTTTTTTCTGACACTTGCTTAGTTAAACAGTGTATTTCTTTCATGATGGAGAAAGATATATGTGGTGAAAGATTGTTTAATACAAAACAACTCATGCATCATTTGCCCACAACCTGTTGTTATGAGAGTTTTAAGCATCTGCATCATGAGCCGACCACAGCTCAGCACAGAAACTGCCTTCAGGGGAAAATCTCATGTTAATATCTCCACATCTTCTCTACTTTGAGTTTCTATGGTGACCACCATACTCTACAAACCACTGTGAGGTGCAGTTTCCTGTCTGTGAGCGCTAACACCTCCATAATACTCTTACTCAGATTAACTCATGAAGTGTTGCACTGACTGAAAACCAATATTGTTTAATTCCAATGTTCCAGACAATTTCAGCTACCAAGGCTTCAGCACAGCACTGGAACTCTTCAAAAAAGTTTACATTTTCATTTTTGGGATGAAAATGTTTTGTAAAAAATTGTTTCTAGTTTACAATCGGCAGAAATATTGACAGTAGTGGAGCAATGGAAACATGCGGCTGATGGAAAAGGCACTAGTTTGTCTGAGGCACTTGTGGTGCATAGACAGGCGTTAAGTACTCGAGCTTAATCTTACAGTGCAGGTTCATTATTTATATTATATTATCGATTTTTTTTTTATTTTTTTTTTAGACAAGTGTCAATGCACACATAAATTAAGGGCATAATAGAGAGCAGGTAATAGGTAATATTTTGTTAATGAACAATATTTGTGCTAAGGAGATTGGATGCCAGCTGGGGCACTGCACTTTAGGAATAGGTTGAAATTAAGATTTAGCATTGGAGGGTTTGGACACCATTCCACATTGCATTATGGGTACTGAAATGCCAGTAATTTGAAGACCTATGGCATAGTACTGGGGATCAGCTCTATTGTACAGCTCTATAAGCCAGAGAAATAGGTAATAAGAATCTCCTTTAGCAAGGAAAATCCTATACAGCTATGAAGCTAAATGAAGAAAATTAGGATGAGTCTCTCTATAGAACAGTACTTCATACAGTATCTGCAAGTCAAAACAGCTCAACCTCCCTTATGCATCATGCTTTGAAGGTAAAAAGGGTCATCAAAATGCACTGTTCTTATCAGTCATATTTAGTGATAATCAGACAAGTAATAGGAACAAAACGGCTCACAAATTAATCTTTATTTTTGGAAGCAAACTAAATCAGATTTAAAATGAAGCTAAAATATGAATTGCGCAAAGAACAAATAAATCAACGACTATTCCCAATATGACAGGTCAGAGAAAGAAAGAAAATATGTGTTTTATTGACTTTCGGCTAAAACATTATTTCCTACTTATGTTGGCACATTATTTGTTCAACTGCTTGGAAAGAAAAGGCAGATAGATTTTAATAACATATAAAAGTAATTGTAAGCTAAAAGAATATAAAAAAAATTTGGATTTTGCTACAGGTTCTATTTTGGTATATTGACTTGGAATTTGTTCTGATATACAAATAAAATGAATATTTAAACAAAAATATCAGCCAATTATTTTTTTACATGAAAACCCAGTGCTATTTAGGAAGTATTTAGCCTTTAAATATAATATATAGTAGCAGATTAAGCTTTTCTGTAGGTTCGTGGTGAAAATGATCTATATAGATGGACAATATTGCTGATGTTCAGTGCCCTGAGTTTAGGAAACTGCAAAGAAAGAAAAGTGAGATTAGCATTCAATCTAGAAATGTCTGCTAAAAACAAGTTTGCAAACAAGTACACATTCTATGATTAATGGAATTAAAAGAGAGGTGATCAAAAAGTCATTGTATCATAAAAAAAGAGTTTTGCTCTCAGAAGTCAAACGTTACTGCTGCAAGTTTTTAGATTCAGCTGTAAACTGTGAAGTACCTTCTGTTTGCAACTATATACATGTAATAAGCGCATCCCACTGTGTAGTTAAAATGAATTTATATTCTCAAAAATAACATTAGTTAATTTGGGACTGTAGGTTTCCTTTGCAGCTAAAAATGTAAGATTAAAAATATTACTCACCTCCTCCTTAGTGCTGAGTCTCACATGCCACAGCCTCCAGTTCAGCCCTCAGGGATGTCACCATCCAAGCTGACATCACCCGCGATATCCTCCAATCTATTACTTCTCATAGAGAAACAATGTACTGGAGATGTGCATGCTCCTCCAATCAATGGCTGTTATCAGAAGCATTTGATCCCCAGACCGTTTTACTTGGTCTGTAGGAATAAGTCCTTCTAGCGGCCTTTAGGATGACAGCCCTTAGAGGTGGATTTCTAAATTTTTTTAATACCGTATATAGAGAATAAGTCGAGTTTTTCAGCACATTTTTTGTGCTGAAAAACCCCTACTCAACTTATACTCGAGTCACTGTCTGTATTATGGCAACTTACATTGCCATAATACAGACCAGGACCGCCGGGCTCATTACAAGCCCGGCGGTCCTGTTGCGGACTGGCAGAGAGCTGTAATTTACCTTTCCTGCAGCTCCTGTCAGCTCCCTTCTCTCTCCTCCGGTCCGGTCAGCGCCCCTGTCAGCTCAAGTGTAAGTCTCGCGAGAGCCGCGGGGTCAGAGCGTTGCCATATTATTGTGGAGCTCCATAATGCATTTACAAACATTGGACTTTGTTGTAAGTTTTATTAGTGTGGAGCTCAGTGAGTTATTCATACACCCCGTGCATGAAGTACTAATAAAACCCAACATTGTGCGTGCCTGGAAAAGAGACCCACGAAGAGGAAAATAAATCATCGTTACTGAAATTGCTGCAGGAAGAGGTCACAAAGTCTAGCCAGACTATTCTCTAACTGCATTATATCCATGACATTCCAGGAATTGAAAGTTTATGGAAAAGTACAATAATGAATCTTATACTCCTCACCTTATTTAAAACAAAACCATTATGGGCAGACACTTACCTTACATGATGAAGAACTTTGCACTCAGAAGCAGATTAAAAGCCACAGTTTTGGCAAACAGGACTCTCATCCCCAGGACAGTCACACTCCGCAAGTTAACTCTTTCACTTCCTAGTGCTGGAAGACAGAAAAGTTGTGAGTTGTTTGCACACCGGATAGAGAGCTGATGGGAATTGAAAACTAAATTTTAACGTTCATGTAAGATAGATAGTTTAGCTGGAAAAATTCCCTTTTCTAACTTGGCTATTTCAGTTAGTTTATACAATCTGATTTTCAGTTCGTCACAACTCTTTGTGTATTGAATAAACACTCCTGTGTCCTATAGATTTAATACCGCAGCTCTTAAATCAGCTCAATTAAATATTGCTATTTTATAGTGACTCCAAGGAACACTGGGAACACCCCAAGCATAATAACCACTACATCGCACCATAGTAACTATCTTTAACAAATCTGTGTCTGTGATATATATATATATATATATATATATATATATATATATATAGAGAGAGAGAGAGAGAGAGAGAGAGAGAGAGAGAGAGAGAGAGAGAGATTTAAATTCTTCATGCTTTTTGTGACATGCATTATGTTCACACATTTTTTTTTTTTAGATACTTCTGCACTTAACAGACTCTTTATCATTTACATTTCTGGAAAAAAAATTGAATTTGCTTCACTAACCAGGAAGTTCAACAGTTTGTTGGACACATTGCTTCTGTTCTGTACCACCTGCAGCCACATTTTTGTCAAAATGTACTTCTTCTGGCAAATACAAAAACAATAAAAAAATTACAAATAAACAAAAATAATCCCCACACAACCAAAAGCAATAAAACAATGCCATACAGTTAACCTATAAAATAGCAGCAGCAAAGGGTGAATACATTGCAGTCAGGAAACTGGAGGAAATAAGGTACTGAATATTGAAAAAAAGGCTATTTCATGTTTAAACAGATGCTGCCAATAATTAAATAAATCTAAATAAATTTATGAATTATGTTTTTATTCTAAAAACCACTAAATCTCACTGTACTAATGGTGATAAAAACTGGGGCTCTTCCAGTGACTACAGCATGGCTCCTCTACTTCTCCCATAAAGCACAAGTGAGCCCTTTAAAATTTTGATAGCTATAGGTTAGACCTCTCAGTTTAGCCTGGTCACAGAAATGGGATAGCCAAGCAGCAGTCAAGAGACTTGGCTCTAGACTACAAGAAAGCCCCCATTTTTGAAAACTGCACCAAAATGCTACCCCCAGTTTATTTTCAAACCACCCTAAAATTTTTGGCACAAACTGTTGGTATGCTGCAAACTGTAGTTGTGTGGCTTAGATTGCCATTTTAATTAGCAATAATTCTATATTTTTTATCACTGTATAATAACAAAATTGGAATTTATCACTTAACATAAAGTTACTGAACTTTTCCCCAGCTACCGTTGGACTCCAGCAACACATATCATAAACACATATCATCTGGAAGAGTAATGGGGGAGTTGCAGTTGAACATCTTTTTTGCGTGTTAAAACACTAGACTTAAAATATATGAAGAAATTTGTGAAAGTCACATTTTTTTAATATAAGCAAAAGTAGAAACCTCATTGATTATACATTAAAGCATATATAGATCTGTCTATTACATATATACATATATATATTTTTTTACATGAAATAATGGACTTATTATATTGGGCCATTAACATATAAGTAACAAGAAATCAGATTACTACGCCATTGTTCATATTCCACAAATGGAAGGACGTTTACATTCGTCATAATACCTTTATTATAGAGATGGCGTAGGCTGCCTATTATATTTTTAATGCAACTGTAGAGTAATTCGTACATTGTCAATTTCAAATTTCATCTTATCTTTGCAAAACTATTTTATCATCCTCCTCAGTTTATGATTTTATGTGAACTAGCAGCTGCAATTGAGGTACCTTTTTGGTTCAAAACACCATCCTGTTCTGTCACCCATCTGCCTTGATGCTTTGCATGGCACTGTACATCCTCTGCTCCCAACCCTTCAACATAAACTGAGCTGTATCTTCCCTCTGGAGAGAGGACTGCATTGGTCTTCACTGGTCCAACACTTTTCTGGCTGGAATTCATGTAGATTTCCACATCCTTGGGATAAAAGTCTTTTGCCAGACAGGCAGTGATGGAGCCAACAGTCTGAGGTTTCAGCACAAACACAGCGGGTGGAGAAGGCTGATTGTCACCTAGTGCAGGCAGAAAAGGGTGATAGCTGTATAACTGTATTTATGATCATAGTTGAAATTAGAGCTTAGAGCAAGCACATGCTCCATTTTCTTCCTTACTATTTAACAGTTAAGGTATAAATAATCATTTACATTCATCTTCATAGTTGGTAGCAGGTATAATTAATCATTACAACTCACAAATTACTGGAGAATAATTTGCGTTCTACATACTCTTGTGTCAGTGATCAAAACAAAACATGAAATGAAAATAACATCACGCAACACGCGCAGCTTTTGAGCCATGGTTGGGGGTAGTGATCAAGTCTCTGTACTTTCTGTAATCCCAAGACTGTTATGCGACTGTCTGCTGTTGTCCCCAGTGTCCATCAATTTTATCAAAGCACATTATTGTTGTTCAAATACAACCAACAATATACAGAATTGCAATGTCAAATATCATGAGGTATAAGTAAAGGGTTTCATGTGTGCCCATGCACACCCTACCGACGGCCATTTTCTTCTCATTGTTATGTTTAGTTTACTGTGGGAACTTTTATGTGACTGTTTTTTTTTGTGGGGGGAGGGGAGGGAAATGAACAAATAAAACACAACTGTCTTTATAAAACTTGGCAGTCACTAGGCAATAAATTTTTTTTTTTTTTTTTTTCATTACTACATTTTTAAGTAAAGGTTATAACGAAACTTTCTCTGGGTGCACACCTTAATGTAATATGCTGTACACTTCAATGGGGTTAGTTCAAAATCTGAATGGCAAAGTTCAGGCAAAAAAACCCAAACTGACTGTAGCTGATTTATTAAAAAAAATTCAAATCAGTTATTTTAGCCTACATTTTCTGATTTCAGTTCTCTAACATTGAATATTTAGTGAATAAATTGTTGCTAATATTGACACTTGAACTTACAGTCTCAACTGAAATGATCCCTAAGATAAATGAGCTTTGTAGAACTCGGAAACTGGTTTTAGTTTAGTTATCTTTGTCATCTGTTTTTAGTTTAGTTATCTTAGTTATCTGTTTTTAGTGTGGTAAAATTTGTAATACTGTGTGTTTACAAGTTGAAAATATTCTGCAATAAAGTTATTCCTGCGAAAAAACTAACTTTTCAGAAACTGAGATTGTTATACTTTTGGTTTATGAGATTTTATCAATATTAATTGTATGACTTATTTAGATTACAAACAAATAGTGAAAAATACAGCGAACAGTGTTAATGAAACGTCTGTTATTTGACAGACAAAGACAAACCGGTACAGTAGATTCCAAATTCTTTTTTATATAGTAGCTGTGATATCCTCTGTATAAATATATTCCAGTGTTGAACATATTTTCCTATTCACAGTCTCATGCATTCTAGCTCCATGGCCCTAGAGTCAGTACAGAAATATTTATAATGTTTGGCTCACCTGCTTCCACCGTCAGTTTACTGCCTGATCCAAACACCAGCGATCTTGTGTATGTTGCACCAACATGCACAGTGACTCACTGCTTTGTAAAAAAACAACAACTGACTTATCTGATTCCACAACTGGCAAGTAAAACACAAGAGCCATGTTTATTTTTCTTTTTAGAAACGTCTCATCTTTCTTTTTTTTTCTGGTCGGTCAATTATATATTTTATATCTCACATTATGTTATTACAGTGACAGAATCCCAAAGAATTTCAGCACTAAACAGTAAAAGATTTCAAGTATTTTTTGTTTATTGATTTTGTGAAACACGAGTGAGACATGGATGTCTGAGAGTGCAATGGAGATAACCAAGCAGTAACTATATCAGTTATTTTATATCCTGTAAATACAGTAAGTCACATGGAAGCTTTGCTAGGTTATGAAAAGTTCTATTCCTTCCTGTAGATCAGACAGTTATATGTCAGGAAACTGAGGTTATTGTGCAGGAAGTTGCTTACCTTAAACAGTCTTATGTTCCCCTGATACCAATAAAAACAACCCATTTTCATGTGCCTTCTGATGAAAAAAAAAACTATTTGGTGTGTATGTTAGATTTAACCCAACCTGTCCTGACTTATTTCACCTCTTAATCACAATATTAAAAGTTAGGTTTTATTTTTAGAAATACCTAGCCTAATTGGTTGATATTTGCCACTCCACCAGCGATACAGGTATTATTTCTCGCTCTCCTGGCAGTTTGTTTTCTCATTTAAGGTGAGGCTTACTAGCTTTTTAACACTATAAGGTCAGAAATACATGTTTGTGTTCCCGACTCTCTATTGTTCCTTTAAGGAAAATAAGAATATAATGGCCTATATTAAATGAACGAAAGTCTTCAAAAACAAATTTTCAAACATCAACCATAAATTTTTAAACATCACCCTTCTGTAATTATTGTTTTTAGGCCATCATCATGGGTTGACAGACAGTATGCTGATACAGGGCCCAGCTGTGATCTGTGGCATATATGCTATGAAGTCTGTTTTTGAAGATATATATGTCCCCCCTAGCATTGGTGGACACTGGATCTGAGACAAAGCTGTATTGCAGGCCACATTCCTCCATAGCGGCACAACACTGGGAGATAGTCAAATCACTCCCTCCTGGTGTGAGAAAGCCCGGCAGAGCTTATCTAAGAGATTATTTGCTGAAGCCAAGCATGGTATCTGTGCAGTCTTTCTATGTTTATGGCATGGCGTCTGTGTATGTAAATGTGTGTCAGTATGTATCTGTGTATGAGTATCTGTATGTGTGTGTATCTGTATTGTAATGGACCCCAACTGTACTGATGTTTTACCTATGGACAATAATATAACAAATAATATGACAAACCTCCCAGTGGTCCTTTATTCATTCGGACTGTCCAAGTTTTGTGGTCTATTCAAACTGTTTTAGGTTTGTTCCCTGGTTTTTCTAATTTGGAGGAAACCAGGGAAATGCCCCCAGAAAGCACCGTACAAGCACATTAATAGGTACACTTGTACTGTGCTATGTAGTGTAACCTCAAAGCAAACCCCATGTATTAAAGAAGTAAATTTAGTTTCATCATTGCATAGTTATCGCTCTTTCTTTGCTGTACAGCAACGAAAATGGTTCAAGCACATATTTGAATAAAATATTGTTGTTTATGCTAAATAGAGATATTAAGAGATGTAATGTTAACAGTGAGGACGGAACTATCAAAAGTAAAGGTACTATATCTGTTTATGGATATTGGGATTACACACCTCAAACA
The DNA here is from genome assembly GCA_933207985.1 of Pelobates cultripes. Taxonomy (NCBI): domain Eukaryota; kingdom Metazoa; phylum Chordata; class Amphibia; order Anura; family Pelobatidae; genus Pelobates; species Pelobates cultripes. The sequence goes on along the minus strand of OW240916.1, from coordinate 168,676,981 downwards.
TTTTCAGTGCACTAATCTCAATATAATTTATATTATATATTTTACTATTCAATTGTGTTTTGTTTGTCACTGTTTATATAAACAATTAAATACAATTTAAAATGAATGCTATTAAAGCTATGAATGTTATGGAAGTGTAAAAATAAAAAACTACAAAAATTATAAAAAATACAGAAGCATTTACCTGACATTTAACATCTTACACGTGACTTTATTTCCTTTTTTTTTTTTTATATGAGTTTGGTCATGGAACTGATGCACGCACATGATGGTTGTCTCATAGAAAGTTACTGTGTGTTGGAGTCCATGCAGCCTCTCATGAAAGTACACTAATATGTGATAGTACGCTTGCAGTAGTGTAGAAATACTATTGTATGTTTGTCTATTTTAAGTATTGACTTTGAGCTTATTGTAAATTATTGTGATGCTACATTTGCTCCATACAGTAAAACCAAAGTAAAACATTTACAAACATGACTTATTTAGTTAACAAAAATGCTTTAAACTGAAGAAATAGAAATGTTTTTATTAAACGAGTTATGTTTTATATTATTTTTTTCTGCATCAATCAGTAAGTATTCAATAAACTAGAAATTGTGTAGAGCAGACAAGTGAAATGTAAATGTATAAAAATATTTAAACTATAAAAATATGTGAGATTAATTTTCTCAATATATGTTGTCTTTGAAAAGTTGCAATTCTCTTGACATTTATCTGCATTCCTATTTTAGCTACTAAAACCCAAATAGTCAGTTCTAGTTCCCATCTCATGGTATTTACCATGTATTTAAGAGAACAGGCATATAAATAACGTTATTCATGCAAATACAAAAAAATATACAATATGTATACAAATATAGCATTGTTTATAACCTTATCAGTTGTAAATATTACTCAAACAAAGCTCACTTACTTGGTAGGACTTGAAGATATGTTCCGCTTCCAAAAATGAGTGGATTACACAGTCTAACCCTTGTGACGAAATATTGCTTTTAGCACTTTAATTTTAAAGCCATCAAAGCTAGAACATATTGAGAATTCACTGAGTTTATCCTGGAATGAAGACAAAGTCAATCTATGACATTGGAAATAAAACTCAAATAGGTTTCTGATATATAATAAAAACATTATATAAAGTAGACCAATTATGTTTGAGTTGTGAGCTTTGTGCTTTCTGTAAAATATAGGATGGCGAATTAAGATGGATTGGTTTTAGGCTTAATTTGATAATATAAATATTGCAGTTAAAAGATGCATTTGAGTTTTTTTTTCATATTTTCATTAGATAAAATATTGCAGGTTTTTGCACTGGTTTCAATAAAATATGTATCACCGTGTGCTCCCAATCACTGTGAAATACATCTTGTCAAATACACTAGTTCCATACAAGCCTGAGAAAGGATGTGGATAGGCACAGGTGGGAGCATAAATGTATTTGAAATATAAGATTTTGCTGTATATGAAATTATGAAACCACTTTAAACACAATATATATATATTGCTTTTAATGTGGTTTATATATTTATATGTATATATATACATATATTGTGTTTCAAGTTTTGTACACAGCAACATCTTTTATTTCAAATATATTTATGATCCCACCTGTGCCTATCCACATCATTTCTTGGGCTTCAATGTATATAGTATGTGTATATATTAATTACATTATACATAGTTTCTGAATTAAGTCATTAGAGATTTACATTTCAATTTACTAGGTGGCATAGATATCTACGCTGTTGCTGAATAAATTTAAATTGGAAATAAGCTTAAAGAATTTATATATTTACTATGACATATTGTAGACTGACTTCTGAGACCTTAGCATGTAACCTGTTCTCTTAACCCCTTAAGGACCAAACTTCTGGAATAAAAGGGAATCATGACATGTCACACATGTCATGTGTCCTTAAGGGGTTATTCTACTGGATTTGTTCATCTTAAACTTGAATATTTTTTTGATTTTGTTTTTTACAAAAAAAGTGGCCTCCTCTCTATCCCATGAACTGCAGGTGGGCATGTAATACCATGACTCAGGAGATGTTCAGTATCCTGGAGCGCAAAGGGGTTAATCCTGTAATTCCCCCTTTATTAAAATGTGACCCTATATTTTACTATATTAGTCAGCTGTTGTATCACTATCTACACTATTGGCATATTTTCCATTATTTGAGGATCCCCCAAGTGGAGTGCCTTCAACAGAGAGGTATGGTGGAACTTTTCAGACACCAACTGCTTCTGTTTTTAGAGCCAGATTTAAAGGGCTCTGGAAAGTGTGAGTGTACACCTTTTAAATTTAAACATTTTATTCCACTAATAATACACTATACACTATGTTTTGGATTTCTCTTTTCTGTTTTTTGAGACATACAGTTAGGTCTGGAAATATTTGGAAACTAATACAAGGTTTGTTATTTCAACTGTTTACCACAATAAATTAAAGTTACAGTTATATAATTAATACGGGCTTAAAGTACAGTCTTTCAGCTTTAATTTGAGGGTATTCCCATTCAAATTGGAGGATAATATGTAGCCCCCTTGTTTTAAAGGGAACAAAAGTAATTGGACAATTGACGCAAAAGCTGTTTCATGGACAGTTGTGGGCAATTCCTTCATTATTTCTTCACAAATTAAGCAGTTAAAGGTCTAGAGTTCATTCCAGGTGTGGCATTCACAATTGGAAGCTTTTGCTGTGAATCTACAACATGTGGTCAAAGAAGCTCTCAATGCAAGTGAAACAGGACATCCATGGAAAACAACACTGATGGTCGATCGTAGGATCCTTTCCAAGGTAAAGAAAAAACACTTCACAATATGCAGCCAAGTGAAGAACACTCTCCGGGAGGTAGGCATATCATTATCCAAGCCTGCCATGAAGAGAAGCTTTCACAAGAGCAAATACAGAGAATTCACCACAAGACAAACCATTCAGAAACATCAATAATAGAAAGGATAGATTAGAATGTGCCAAAAAACATCTAAAAAAGCCAGCCCAGTTCTGGAACAGCATTGTTTGGAAAGATAAACCTGTACCAGAATGATGGGAAGAAAAAAGTATAATAATGATCCAGAAAAGTTTAGATGGATGTCGAGCATGCATTTCACTTGCTGAAGACAAAACTTAAGACAGAAAGACACACGAACAAACTAAAAACAGCTGCAGTAAAGGCCTGGCAAAGCATCTCAAAGGGAAAACCCAGCTTTGGTGATGTCAAAGCATTCCACATTTTAAGCAGTCATTGCCTGCAAAAGATTCTCAAATAAAAATTAAGATTTTAGTTATGATTGTGTTAATTTATCCAATTACATTCGAGCCCTTGAAATAAGCAGACCATTATCAAATCTTTATCAAAAACATTATCAATTAACTAGAGAGTATAAAATTTATTTATCACAAGATATTTTAGATAAATTCATTAAAAATAAAGCCCTAATTAGAGATAAAGTTATAGAAAGAATAACAGCGAATCTTGAAAAAATGAAAATGAACTATTATTATAGAGGAAACAGGGCAGATAAAATGCTCACTAGAAAATTAAAGAAAAAACAAACAGATAATAGAGTACACAAATTAAAGATCGACTCAAGAACATTTGTTAACCCTGAAGGAATCGGTCAAGCATTCAATGATTATTACTCCAAATTATATAATGTAGAATCTAGACCTGGAATATAATTAATAGAGATATATCTTGAGAGAACATCCCTCCCGGCCCTTAAAAAATTACAAATAGACCAATTAAATAGATCTATCGCAAAGGATGAAATAGAACACGGCATAAAAGATCTGAAAAAATAAAAGTCTCCAGGCCCTGATGGTTTTCCACATTTTTTTTTTACAAGATATACGCTTCAAGTATCTCGGAAGTCTTAACTTGGGTGTTTAATGATGTTTTAGAGGGAGATAGATTCCCGGAAGAGATGACTAGAGTAAATATTATACCAATATTAAAACAGGGCAAGAATCCAACAGAGATTACCAACTATCGACCAATTTCACTGATTAATGAAATGAAGATATATGCTAAAGTTCTCTCCACTAGAATGAAAACTATTATTAGAGAACTGATCCATCCAGATCAAGAAGGTTTTGTCCTGGAGAGAACCTCAACATCAAACTTTAGGAGGATTATCGACATCTTGGATTATGTAAATAGAAAGGGGATACCCCACCTTACTCTGTCTCTGGATGTAGAGATGTAGAGAAAGCCTTTGACAGGGTCGGGTGGGATTTCCTTGAACTGGTATTGGAGAAGTTTGGTATTACAGGGACATTTTTACAAGCAATAATGGATTTATATGATAAGCCTGCAGCTAGCGTAATTGACCCTAATATTTGCTCCACTTGGTTTGGCCTTACAAATGAAATGAGACAGGGATGTCCCCTCTCTCCCCTTCTTTTTATTTTATCTATAGAGCCATTGGCAGCGAATATCCGAAATTGTAAATAAATAAAGGGACTCAGGATTAACAACGTGGAGACAAAAATTAGTCTATATGCTGACAATATTTTAATTAACCTGACATCTCCGAAAGAATCAATGTTGGCATTAATGAGTGAAATGAAGGAATATAGTATAGAATCTAATTTTAAGTTAAATACCAATAAATCAGTAATAATGGCCTCCAACATTACAACAATAGATATAGACCAGATTCAAGATAACTATAAATTTATGTGGGCTAAATGAAGTATAGAATATACTAGAAGTGGTGAGTGAGGTACAGAGGATGATGGAGATGAACTTTTTAAGGCTTTTGAGACAGACCAATAAAACTTTTATAAAAATGGAGCTCGCATGAAATATCGTGGTGGGGAAGAGTAAATACTATCAGAGAAATTGTGTTCTGCCGAAATGGTCTTACCTTTTCCAGATGATCCCCTTAAAGGTAACATCTCCTTGCATAATAATGATCCAGAAAAGTTTAGATGGATTTGTTTGGAAAGGTAGACCTCCAAGAATATGCAGAAATAGTTTAGCATTGAAAACTAAAAAGGCTGGAATTAATATGCCCTTAGTGGAAGATCTATACAAAGTTAATATCTTAATATATATATAGATCTCAACTACAAAATAATAAGAAAGAATTCTGGTATCTGGTTGAATGGAATATGATTAGTATGAAAAATTGGGAAACCACAATATGGAATATTAATTAATGGAAAAAGGTGGCCACAAGTCCAAAAAGGACACACCAGGGGGTAACCCTAATAAAGTAATATGAAAAAAAGAAGAAGAGAAGTGTGTGTCCCTATAGTAAAGTGAAAAGATGCTATTAATTTAAAAATCTCGAAGATACTTTATTGAATCGGAAAAAAGGTAGAAACTAACATACAAAAATAATAATAGGGAAAATGTCATAGCTATAGCTACTGTTCATGAGCAAATATAGCTCAACAAAGACAAGAGGCTGTAGCCAGGAAAAAAGGAGTACACAAAGGGAGGTAAGAAGGGAAAATGACAAGTACGTATAAAAGACAAAGTACAGCCTGGAACGATTTGATACTTCACCAGGATTAAATGTCAAAATATCGAGGGCAATTGTGAAGCCTGAAGTAGAATCTTGTAAATAGACGTAATCAAGCTCTGCAAAGCAGTGGCTATAGCAAAAGATGTTAGTACAAACGTGTAACCAGTATGTGTCTAACAATCAATAACATAGCGTCACAAATGAATATTTTTTGTTACCATATGGAGGCCTTTTGCCCACTCGGTTATATCGATTTGATGACCCAAAATTTTTTCCCATCTGGGAATTACCAATATTTGTGAGAGAGACATAGATGATACATATTCCATTGACTTTGACAGGGGTCTGCTTAAAATATCTCCACTTAACAGGCTAGATAACCTAAATGCATGCTCATAAGTTTTTAATTCTCAGGTATGAAAACAGTTTGTTATGTGGGAGGGAAAATTCTATTTGTAATCAAGGGAATGTTTTGATATTAGTACCTTCCATAAGTTTTTTTTTTTTATGCTGTGTCTTATCCAATTTCTTAACATGAAGTTTTTTATGTTCTATTCAATTATCTCAATTTTGAAAAAATTCTAAATTCTGTTTTCTAACTTAAACTTTTCTTTAACCTATTATTATTATTATTGCCATTTATATAGCGCCAACAGATTCCGTAGCACTTAACCTATCCTATCCCACACTTACATTAGATTATTTACAATAAGGTTGTTTATTTTTAGAGTAATTAATATTCCATATTGCGGTTTCCCAATTTTTCATACTAATCATATTCCATTCAACTAGATACCAGAATTCTTTCTTATTATTTTGTAGTTGAGATCTATATATATATATACAATCAACAGGAGGGCTCATATATTCATATATGGTGGTATTGCCCTAAGATTCTTGCAGTCTGGAATAAAATATTTGAATGTCTTGCACAAATAGATGTTCCTAGACTTATAAAGTCACCCAACATAGCTCTCCTCCACCTAAATTGTCCAAATTTAACTAAAATAGATAATTTTTTTGTAACCAATTGTTTGGTCACAGTTAAAATTGTCATAGCACACAGGTGGAGACAATTAGAACACCCTACCTGGAGTGAGATTAAAAAACAAATAAACCACCAATTGGTAATGGAGTGTAGTCTCACTCATTTACATAACTTCGGTACCAAAGGAGACAGGGAAAGAATTAGTAAGAGGATAGAGGATATTAAAACATGGTTGGAATGACCCTGACACGTAAAGGTTGACCTCCGGGCTCAGCGTATGTTTTGAAGGGAATCCCTCACAGCCCCGTTACTCCCCCTCCCTTTTGACCGTGTGGGATATTGCAGTCCACCACTGGATTTACAAGCATCTCTGCAATCTTGAATCCACCTCTGCTACTTTGGAGACCGCATGGTACATCGAAGATGGCTGTCGAGCTAGGCTCCTGCAACACAGGCCAGCCTTTGAGGCAAGATTCAAGCATTCTGGCACCACTTAAGCAGCCAACCTTGACACACTATCTCCCCTGCTGACATCGAGACTTAAACTGTATCTGCACCGCTGTGTTCCTCCTCCAGCCTGAGGATCCAAATGGAGTTGCGTCCAGCCCGCCATCCACACACCCAAAGGGGCTGCTGGATTCTGGGAACTCCCATGGGCCCAAGATCCTGCCAAGCGGAGTAGGGGGATCAGTGGACATGGAGCTTTGGCCCTCATTAAGGTCTTGGATCAAGGTTGCGGGGAGTGGAGTCGATCTGGAGCAAGGAACCTGGCAATTCCTCATGGGAGCTGAGGGGACTGGAGAAGATATGGAGTCTGACATGATGGTGGGCATTCTGGAGTTGCCTAATTGTGGCATTGGCTGAACACAATCCATATTTGGTGCCTAGCTAATTATCTTTTAAGCATATCAGTGTTTATATGTGTTTAATGTTTTAGGTGCCCAGTGGTAACAAATAAGTCCTGAATCCTAGTGCATATTATTTTTTCTCAATATGATATGTTACTATTGTCTGACTTGAATGGAGGTAGTCAAGCTAAGTGCATAAAAATTCCCTTATCTTGTGTCTACTGCATAGTGCACTGTGTTATTTATCTTGTTCTCCTTCCCTTTAAAATGAGGCCTTTCTATACAGTGTGACATGTTGTGCATCTTTTCTGTGCATCAGAGCTTCAGTTTAGTCCTGTTAGATGACTCTTGTTTCAGTTTAGTGCTGTTAGATGACTTCTTATCTCTGCAAATGTGTCATAACTGCTCAGCTCATGCTTTTATGCATTATGCCTCAATAAAAATTACAATTGAAAAAAGAAATCTGTATAATATGTGTGTGCTATACCCCAAAATGCCTCACTAAAGTAACTTTAAACCAGAAACACAAAACACTGATATTGATAATAACCAGGAAACAAACTTATGGTATGAAGGCTTCATTTTATGGTTAACCATGGTATCATTTACTTATGTTTATTAACCAAGCAGAAAAATAAAAAAAATGGGTGGGACCAGGGCCGGACTGGGAAAAGAATTCAGCCCAGGCATTTTTTAATCAGAGCAGCCAACTAAGAAGGGGGCGGGGCAGAGAGGGTGTGTTTTGACATCACCAATGACAAGCACGCCCCCTCTCAAAGTGCGCATGTTGTCTCAATGCTTTTCCAGGGCAGACCATGCCCAGAGCTCTGCTGAAGAGCTCTAGCATGAGAAAAAGGCCCTGTATTTGTTCTGCACAGTGCAAGTAAATTTAATAACATGCTTGCGCTGTGTTTCCTTGCAACTTGTCTCTGGTGTCTCTATAATTGGGATACCAGGAGGCACAAATCCTGGAAAGAGTACTGTGCATGTGTTTGGAGCCTGCTTGTGGGATTGTGTGTTTGTAGAGTGAGCTGATTGTGGTGTGGTATTGTGTAATAAGGCCGGTTTTATAGTCGTGTTGTGTTTCAGGTGTAATTTAATGCATATGTGGCTAGGGGCTGTAGAGAGTGTATGTATAGGGGAGGAAGTATGTGTGTGAGGGGTGCAGTGTTTGTGTGAGGGGTGCTGTAATGTATATATGGTTGTCCTGTTGTATCTGACCCTGAGGAAGGTCCCGATCGGGGACCGAGGCGTTGGTCATCATTTTTGAACTTTTTCAATAAAACTTTTGTTTTAAGTCCGGAGAGCAGCCTTTTCTTATTGGATGTTGTACCTATTGGAGCTCTGGTGGTGCGCCCGGCATTGGAACATTACAAGCGTGAGTGCAGGGGACGTTGATATTTTTTTATATATATATATATATATATATACACATATATGCAGTGATGTATTTAGGATTTGTGCTGCCCTAGGCAGAACAGTGCTCGGGCACCACCCCCTTAGTTAAATTTTCCCCACCCCTTCCTGTCAAGGCCGCACTTTGACTGACAGATGCTCACTCACTGACAGACGCACGCACTCACTGACCGACACATACACACTCACTGACCAACATACACACACATTCACTGACCGACATACACACACATTCACTGACCAACACACACTCTCACTAACAGACGCACACTCTCACTGACAGATGCACACACTGACAGACGCATGCACTCACTGACCGACACATGCATTCATTCACTGACAGACACACACACATTCACTTAGACACACACACTTACAGGCACATTCACACACACACACACACACACATTCACTTAGACACACACACTTACAGACACACACTAATACACACTTACAGACATATTCACTCACAGACACACACACACATTCACTCACAGACACACACACACATTTCCACAACACTCACAAATCTCCCTGGGAGAGCTGGAGTGGATTACTAACCTGTTGTCCAGTGGGGCTGTTGCGTGGGCAGGCAGGGGGCAGATAGGCTGAGTAGGCGGCGAGGGAGCTTTAATCTTCCTGCTCAGCTCCCTCTTGCGCTGTATATTTCGGCTCCCGCCTTCATTAAGCAGCGCGCGAGGGAGCTGAGCAGGAAGAGCTCAGGTGAGCCTGCTCCCTCTCTGCCTGCTGCCTGCTGCCCGCTGCCCGCTGCCCACCTCCCACCTTGGGGGGGGCTTAAAAGTGGCCAGTTGGCCAGCTCTTAAGCCCCCCAGGACACGAGGCAAACAAGGGAACTGGCTGGCTGTTTGGGGGCAGCTTTTTGACGCCCCTTGCAAAGTGCCGCCCAAGGCAGATGCCTTGTTTGCCTCTTGTAAAATATGTCCCTGTATACATGTTTGGAAGTATTGTGTGTGTGTTAGTGGTGCAGTGTGTGTGAGTGATGGGTGCAGTGGCTGTGTGAAGGGTGCAGTGGGTGTGTATGAGGGGTGTAGTGTGTATGTGAGGGGTGCAGTGTGTGTGTATGTGAGTGGTGCAGTGTGTGTGTGAGAGAAAGGTGCAGTGTGTGTGTGATGGATGCTGTGAGTGTGAGGGGTGAAATGTGTGTGTGTGAGGGTGCTGTGTATGTGAGGGTAATGTGTGTTTGAGAGGGAGCTGTGAGTTGGAGGGGTGAAGTGTGTGTGTGTGAGGGTGCTGTGTGTGAGAGTGATGTGTGTGAGGGTGCTGTGTGTGAGGGTGCTGTATGAGAGTGCTGTGTATGTGAGGGTAATGTGTGTTTGAGAGGGAGCTGTGAGTTGGAGGGGTGAAGTGTGTGTGTGAGGGTGATGAGTGTGAGGCATTATTACCCCCCCTCCCTTCTTACCTTTAGCCTGGGCCATCCAAGCTGCCATCCTTGGTGCTGCCATCCCTGGTGGTGCTAGTGGTGAGTGAACTCTAGCCTGTGAGGCTCGATTTCACTCTTGCGAGATTGGGGGCATTGCCATGGCAACACCCCGGATCTCTCGAGAGGAACCCGGCGGAGCTGCAAGATAGAGCTCCACAGGGTCCTCCTCTCCCTCCCCAGACGCATGTCTGTGCAAGTTGGCTGGTGAGGGAGATCATTGGCCCA
>OW240916.1:168649133-168659644 GCA_933207985.1 Pelobates cultripes | reverse complement strand
ATCTCCTTTCTTGATTCTGACTAAATTGTATGCCCCCTTAAATCCAACTTGGTAAATACAGTAGTCCCTTTTAACCTGTCAAAGAGTTCTTAAATCCCCCTCCTTTTCGAAACGAAAAAGAAACCGGCCCTAGCCGGGGAGGAAGATTTAGTGATAAAACCCTTTCTTAAATTCTCTGTGATGTACTCCTCTAGTATTTTGTTTTCATTAACTGTGAGAGTATATATGGTACCCTTAGGAGGCATAGTACGAGGTAGCAAGTCAATAGCACAGTCATATGAACGATGGGGTGGTAATTTTTCCATATATTGCCTGGGTATTTGGGTGGTTAAAGGTTTCATCGTAGGGACATTAAGAAGGCCTACTGGCTTTACTTGAGTGATATACCCTGTAAAATATGACTCCCCCCATTTTATAATCTCTTTTTTCTCCCAGTCTATTAAAGGATTATGCTTAGAGAGCCAGGGAAAACCAAGAATGACCGGAAAGGTGGGAGAAGTTATCTGCTGTAGGATTATAATTTCCTGATGTAAGGTACCTAGAGTCAAGACTAAGGGGTTTGTTTCTTTAGTAATAAAAGGAATTGACAGTGGTCTTCCATGTATGGCCTCAACGGCCAAGGGTGTTGATTACTTTTGAAAGGGGAGAGCATGTTTGTGACCGAAGTTGAGATCGACAAAATTCTTGGCAGAATCTATCAACGCAATGGTCTGAACCTTCTTTCTCCCCCACTTCATAACAACTGATAGAAGAAGCCTAAGATCTTTTTTGTCATTGAAGGAGGACATACACATTACACCCAAGGCCTGTCCTCCTGGAAGGCTTAGGTGCTGGAGTTTTCGGGCCTGCTAGGGCAAGCTATGCGAGAATGCCCCTTCCTCCCACAATACAAACAAAGTCCCTGCCTTCGTCGGTATTGTTTCTCGGCTTCGGTCAACCGTGTGGCTCCCAATTGCATTGCTTCAGGGAGGGCGACAGCGGTTGTCTCCAAAGCAGGGAAGGTTAAAGCTAAACGCTCCGGCACACGCCTAGGTCTCTCCCTGGTGTTTTGTCTATGCCTGAGACGTTCATCAATATGAGCCAAATAGGTGATTAACTCCTCTAATACATTAGGTAGATCTCTGGTAGCTACCTCATCAGAGCCCATTCAAGAACACATCCACAAATGCCTGCTCATTCCATCTCACTTCAGCAGTCTGTGTATGAAAATCTAAGGCATAATCTACCAAAGAACGAGAACCCTGTCTCATACGTAAAAGAGTTTTAGCAGCATTGGTCCGTCTCCCAGGGGGATCAAAAGTTCTCCTAAAGGCAGCGACAAACTCCGCATAGATAAGCTCTAGGATGGAGCTCAAAATTAATGCTCGCTTGGTTTAGGAAACCACGACAACCCCTAGGATCGCCCCCATAACAAAGAGGTAATGTAGCGTGGTTAGAAGAACCACCTGCAACCATTTCCAAAGGTGGTTCCTGGTGTCTGGGAGCAGGTATTTGCTCCTCAGGTTGGAGATGGGCAGTACGTGCTAATAACGTTTGCACGGCTATGGCAAACTGGTCCATATGATGGTCCAGTTCCTCAAATCGGTTGTCAGGAACCGGGTCATGAAAATTAACACCTGCAGGGTCCATGGCCCTATTGTAATGTCACGACAGTGACCCCTACACGCAGAGTGTAATTAGAAAGTGACGTATACCGGACCTTAGAATGGCCGGACTCAAAACGCCAAGGAGTAGTCGAAGGAATAGCCAAGAGTCAAGGGAGTACAGAAAGCAGGCAAACGAGAATAACCAAGCCAAAATCAGGAAACCAGAGAGTAGAATAGTCAGAGGAAAAGCCAAAAGTCAATTACCAGTAAATACAAATAACTGATTTCAAGAGTACTAAAGGGAACTATCAAGAACCACAATAGGGCGCTGAACAATTGAAAAAGGCGTCTTTTTATAGTGTGGTTCCTTTAGCTTTAAATCCACTCCCCCAAATGGTCCAGGGGCGTGGTAATGTTCGAGTACCCGTGGGAAAATTATGCTGACGTCGGCGAGCATGTGCCGCGTCATAAGAAGAGGTGTATCTGGAGCGGCTGGAGTCCAAGAGACTGTGCCGCCTCCCGGAAGCAAGAAGAGAGGAAGCCGCGCTGCGCGGGTCCGGAGAGAAAAGGTAAGGTATCGTTACACATATTGACACACATTCAGACATACTGACGCACATACAGACATACACACACTCACAGACATACTGAAACACATTGACACGTAAACTGAAAGATATACTGACACACAGACATATACTAACAGAAATACTGAAACACACACAGACACACACTGACAGACGTATTGACACACACACACATACTGACACATACCGACATACACTGGCAGACATACTGACACACACACACACACTGACAGACATACTGACACACACAGACAGACAGACATTCTGACACACAAACTGACAGACAGTCACATTGACACACACACACAGTATATCTGTGTGTGTGTCAGTTTGTCTGTGTGTTTGTCAGTATGTCTGTCTGTGTGTGTCAGTATGTGTGTGTGTGTGTGTGTCAGTATGTCTGACACACACACAGACAGACATACTGACACACACACAGACATACATACTGACACAGACATACAGACACACACACAGACATACTGTGTGTGTGTGTCAAATACAGGCATACACACACAAATACAGGCATACTGACATACTGACACACACAGACATACTGACACACACACAGACATACAGATACATACACAGAGACATACTGACACACATGCTACATTTAGCCACCCTACAGGTTCTTACCTTTGTCTGGAGGGTGGTTTCCCTGGGGTCCAGTGACAGGCTGAGGCAGTTGGGAGTTATCTTCTGTAACTCCAGGCCTAGCCCCCTCCTCTCTGCCTTCCTCCTCTTGCATGGCTCTGATCTCGGTAGGAAGAAGTGATGCGCGGCACTCACTTCCTCCCAGCCGGCTGCCGAACAGGAAGGGGCTGGTCGCACTGTTTAAGCGCCACAGCGCCCGACCTAGCCCCTGCTGACACATACCCACTGGGTGGTCCTTTGTGCATGGGCCACCCAGGGGGGCCTCCTTAGTGTGCGGGCCGGTGTGGCTCTGTGCAGCCGCACCGCTTGGTCCATGGGGGCTGCGCAAATCGCGGGGCCCACGGGGCATCTGCCACGATTGCCCCGCATTATAGATGGCCCCGCCTCCAGTGAGGGTGGCTATGGGAAGTTATGGACCCTCATTCAGTGTTAAACTTCTCAAAAAAGTTTTAACATTGAATAGGGACTCCAGGAAATATAACCAATAAGATGATATGATTACATTGCCTACAGCAAATATAAATATCCAGGCACAACTGAGGTTTCTTCTAAAAGGCAGTCTTTTTATTTGGAACAAGAAAGTGGAGACTCTTCTCTGAGCCCCTATCAAGTCTGACTAAAGCAGTGTAAACGTCCATATAAATACCATCCCAAATAACAATTAAGAGTAAATTGATAAAGTGAATACATATGTGACAATGAGCTGCAAAACACTAACCTAGTATTATAACATTTACAGGAAATTAAAATTAAAAAATTAAACCACATAGAAATTGGATCATGGAAATACTGTGCAAATTAAAAAAAAATAATACAAGCACATCATTCAACTATCAAGAAAATAAAAGGGCCATAAAAGACTAAATTCTTAGACTATTAAAGTGATAAAAGTGCTGAAAAAAAAAGTGCATGTGTTGCAAAAAGTTTTCATGTCCCCCGTGCAGCCAGAAATTCTAATTATAAAAAGTGCCAGTACAGTTAAGTGAGGAGTTCAGTTCATGCAGTGTCAATCTATTAGATCCCATGGCTTTATGCGAAAAATAATAATGGAGAAACAAATTAGTAAAAATTGATTTGCTAAAAATGTACAAGGTTGGCTCATAAAGGACTTTGGGTTGAATCATAGAGATAGGATCATGTAAATATTCTGCAATAATAGTAATAAAACTAATATAACAACAGTGTCAAGTATTAGATTAAAGACGTTATATATTAAAGTGCTAAAGAATACAGTGTCTATGTTGCAACAAGTTTTCATGCACAGCACCACTGTGCAGGTAGAAATTCAAAATAATTAAAGTGCCTGTACAGCTAAGTGGGGAGTCCAATTCATGCAGTGTCAATCTGTTAGATCTCATAGCAAAAGAGAAGAGACTTATTAAAGAAGTACAAAATCAATAAATAGCCACAAGGAGTGACTTTCACTTACTTACATTGAAAAAAAGTCTAGAAATGTATAAAGTGCATGCAAACCATTCCATCCTATACATATAGTTAATCCACATTTAAAAATAATAAAAACAATCAAGATAAAAAAAAAAAAAAACATACAGCAACAAATCACATTAAATCTGACAAATCATATTCCTGATTAAGGCCTTTTGGGGACAGTGCATCCAATTCCCTAATCAAAAAGGCTCCTGCAATTTCAACCTCTTTACTTTGTCTCCCCCCCTCCTAGTTTCAGGTATATGTTATTATTTTGAATTGTAGTAAGGAGCAGATTAGTTAAGTCTAAACGACCCGTACTATGGTGGACTTATGTTTGGAGAATCTGTCTTGCATTTACTGGTTGGTTTCACCCACGTAAATTAATCCACATGGGCACTTCAGTAGATAAACTACTCTCTTGTCTGCTTCTCTCCAAGTCAATGGTGCTACTATCCGCTCTAGCTCGCGGGCTAGGTGTTCTCGTTGACTCTGACCTCTCCTTCATCCCTCATGTCCAATCAATCACCAAATCCTGCCGCTTCCATTTCAAAAACATAGCAGCATCTGACCCAATTTAACACCTGATACGGCTAATGTTCTTGTCCATGCCACTCTTAGAAAACCATTAAATTAATTATCTATTTTTTCTGACACAAGCTGCATAAATTCTTCTCTTTTGATGCCTGTAGAGCAAAGGATTTTTATGCTGTATCTCAATAAATGTTTGTACTTTCCCATT
This sequence comes from Pelobates cultripes, assembly GCA_933207985.1. Taxonomy (NCBI): domain Eukaryota; kingdom Metazoa; phylum Chordata; class Amphibia; order Anura; family Pelobatidae; genus Pelobates; species Pelobates cultripes. The sequence continues at coordinate 168,654,644 of OW240916.1, read as the reverse complement.
TCTTGTGACCCACCCAGGCCGGGACTCGCCATCGGGCACACAGGCTAACGCCACGATGGCCATGGGCCGAGGTTGGCAGGGACCTCCCCAGCCGGTCCATGCAGGGCCAGCGCTATCCGAGCACAGGCCCTGCAGTATTCCATGATGGGCCAATGATCTCCCTCACCAGCCAACTTGCACAGACATGCGTCTGGGGAGGGAGAGGAGGACCCTGTGGAGCTCTATCTTGCAGCTCTGCCGGGTTCCTCTCGAGAGATCCGGGGTGTTGCCATGGCAATGCCCCCAATCTCGCAAGAGTGAAATCGAGCCTCACAGGCTAGAGTTCACTCACCACTAGCACCACCAGGGATGGCAGCACCAGGGATGGCAGCTTGGATGGCCCAGGCTAAAGGTAAGAAGGGAGGGGGGGTAATAATGCCTCACACTCATCACCCTCACACACACACACTTCACCCCTCCAACTCACAGCTCCCTCTCAAACACACATTACCCTCACATACACAGCACCCTCACACACACACATTTCACCCCTCACACTCACAGCATCCATCACACACACACTGCACCTTTCTCTCACACACACACTGCACCACTCACATACACACACACTGCACCCCTCACATACACACTACACCCCTCATACACACCCACTGCACCCTTCACACAGCCACTGCACCCATCACTCACACACACTGCACCACTAACACACACACAATACTTCCAAACATGTATACAGGGACATATTTTACAAGAGGCAAACAAGGCATCTGCCTTGGGCGGCACTTTGCAAGGGGCGTCAAAAAGCTGCCCCCAAACAGCCAGCCAGTTCCCTTGTTTGCCTCGTGTCCTGGGGGGCTTAAGAGCTGGCCAACTGGCCACTTTTAAGCCCCCCCCAAGGTGGGAGGTGGGCAGCGGGCAGCGGGCAGAAGGCAGCAGGCAGAGAGGGAGCAGGCTCTCCTGAGCTCTTCCTGCTCAGCTCCCTCGCGCGCTGCTTAATGAAGCCGGGAGCCGAAATATACAGCGCAAGAGGGAGCTGAGCAGGAAGATTAAAGCTCCCTCGCCGCCTACTCAGCCTATCTGCCCCCTGCCTGCCCACGCAACAGCCCCACTGGACAACAGGTTAGTAATCCACTCCAGCTCTCCCAGGGAGGCTGGGTGGATTTAAAATAAAATTGAAAAAATAATAATTTGTGAGTGTTGTGGAAATGTGTGTGTGTGTCTGTGAGTGAATATGTCTGTAAGTGTGTATTAGTGTGTGTCTGTAAGTGTGTGTGTCTAAGTGAATGTGTGTGTGTGTGTGTGTGTATGAATGTGCCTGTAAGTGTGTGTGTCTAAGTGAATGTGTGTGTGTCTGTCAGTGAATGAATGCATGTGTCGGTCAGTGAGTGCATGCGTGTGTCAGTGTGTGCATCTGTCAGTGAGAGTATGCGTCTGTTAGTGAGAGTGTGTGTTGGTCAGTGAATGTGTGTGTATGTCGGTCAGTGAATGTGTGTGTATGTTGGTCAGTGAGTGTGTATGTGTCGGTCAGTGAGTGCGTGCGTCTGTCAGTGAGTGAGCATCTGTCAGTCAAAGTGCGGCCTTGACAGGAAGGGGTGGGGAAAATTTAACTAAGGGGGTGGTGCCCGAGCACTGTTCTGCCTAGGGCAGCACAAATCCTAAATACATCACTGCATATATGTGTATATATATATATATATATATATATATATATATATATATATATAAAAAAAATATCAACGTCCCCTGCACTCACGCTTGTAATGTTCCAATGCCGGGCGCACCACCAGAGCTCCAATAGGTACAACATCCAATAAGAAAAGGCTGCTCTCCGGACTTAAAACAAAAGTTTTATTGAAAAAGTTCAAAAATGATGACCAACGCCTCGGTCCCCGATCGGGACCTTCCTCAGGGTCAGATACAACAGGACAACCATATATACATTACAGCACCCCTCACACAAACACTGCACCCCTCACACACATACTTCCTCCCCTATACATACACTCTCTACAGCCCCTAGCCACTTATGCATTAAATTACACCTGAAACACAACACGACTATAAAACCGGCCTTATTACACAATACCACACCACAATCAGCTCACTCTACAAACACACAATCCCACAAGCAGGCTCCAAACACATGCACAGTACTCTTTCCAGGATTTGTGCCTCCTGGTATCCCAATTATAGAGACACCAGAGACAAGTTGCAAGGAAACACAGCGCAAGCATGTTATTAAATTTACTTGCACTGTGCAGAACAAATACAGGGTCTTTTTCTAATGCTAGAGCTCTTCAGCAGAGCTCTGGGCATGGTCTGCCCTGGAAAAGCATTGAGACAACATGCGCACTTTGAGAGGGGGCGTGCTTGTCATTGGTGATGTCAAAACACACCCTCTCTGCCCCGCCCCCTTCTTAGTTGGCTGCTCTGATTAAAAAATGCCTGGGCTGAATTCTTTTCCCAGTCCGGCCCTGGTCCCACCCATTTTTTTTATTTTTCTGCTTGGTTAATAAACATAAGTAAATGATACCATGGTTAACCATAAAATGAAGCCTTCATACCATAAGTTTGTTTCCTGGTTATTATCAATATCAGTGTTTTGTGTTTCTGGTTTAAAGTTACTTTAGTGAGGCATTTTGGGGTATAGCACACACATATTATACAGATTTCTTTTTTCAATTGTAATTTTTATTGAGGCATAATGCATAAAAACATGAGCTGAGCAGTTATGACACATTTGCAGAGATAAGAAGTCATCTAACAGCACTAAACTGAAACAAGAGTCATCTAACAGGACTACAGACAACAGATACAGGGTGCGCTAGAGAAAATGAAAGAGTCTCTATAGGTATGGTGTAGGTCTTGAGTGACTGTTCTTCTATTCTTGCTTTGGAATCTCCGTAGTCAGATATGGAATACAAAAGCAGAGAGGGGGGAGACCGAATAGTGCAAAACCGTAATACTAGGAGGATCACGAACAACACAGACGTGGAGAAATGCCAACTTACAATTTTTAGAGCTACGTCCAGCTCTAGGTAAAACAGCATACAGTGGTATTTAATACTCCCCACATGTAGGATATTACTGGGCAAATTGGAGGTGACTCCACACGATTCTTTACACCTTCTCAGACAAACGTCAGCATATAAAATATATAAAAGAAGGAAAATCCAATGGTGCAATAACTAAGGTAATATTGCAATGACAGACAACACTGAGGTCCTAGGAGTGCCAACTTACAATTTTTAGAGCTATGACCAGCTCTGAGTAAAACAGCATACAGTGGTATTTGAACTCCCCACGTGTAGGATATTCCTCTAGTGATGCTTGCAGTGCCGGACTTATGAAAATAAAATCACAAGAGAGGGCCCATAGTGTTTTCCATATATAAAATAACAGAAAAAGAAAAAGAAACGTACTTACAGTGTTCAGAGCAGACGCACTGCTCTATGAACCAGGCGTAGGTGGAATAATCCCCACCAAGGATTTCTTTTGAAGTACTGGGTCTTGTTAAAAAAGGAAATCAGCCAGGATAAAACAGCAACATATAAAGTAAATGAACTAACCCAAGGTAAAAGGTAGTCTCAAAATACTTTAATATAAAACAAAAGTAAAATACACAACGCGTTTCGCCAAACAATAGGCTTTTTCAAGTGTAGAGCAAGAATAGAAGAACAGTCACTCAAGACCTACACCATACCTATAGAGACTCTTTCATTTTCTCTAGCGCACCCTGTATCTGTTGTCTGTTGTTCTCCCAATTTTTTAAGGGTTTGAGGGTTACCCTTCCTTTCAGGTGTGCAGCTTTATCCCCCTTTGTGATCAGTACTGTAGCGCTGTCCCCCCCCCTTTTCCTTTATCTAACAGGACTAAACTGAAGCTCTGATGCACAGAAAAGATGCACAGCATGTCACACTGTATAGAAAGGCCTCATTTTAAAGGTTTAAAGGGAAGGAGAACAAGATAAATAACACAGTGCACTATGCAGTAGACACAAGATAAGGGAATTTTTATGCACTTAGCTTGACTACCTCCATTCAAGTCAGACAATAGTAACATATCATATTGAGAAAAAATAATATGCACTAGGATTCAGGACTTATTTGTTACCACTGGGCACCTAAAACATTAAACACATATAAACGCTGATATGCTTAAAAGATAATTAGCTAGGCACCAAATATGGATTGTGTTCAGCCAATGCCACAATTAGGCAACTCCAGAATGCCCACCATCATGTCAGACTCCATATCTTCTCCAGTCCCCTCAGCTCCCATGAGGAATTGCCAGGTTCCTTGCTCCAGATCGACTCCACTCCCCGCAACCTTGATCCAAGACCTTAATGAGGGCCAAAGCTCCATGTCCACTGATCCCCCTACTCCGCTTGGCAGGATCTTGGGCCCATGGGAGTTCCCAGAATCCAGCAGCCCCTTTGGGTGTGTGGATGGCGGGCTGGACGCAACTCCATTTGGATCCTCAGGCTGGAAGAGGAACACAGCGGTGCAGATACAGTTTAAGTCTTGATGTCAGCAGGGGAGATAGTGTGTCAAGGTTGGCTGCTTAAGTGGTGCCAGAATGCTTGAATCTGGCCTCAAAGGCTGGCCTGTGTTGCAGGAGCCTAGCTCGACAGCCATCTTCGATGTACCATGCGGTCTCCAAAGTAGCAGAGGTGGATTCAAGATTGCAGAGATGCTTGTAAATCCAGTGGTGGACTGCAATATCCCACACGGTCAAAAGGGAGGGGGAGTAACGGGGCTGTGAGGGATTCCCTTCAAAACATACGCTGAGCCCGGAGGTCAACCTTTACGTGTCAGGGTCATTCCAACCATGTTTTAATATCCTCTATCCTCTTACTAATTCTTTCCCTGTCTCCTTTGGTACCGAAGTTATGTAAATGAGTGAGACTACACTCCATTACCAATTGGTGGTTTATTTGTTTTTTAATCTCACTCCAGGTAGGGTGTTCTAATTGTCTCCACCTGCGTGCTATGACAATTTTAACTGCGACCAAACAATTGGTTACAAAAAAATTATCTATTTTAGTTAAATTTGGATAATTTAGGTGGAGGAGAGCTATGTTGGGTGACTTTATAAGTCTAGGAACATCTATTTGTGCAAGACATTCAAATATTTTATTCCAGACTGCAAGAATCTTAGGGCAATACCACCATATATGAATATATGAGCCCTCCTGTTGATTGTATATATATATATAGATCTCAACTACAAAATAATAAGAAAGAATTCTGGTATCTAGTTGAATGGAATATGATTAGTATGAAAAATTGGGAAACCGCAATATGGAATATTAATTACTCTAAAAATAAACAACCTTATTGTAAATAATCTAATGTAAGTGTGGGATAGGTTAAAGAAAAGTTTAAGTTAGAAAACAGAATTTAGAATTTTTTCAAAATTGAGATAATTGAATAGAACATAAAAAACTTCATGTTAAGAAATTGGATAAGACACAGCATAAAAAAAACAAAAACTTATGGAAGGTACTAA
>OW240916.1:168612531-168649033 GCA_933207985.1 Pelobates cultripes | reverse complement strand
TTATCAGAGTCTATACAGATGCTTAAACAGCAATTAGATAAATGCTTGCAAAAACATAACCTACAGGGATATCATTTTTAATTAGTCGAGTAATAGCTTCTTGATCCATGGAAATATCTCAATGCTATTCTGGGATTTTTTTAAACCTAGTTTGTTGCATAATTGGAAGCTCTTCAGAATGTTTTTTTTTTTTGTCTTCTTTTGGATCAACAGCAATAACATATGTGAGAAAGTCTGAACTTGATGGACACGTCTCTTTTCAGGGATGTAACTACACGGAGTGCAGAATTATTAGGCAAGTTGTATTTTTGAGGATTAATTTTATTATTGAACAACAACCATGTTCTCAATGAACCCAAAAAACTCATTAATATCAAAGCTGAATATTTTTGGAAGTAGTTTTAGTTTGTTTTTAGTTTTAGCTATGTTAGGGGGATATCTGTGTGTGCAGGTGACTATTACTGTGCATAATTATTAGGCAACTTAACAAAAAACAAATATATACCCATTTCAATTATTTATTATTACCAGTGAAACCAATATAACATCTCAACATTCACAAATATACATTTCTGACATTCAAAAACAAAACAAAAACAAATCAGTGACCAATATAGCCACCTTTCTTTGCAAGGACGCTCAAAAGCCTGCCATCCATGGATTCTGTCAGTGTTTTGATCTGTTCACCATCAACATTGCGTGCAGCAGCAACCACAGCCTCCCAGACACTGTTCAGAGAGGTGTACTGTTTTCCCTCCTTGTAAATCTCACATTTGATGATGGACCACAGGTTCTCAATGGGGTTTAGATCAGGTGAACAAGGAGGCCATGTCATTAGATTTTCTTCTTTTATACCCTTTCTTGCCAGCTACGCTGTGGAGTACTTGGACGCGTGTGATGGAGCATTGTCCTGCATGAAAATCATGTTTTTCTTGAAGGATGCAGACTTCTTCCTGTACCACTGCTTGAAGAAGGTGTCTTCCAGGAACTGGCAGTAGGACTGGGAGTTGAGCTTGACTCCATCCTCAACCCGAAAAGGCCACACAAGCTCATCTTTGATGATACCAGCCCAAACCAGTACTCCACCTCCACCTTGCTGGCGTCTGAGTCGGACTGGAGCTCTCTGCCCTTTACCAATCCAGCCACGGGCCCATCCATCTGGCCCATCAAGACTCACTCTCATTTCATCAGTCCATAAAACCTTAGAAAAATCAGTCTTGAGATATTTCTTGGCCCAGTCTTGACGTTTCAGCTTGTGTGTCTTGTTCAGTGGTGGTCGTCTTTCAGCCTTTCTTACCTTGGCCATGTCTCTGAGTATTGCACACCTTGTGCTTTTGGGCACTCCAGTGATGTTGCAGCTCTGAAATATGGCCAAACTGGTGGCAAGTGGCATCGTGGCAGCTGCACGCTTGACTTTTCTCAGTTCATGGGCAGTTATTTTGCGCCTTGGTTTTTCCACACGCTTCTTGCGACCCTGTTGACTATTTTGAATGAAACGCTTGATTGTTCGATGATCACGCTTCAGAAGCTTTGCAATTTTAAGAGTGCTGCATCCCTCTGCAAGATATCTCACTATTTTTGACTTTTCTGAGCCTGTCAAGTCCTTCTTTTGACCCATTTTGCCAAAGGAAAAGTTGCCTAATAATTATGCACACCTGATATAGGGTGTTGATGTCATTAGACCTCACCCCTTCTCATTACAGAGATGCACATCACCTAATATGCTTAATTGGTAGTAGGCTTTCGAGCCTATACAGCTTGGAGTAAGACAACATGCATAAAGAGGATGATGTGGTCAAAATACTCATTTGCCTAATAATTCTGCACTCCCTGTATGTATCCATGAGCAAACCTATTGCAATGTTAGAGCAAAATGTATTAATAACAGGTGCTCTAAATTCCGTTTGTCTGGATTTCCTGTCAGGATTTTGTCTCTGTGTAACTGAGATCTGTTGCATTTAATAACATACTGGATTGCTGCACAGGATATACTTGTAAGGAGAGAAGGTGAGAATATGCACTGTGCTTCTCTAGCACAGTAATAAATAGCAGTATCTCCAAAATTAACATTTTTTATTTGCAGGTATCCCATCCTGTTTGCATTATTAGTTGTCATTCTGATATTTTCCACAAATGCTCTGTGTGATTGAGAAGAAGGCCAGATATATCCTATATACTGAAGCTCTTTCCCTGGAACATGCTTGAGCCATGCCAGATAAAAATCAGTAAACACATATCCAGAAGCTTCACATGATATAAGTATGTCTTCTCCATACATTCCAGCATGAAAACTGGGCTGTGACAACTGAACGTCAGACTTGACACCTGTAATTCAGAGAAGAGATAGTGAGTGACTGGTGATAATACTTTCCTGACTGAATCTGATTAAAGTCTTAAAACCCTCTTACCCAAAAAGTAGAATAGAATCCATGTGCAATATAAAAGCATGCTCCTTCTTGTTCTACTACAAAATATATTTATTGGGACTGTTTTTAGATTCTTTATATATGATACTGCAAAAGGTCATGTGACCAGGGTTCACACACTGTCACCAACCATACGCTGAGAGACACACTTCCTCTATGACAGATTGAAGAAGATATACCGACGTTTAGAAAGTCCTTTACAATTACCGGTACATATCTATCATTTCTTAAATGTTAACATAAAATCTAAACAGTGTTTTACCTTATGATACACATACACACACTGACACACATGCAGATATGCAGGCACAAAGAAACACTGCCACAGATGCACAGACACAAACATTGATACACATGGGATACACAGACACACAGAAACACATGTTGACAGACATCTAGATAAAAACACAATGAAGCAAATACTGATACACATCTAGAAACAGATAGAAACAATGGCACAAACTGATACAAAGACACACACTGTCACACATGTAAATACACAGAGAGATACAAACACTGATGTTAAACTTGATTTGTGTTTTTTTATTACATGCATGACAATTTTCATTCTTCAATAATTTTTGACTACTCAGACGAAGATGCCCCCCCAAATGCGTTTTCTACTGTGTGTCTCTTAACCCTCCTTTCAAATTTCTTATCCCCTTTTGTGTTTCTTATCTCATCTATTGAATGTCTTACTCCTTTTTGTGTCTCTTACCACCCATTTTGTGTATATTATCCCCATTTGTCCCTCTTGTGTCGTACACCCTCCTTGTGTGTATCTTACTACCCCCAGCCCCTTTGTGTGTCTCTTTCTCCCATCCTCCCCCTTTGTTTTTCATTGTTCCTTCTCCTGGTCCTTTTTGTGTCATTGTCCCCTTTTCCAGCCCCTGTCTGTGTCATATTCCCCTTTTCAGACCCTCTCTGAGATGTTGTCCCCATTCCCTGCCCCTCTGTGTGTCGCTGTTCCCTGGCCCAGCCCCTCTGTGTGTCACTGTGACCTTTGCAGCCCCTCAGTGACCTTTGCAGCCCCTCAGTGTTTGCAGCCCCTCAGTGTGTGTCATTTTTCCCTTCTCAGCACCTCTCTGTGTCTCTTCCCCACAGCTCCTCTTTGTGTTTCATTCCCCCCTAGCTCCTCCATGTGGCTCACTGCCCCCTAGCTCCTTCATGTGTCTCATCCCCCCAGCCCCTACATGTGTCTCATTCTTCCCCAGCACCTCCATGTGTCTCATTCCTCCTCCAGACCCTTCATGTGTCTGAAAGCTAGGGTACCTATAAGGAACGTATGGCTTTATACTCACTGTTAGTTCATATTAGATAACTATAATATTGTCCTCATATACTTTGATCTAACATGGAACAATATCAAAATTCTCGCAATGCATTATTTTCCATGTTACCTCTCTATATATTGTTAGAAATAACCCTAGTAATTTACTGTGTACATATACTTTTTGTTAACATTTATTTAGACCCATAATAAACAATATAGCAAATTGTGTTGCTTTGATTCTCCTATTGGGCAAGCATCATTATGAACTCCACAAAGTAATTTCATATAGTGGATCACTGCCCACAAAATAATTTTCCCATGCTGTGTAAAATGACACAGAGCACTGTGATTGGATGGCTTGAAATCCATTTTATCTAATTTCCTGCAGTTTCAATGTGAGCAGTGTTAAATTCCTATTCACACCAATCAATACCTAGGGCTCCTGTTTGTCAGATTTAGTGGCCCCAGATTGACAGAAGAGCTGTATGCAGCACTTTATATCCCCATAGACGGCATGCCGCGTGAGTTCAAGTCGCCGCACTAGTTTGCTAATGCAAATGCGGCAGTCATCTTTAAACCTGGAAAGTGCCTTGTGGGCTCTGGTGCTTAGAGTGGGTTGCCATGCCAATGCTCAAAACACTGGAGCCTCACTGGAGCACATACGCTGAATTACAAAGAAAGTCTTCATTCCCGGACTACCATCAATATGGATTTCCCCCTTCCTGGCTACAGGGAGGATGGATATAATTTTTTTTTTTTTTTAATACTTTCCCCTTAGCTTCTCATTACAGCAGCCAACCTCCAACTACATCCCCTACACCCCCAACTAAAGCCCAAAACCCCAAACTAAAGTCTACTGTTTTAACTAGGAAACCTGTTTTCTGACATCAGAATTTATGTAAGCTGAGAGTGTCCTTAGAATTAGTGGTGGGTTAAGGGTTTTAGTAGTAAGGGCAGGGCCGGATTAACATAGGGGCTGATGGAGCTGCAGCTCCAGGCCCAGGCCCAGGGAATAGGCCCATTTAAAAAAAAAAAAAAAAAAAAATTTTACTTTTTTTTTTTTTTTTACACACACTACTCTCAGGTTTGCCACCTGACTGGTATTTTACCAGTATTTGAGGCTGCCTGGCCATGCCGGTATTTCAGTAATACCGGCAATAGCAGATACAGGTATTTTTCTCAGTATAAACGGAGATTACTCTGTAATACCAGCACTAACCAGTAGGGGTCACTGTGTATGGAGAGAGGCAGGGATAGGAAGTTACAGCACATCCCTCCCTGCCTCTCTCTACTCACTGATCCGCAGGGGAGCAGCTACAGAGAGTCCAGACAGCAACTCCCACCCTGCAGAGACAGCCTATAGCTCAGGTAAGTGAAGTATGGGGGGAAAGGCAGCAGGGAGACATGGGGACACGGAGACACTAGGGGACACTGAAGAACTAGGGGACACTGTGAGATATGGGGATGCTGAGACACATGGGGACATTGGGAGACACACTGAGACACAGAGACACATGGGACACAGTGTCTCCATGCCTCCAAGCCAGTGTCCCTATTGTCTCAGTGTCCCCTAGTCTCCCAGTGTCTATATCCCCATGTCTCTCAGTGTCCCTAGTGTCTCAGGGTCACCATGTCTCCCAGTGTCCCCAAATGTCTGTGTCCCCATGTCTCCCAGTGTCCACATGTCTCCCAGCCAGTCCCCCTAGTGTCTCAGTGTCCCCATGTCTCCCAGTGTCCCTATGTCTCCCACCCAGTGTCTCTAGTGTCTGTGTCCCCATGTCTCCCAGTGTCTGTGTCCCATATCTCTCAGTGTTCATAGTGTCCCCAAATGTCCCCATGTCTCCCAGTGTCCCCAAGTGTCTCCATGCCTGTGTCTCCATGCCTCCCAGCCAGTGTCCCTAGTGTCTCAGTATCCCCATGTCTCTAAGTGTCCCTAGTGTCTTAGTGTCCCCATGTCTTCCAGTGTCTGTGTCCCTAGTGTCTATGTCCCCATTTCTCCCAGTGTCCCCATTGACTTCCTGCTTCACTGGACACTGCTGTTAGAGGGTATGGATTTACTTGAAAGATTAAAGCATAAATTAGAGAGAGATTAGCATAGAGTATGTGTTTTCGTAAAGCTGCATCCATCGAGTTTCCCTCCAACACCATCTCCATTAGATACTTGACGCTTGAGAGGTATGACTGTTTTAGTGTCTATGGTCGATAAGATTCTTGTCATGACTACTAGTGTGGTCCAGCACGCAGAACTATGTAACATCTACATAGACAGAACAGAAAATGATAAAACGTAAACCGGTCCTTAGAATGGCCGGACTAATACGTTAAAAACAGAGAATGGTCAAGGGAGCCAGAAATATACAATACCATTTAACAAGCCAAGTCAGGGAAGCCAGGAATCAGAATAGTCATGAATAACCAAGGTCAAAATACTGGGAATATCAAAAACAGGACAAGAAAATGCACTCTCAGGATTCAGGAACCAGGAACGAAAACCACGACAGGGCAATAACCTAGGTTAAATATCCCTCTGGCCTCTGACTGCAGAACGTGTGTGTGTGTGTGTGTGACCCTGGGGGGCAGAGCTATATCTGGCTGCAACCGCGTGTTCGGCACCATCTTGAACCCGGGCAGGCAGCCAGGAGAACCCGGCATAGCGGCTCCCAACTCGCCGCTGAGCAGGTAAGCTCAGTTCATTGGCGCGGTCACACTGGTCCGGTGCGACTGCACCTCGCGGCGAGCCGGGGGCCGTGACAATTCTGTAATTAGGCCCCATCATAATTGTCAGCACCAGGCCCACTGGGCTCTTAATCTGGCCCTGAGTAAGGGTATGGTATGGTTAGCATAGTGTTATTGTTAGTTGTAGGGTTACAATTATTGTAGGGTTAGTGTTTTATTGTAATACAAGGATTTTTGCTTGGTTTGTTTAATGCTGTTTTAGGGACAGGGATAGTGAAGTGTTCATGATAAGGTTAGTGTAGGTATAGTTTAAGGGGTAGGGTTGCTATAGAATTGGGGGGAGTTGGCATAGAGTTAAAAAAACAACTCTATTTTGGCAATAGATGGAGGTGGGATGGAGCACACACAGGTTGAAAGGAAGAGCTAGCTTTCCCTACCAGTGTGATGGGGATACAACTAGCACCTGGCACAAAAGTGCAGATTACTCAATATGTGAAGTGTTTTAAGCTGGAACACTGCACACACATACCACCATAACAACCTGATATCACTGAAGTGGTCATAGTGATTGGAGTAACCCTTGCAGGAGTTAAAGCAGGATAACAAATCCCATGACGTGGGTCTCTGGTCTAGGTGGCAGATAGGGAATGCATAATACTCCTGTCACTTCTTCCCATCATTCCTCATTCCTGTATAAAAGGACAGTTGAGGTATTTTCCAGTTCCCTGACTGTATTTCAGTGCTACTATTTCAAGAATTAAGACCAGAAAATACCCTCTTCCTCGTCCTAGCGGAGTCTCCGTGGCTGACAGACAGGGATTCAAGCTTCTAGTTAAATACAGTCATTTTGTCAAATATTTTTTATTGAAATGTTTTCCTTTTTTAACAATAATAATCATTGTAAAACAATGAAATATATGGAATAAAGAAAACATATAAATCAAACAAACAAAAAGAAACAGAGGGAAAATATCCATCCATTATAAAATTGCCAACATGCTATATGAAAAACACTACATAGCAAATATGGTGAAAAAGCACTTTACACGTACTGGCGATAAATAGTGTACAAACAGTTGTGTATACAAACAGAACAAGAGTAAATAGAGAGGCACATAAACTACAATCCGGAAAAAATTTCATCATAAAGAGTATTTTCGTTTGACATTATCCTCCCATATTTTCCAGTGGTGAGTTAAAGGATCACTATAGTGTCAGGAAAACAAAGCGGGTTTCCTGACACTATCATGCCCTGAGGGTGCCCCGACCCTCAGGGTCCCCCTCCTGTGGTGCTGAATGGGGTTACAACCCCTTCAGCTACTTACCTTAATCCAGCGCCGGGCTCCCTCGGCGCTGGTGACCTCTCCTTCCTGTTCGACGTCAGCTCCCCCGTCCAACATCACTGGAGCCGAACGCGCATGCGCGGCAAGTGCCGTGTGCGCATTCAATGTGTCCATAGAAAAGCATTTCTCAATGCTTTCCTATGGACGTTCTGCGCGATGGAGTCGAAATTCGCCTCCAGCGTCGCAGATGCGCCTCTAGTGGCTGTCCGGAAGACAGCCACTAGAGGCTGGATTAACCCCAAATGTAAACTTAGCAGTTAACTGTTATGTTTACATGTGAAGGGTTAAAAACCTGAGGGACCTGGCACCCAGACCACTTCATTGAGCTGAAGTGGTCTGGGTGACTATAGTGTCCCTTTAATGATTCTATTGTGTTTAGTGGCAATGTGAGGTGCATCTCATAGCACTTATTCTCTAAGGCCAATGTTTTAAGCAGGAACACTGCACACACATGCCACCATAACTACCTGATATCACTTAAGTGGTCATAGTGGTTGGAGTAACTCCTGCAGTGGTTAAAGCAGGATAAAAAAATCCAATGACGTGGGTCTCTGGCCTAGGTGGCAAATAGCGAATGCATAATACTCCTGCCACTTCTTCCCATGATTCCTCATTCCTGTATAAAAGGACAGTTATACATACAGTAATTTCAACCGTGCATGTTATGCATGCATAAGATTAAAAAGTGCCACTCCCCATCTTTCATTTTTCAAATATTTTAGGAACTGGATGGGATTTTCCTAGCCTTTATGAAAACTATATCTGTAAAATGTATTGATATATACATTGTACATTGATTTAAAAAAATAACCTGCCTTCCTGGTAGACATCATTTGTTTTTGGGATTAGTTTTATATTTAAATGGGGAGCTTCTCTAATTCATGTGGCCTGGGTGGAAAATCTATTTTTTATGAAACCTCAATAAAAGGGGGTTAAAGAGGTGCTGGGAGCAGGAGAGTATTTGATATTGAAAGCAATTATGTAGTGCAGAGAGAGTTTATTGTATTAAACAATGCAAGTATTTTGCACTGTGCCGAGCATGAAGCACAGTAATAAATACCATGATCTGTCAGAGCAGAGCTTTTGATATGTAGGGTGAACAAATTGATGGAAGCTTTAACATTCCCGACAACAATATCGTGAAAGCCTGGTCCATACACATCTCCTTCTCTGTAAACAAAAATAATTTGTCCTTTGCTGTCCTTTTTGTACCAGAACATATAGTAGCTGCCCATTTGCCCCCCTTCCATGCTACAATTCAAAGTTACTCCGTGTCCTTTTTGGACTATTGAGATGCTATCACCTTGCATCAGCTGGAGTGCAGAATTCTCACCTAAAAATAAACAGAAAAAATTATGCTGTTAGCAATGCCCTCAATATGTAGGAATTAAAGACTGGGGCAACTAACTTCCAAAGTGGACATTCAGTCCTTCATCCTTACATGGTTATTCACTAAACTCTAATTCATTGTGAATTTAATCTGATTGAAATCTTAAGGCATCAATAGCTAATCTGGAATAATTCTCCACTTCATCTACATAGTCACAGCCTGTCTTCTTTAGCCTCAGATTTGCCATTCGTATCCGCCATGCTAAATTTCAGTATTTAGTCCTGGTGACCCAAATAAGTCCCAGAATATTCACTGGGGAGTAATACAATTAAAGTTCAATTATTATTACGTCTAATAAAGCAGTTAGTGTGCACATAAGTGTATGGTGTTTCTAACCACCACAAAAAAATGGATCAATGGTTTAACCTATTGGCATACAATTAGTTCCAGGTAGAATTGCATGCATTAAGATGTGATATATATTTGTAGCTGAGTTACATTGTTAAACATATATAGTAGTGCAGCATTTTTAATACTTCATATTTTTTTTATTTTGCTCTGGGTAGAGAACAAACCATCATGTATCATGTTCAATAATTTTTTAATTAAATAATATAAAATTTAAATTGCAGTTTAAAACACAATTGTATACATACAGAAATATAATCACTAGCATATGATCCCTAACTAAATAACATGGACAAACATCATCCAATTTGAACATGAGAACAGAAAAATTTAACAAATGTTTAATTGTTATTAATGATGGTAACATCCAATCCATGATGGTATAAAGGCTTTAGGGTCCTGGATTTCTTTACTGTGAGTATAGCTGAAAACTATTTTTGGGATCTAAGCGTACAGGTGCGGCTGTTCAGATACTGACCAATTTCCACTGCACCTCTGTGTCTATGTTGGCACCCCATGATGCACCAGGTGTGCTAATGTGCGCTCTAGCACATGCACGGAAAAGCCATACGACATATATATAAACACACAATATATTTTTATACTTTATTAAGTAAAATTAATTAAATTTTTAAAAGTGTATTTAAAAGTATTAAATCATTTGAAAACCTTATCCAAAAATACTAGGACTTAAATGAGCTAGTTAGTTATTGTTTTGCAAATATCTCAGAAGTGACAGTTCAGCTTTTATTCAGATTTTTTTTCATGTTAATTTGAATAGTAAATGATGTAATACTTACCCCAAAAATTGACAAGTATCACAAGCAGTGAGTGATAAGAAGCCCTCATTGTTAGCGCAAAGTATCAGCCTCGGGTAGAAGGTAAATTGTGTATATAAAAATGCATCTTGTGATCAAAATCAGTGGGCGCTCAGCTAGATGCGTAAATAGGAGGAAGAGGCAGTCCATAGCCAGACACCTGCAACTTTGCAATATTAGTGGATTTTAGTGGTAAACATATCAACGGTTTTCCTCTGAATTCTCATTATACTGTAAAAAATAAATATCAAGACTCAAGAATAGAACACCATTTTCTTTGAAGCCACTATTCGGGTACTATTATGGGATCTATATCTTAATTGGTCTCAAATAGACCAAAATCATTCAGTGGAGTTGGACATTTACTCCAACTCGATTATTTTGGTTTAAACCCAAACCACAAATCTCTGTTTAGGTAAAAGCCTGTAAGAGTTAATTGTGTTTAGGTGTATTTTTTATTACTTAATATTTATTGCTACAATGCTTTTGATGAGATCTTGCCCACCTATACCACAAATTTCAGTGAAGAACTGAGCATGCATGAAATGGCAGTTAATGGTATGTGTGAAATGATCAGTGAGATTATGCTATTACCTATTTTACATTTTATATGAATACTGGCAATACAATGAAGGGGCTTTAATTATTGCTTTCTGTAAAAGTGACTTGGAAGGAAATAATATATTCCCATTTGCATAAATATAGTATTTATGTTTATGTATAAAATATGAGTGGTGTGATCATTTCAGTATTATTTTGTTGAGTAGTTCGTTAGACACATTTCTAATTATATAATTAGAGATGCAAAAGTGGATACTTATTTTGAAATTATACATATTTAAGGACATCTGTTTTATCTAGATTGTGTTAAATAGTTATTTATTTATTTTTTCTACATTTTAGTAAAACATTTTAAAATAATTTTGTAGATAAACTCCCAATGAAAACATGTATGTATTTATTGCTGCATTTTGTAATTGGTGGTATATCTAAAAACAGATTGAAAAAGCTGCAGATCTGCTTTTATTATAAGAAAGGGAAATGACCAATCAGAGGCAACTTGAAGGTTTGATTTTGAACTCAAGTTCTCCAGACTGCGAGCCAGGGAGTCCACAGAAACGCAGTGCACACAGATCTGAAGTGGGCTATATGGACGCACGTAAGCGAATGTTTGCCAATAGGTACATTTATAGTTGGAGGAGTAGGCAGGTACGCTCTGCGGATCTAGCATAATTGGGAATGTTTCTGCCATTAGTTCTAAAAGTGCCGATTCCAAATAGAAATTAGAACTTTTATAAAATACATTTACATGAGATGCTCCTGACACATAAAGCACTTTGGCAAGCTGAAGTGCTATGTGTGTCTGTAGTATCCCTGGAAATTGAATTAAACAGAGATGGCCCAAGTTACAATCTTTTTACAAATGTGCTTCTCTCATCCTCTTGCCCCTTTGTCATCCCTGTGTCTCCTCCCATGGAGCACCATTCTTCAGAATCCTGTTGTCTCCTGTTATCAGATCTCTTCACCTTACACTTCCCTAATGATTCCTCAATTTCTCCTAGTTATTTATATTATTATATTTGCATATTCCCATATAAGGTGCTTATGTGGTAACAGAGACACAAACACAATGGTCCAGTGTCTGGCTTTTTGCTGGGGATTAAGTGTTGCTTGTCAAGACATAGATATATACACAGCAGTTGTTTATACAAGGTGATTATGTACACCTGTGCAAACCCTCTCAGTGATTGTGGGCATCAAGACACAGTAATACATAGCAGTATCTCTCAGCTCTGCGCCCAGTATTGTCAGTGGAAACGACTTGTGATGCCTGTTAAGTGCAGCAGAGAGCCTGCCTCTGAACCTTGGCTCCAGATCTTCAGATGGTGTCTCGTCATGCAGTAAAAAATGGATGAGATTATTATGGTCCTGGATATCCCACATTATGGTCGGGTACCCGCTAGTGTATGTACAATCAAAAGTCACCAGTTCTTTTTTTTTCACCAGGTCAGCTGTGGCTTGAGTCACCAGTTGACCTTCTGTGAGCTCTTAAAAACAAAACATGATTTTAGCACTAATACTCCCCTTTTACCATCAAGATTCTTCTGAATTCCCAATATGATACTTACTGCAGAAACACATCACTGACAGAAGCAAAAGCTGGACACCACACATTGTGCAGAGTGGCACAAAACCAGTAAAGGTATGAAGGAAACGTCAGCACTCCGAGGTGTATCGAATTCAATGAAAACCTGTTCTGCTAGTTTCTGACCTTGAGATGCTCTTGGCCCCCCTTTCGGTGTGACTTTGTCTGAGCTGTCTATTAAATATACATAAAATATTAACTTGAATAAAGATAGAAAATGAGAGGAAGAGGAAGTCAATAGCCAGGTACCTAAAACCTCATGCTGTAATTTAGATTGTACACGGATAAGGTGAATTTACATGTAATGCTACATGACAGGCGCACAGTCGGATTTGCCGGCATATGCGCTAACCTTACCCAAACCCCCATTAAAACACGGACACAGGTTATACTGTTGGAAATAATTTGTCCACAGCTTTATTAAATTATTAATAAATAATTAAGGAATAACAAATGGGGTCATTGCCAACAAATCTTAATAATGTTAACCTCCCCCATATACATAACATACCCCTAGCAATGACCCCACAATAATAACAATAGATAACAATCTAAATAACATGTTAACACAGAAACTGGCCGTCCAATTTGACCACATTTCCACCAGGTTAAATTGTAGGGGTGTACCGAGACACCGCTACCCACCATATCGATTGTAGGGGTGTACCAAGACACCGCTACCCACCATATCCATTGTAGGGGTGTACCAAGACACCGCTACCCACCAGTTCCAGTGTAGGGTGTACCAAGACACCACCACACCCCCAGGTTCGGAGCCACCGACGGGCTCGAACCTACCAACCACGTGCAACACTGCCCAATCCACACTAAACCTCAGGATGCCCACTTTTTCCTCCATCTACCCTCCGATTTAACCAGGCCATTCCCCGCCGCTGTGAAAAAACGGGAAATCAACTAACCTAACCAAATACAGGGAGGGTGGGAGGGACAACTGACAGGTAAGCTTAGGTTCAATTAAAATGGCCACTTCATATAATGGCTGGTATAAATACTCCCCTTATGGCTCCGCCCTACCCAGCATGCTAGCGGTCACTAAATTCCTGTGGCTGCTATGCCTACCTCCTGGCTCTGTCAAGGCCTATTCCTCTTAGCTGCGCTAATCCATGGGCTACAATACTCTCGTTAGCACATTACTATAATTACAGAGAGATGGGGTATACACTCCTTCCATTTATAATGACTAGCTTTGTAATGGCTTACTAAATAAAATAATAGCTATCCGTAGAACATGTAATGAAAAGTATCTCTTCACATCTTTCTTAACATTGCAATAGTACTCATTAATTGAATGAATATTGCCATCTAGAAATTTTGAATGGAATACCCATGCCCACCTTATATTCCTATTAACATGGTTAAATGTTAAAGGACCACTATAGTGCCAGGAAAACATACTCGTTCCGGCTCTGGAAGGGGGAAAGGGGTAAAAACTTACCTTTTTCCAGCGCTGGACGGGGAGCTCTCCTCCTCCTCTCCGCCTTCTCTCCTCCCCGTCGGCTGAATGCGCACGCGCGGCAAGAGCTGCGCGCGCATTCAGCCAGTCACATAGGAAAGCATTCATAATGCTTTCCTATGGACGCTGGCGTGCTCTCACTGTGAAAATCACGGTGAGAAGCACGCAAGCGCCTCTAGTGGCTGTCAATGAGACAGCCACTAGAGGAAATAGGGGAAGGCTTAACCCATTCATAAACATAGCAGTTTCTCTGAAACTGCTATGTTTATGAAAAAATGGGTTAACCCTAGCTGGACCTGGCACCCAGACCACTTCATTAAGCTGAAGTGGTCTGGGTGCCTAGAGTGGTCCTTTAATACCAGACACCCAAGTTGTCTACAAATGTTGGTTTTGTCTTGTGCAGAAATCATACCACTTTTCAAACAATAGTTATTTTCTGCATTGTATATTGTACTGAATATACTCATTGACCTTCTAAAAGGGACTCTATAGGTACCCAGACCACTTCATCTCAATGAATGTTTTAATCCTGCAGCTGAAAACATCGCCGTTCTGCTGGAATGTTTTCATTGCAGGGTTAATCTGCATCTAATGGCTGTCATATTGGCAGCCACAGGAGGTGCTTCTGCCAGAATAGTGAAGTAAACGTCCACTATCTCAATCAGATGGTCTCATAGAGATCATCTGATTGGTGCAGTGCAGTGTTTTGCCACACACATGTCCACGAGCTTTCCTATTGAAATCATTGATGGATTATTTGAAATCATTGATGGATTGGATCTCAGCCAGAGAGGGGGAGACTAGCACTGCAAAGGAGAAAAGGTAGAACTCACTTTTTTAACTCTGGTAGTGGGTGAGCGGTCACCTGAATGATGATAATGGCACTATAGCATTAGGGATACTCATTTGATATTCCTATCGCTATAGAGTTCCTTTAATTGTTGAAGAGGCTAGAAAAATGAGATGACGAATAATTTCTGCTCCAGTAGGAATATTGAGAACATCAGAACACGTTTTGTTATGTTCACTTATATCTTTTTCTATACTGATGCTTATTGTTTGCTATTGTGTGATTTTGAACAAGAAACATCAATAATTTTTTTATGTAAAACTCTTTGTTACATTAATAAAACACCTATTGTCTGTGAGTGCACCTCGTTTGTCTATTCTCTCTCTGTATATACACATATAACATGGAATGATGGATGGATGGATGGATAGATAGAATAAAAATTCCCTGAACAGTCTAAGAAAGGCTAGGATGAATAGTAACTGAATTATAGACGTTACTTTAGAAATACAGTGTAAAGATAGTAATTATTTATCTGAATCTCCTAACCCTTTAGTTTTAACTAAAATAACAATGATTGATGATTTTATTTGTTACCTCTAATATGAGATCCTGTTTCCAGAGTTGAAACGTAATTTCTTACACTGGTATTTTTCGTAAGTGGCCTGCTTTAACCCCTTAACGCTGTTACGGCGTTCCATGCCGTCCCGCATTTAAAGGGGTTTAAAGCCGTTGCGGCGGCATAGAACGCCGTAACGGCTTGCAGCCACTGGAGGTACTGTGTACTCACCTCCGCCACGATCCTCTTCTGGAGGGCTGCCTGACAGCCCAGGCAGCCCTCCCCCGGCAAATGAGCGATCACATGGCCCCCTATAGCTGGCTGTGGATCTGCCAGCAGGGGGACTGTCTGAAATATCAGACAGTCCCCCTGCTGGTGGGAAAGTAAAAAAAAAATATTATTAGACATGTTGAAAATAAATTAAAAGTATTTTTATATATATAGTATATATATTATATATATAATATATATATACATATTATATATATGTAACGTCATACATAGTGTATTTTAATACTAATATAAGTACATATATTAATATTAAAATACACTTAGAATGACGTTACATTATTATATAAGATATATACACATCTATTATATATATATGTATAATTACAATAAATAAAATAAATAAAATATTGAAACAAAATTTAATATAAATTAAATATTTATATGTAATTTCATTCTAACTGTATTTTGTTATTAATATATATATATATATATTGGTAACAAAATACACTTAGAATGACATTCTATATATATCTATCTATATATAAAATACAAATAACCGCAAATATACATACATACATACATATACATACACATACATACATACACATATAAATATATATAGATAAATACATAGAATTACATAAAAGATTACATTGGTATACATGTAGAATTTAAATACCTATAAATGCATGTATATTAAAATTCTACGTGTATATTTAAATAATCTTTTAACATAATTATGTGATTTGATTAATTCAAATTTGATTGACATGCCTGACAACACAGGGAGAAAGTGCAGAGAATTTAATTCGCAAGCAATATATTTGACCATGTAACTCTCCAAGATACCATAAAACCTGTACAGGGGGTACTGTTTTACTTGGGAGACTTCGCTGAACTCAAATATTAATGTTTCAAACTGGTAAATTGTATTACAACGATGATATTTTAAGTAAAAGTGAAGTTTTTTGCATTTTTTTACAAACGAACTGCACTTTTATGGACTATATTATTGTTGTAATATGTTTTACTGTTTTAAAACACTAATATTTGTGTTTAGTGAAGTCTCCCGAGAATAACAGTACCCCCCATGTACAGGTTTTATGGTGTTTTGGAAAGTTAGAGTCACATATAAGGCTTGCATTTCATTTTTTTGACATTGAAATTTGCCAGATTGGTTATGTTGCCTTTGAGACCGTATGGTAGCTCAGGAATGAGAATTACCCCCATGATGGCATACCATTTGCAAAAGTAGACAAGCCGAGGTATTGCAAGTGGGGTATGTCCAGTCTTTCTTAGTAGCCACTTAGTCACAAACACTGGCCAAATATTATTTTTTTGCTTTTTTCACACAAAAACAAATATGAACGCTAACTTTGGCCAGTGTTTGTGACTAAGTGGCTACTAAAAAAGATTAAACATACCCCACGTCCAATACCTTGGCTTGTCTACTTTTTCAAAGGGTATGCCATTATGGGGGTAATTCTCATTCCTGGGCTACCACACCGTCTCAAAGGTAACATTACTAATCTGGCAAATTTCAATTTGAACATGGAATGTTCTATATTTGACCCTGTAACTTTCCAAAACACCATAAAACCTGTTGATGGTTACAAATATGTGCATTTTTTGGCAGTAAAACCTAACAGTATTATGACATTAACAGCTAAAATGTCAGACGGAAATACAAATTTAATAAATTATGTTCCATATATGAATAGTTGATGATAAATTAAAGTCCTGCTTCTCCTGAACAAAATAATATATAATAAGTGTGGGTGCACTTAATGTGACAGCGGTGAATTACGGTTGAACTGACATATAGTGCAAATTCCAGTTTTTGTTTACGTTTTGTTTTGATCAGAACGTGTACTATTGACTCCGTCCTGAAGGGGTTAAGCCCTGTCTTACAGCTAAGGGAGTTAATGAACAGCTGAGACCTTGCTCTGCACACAGTGCCATACTCCAAGGCACAGTAGTAAGTCCCAGTATCTGACCACTGACTCCTTCTGATAAAAAGATTGAAAGTCTTCTGCTCGGTATCATGGTGGCCAGAAAAACGCTGTGCAAATTCCTCATCGAAGGTTTTGGATTCATCGTGGAGAATAAGCTGCAGAGATTGATGGGGTTTCTGCTGATACCATATAAGCACATACTTTGTTCCGCTGTAGCTGCAGCCTAGCACTATGTCGTCTCCTTTCTTGACCGTGATTTCAGAGACGTTCTGGATCACTTGATTTCCTAACACAGAGCCTGCAAGTAAAGATGCCACATGTACTGTGTGTTAAAAGACAATGTGATAGCAATGTCACAGATCTATAGCTCGTAAGTAAATAACAGGAACGACATGTATACTTGTAATCATGATGGTTGCAAAGACTTCAAAATACATTTTTAAGAAAACACAGTCACACAGCTGGGCTCGTGATCAAGCTGCTTTGTACTTTCCACAGGTGTATGTCAGAAGCTGGGTTCAGAATTTCCCCTTGTTATTTTCTAGTGGTTTTATGGTTCACTTGTCCACACCCAGAAATAGCACATGTGACACTGAGAGCTGCCCCTTTCAATTAGTTTTTTTCACCCTCAATATATCTACATCACAGGACCATATCCACACACCAATGCTACACGATGAAATATATCAATTGCACATACCAGCGTAAGCATATATTGTAGAAGAAGTCCTAATGATATACGATATATCATTATATAAAATCATTAAGATTATATGCTGCTTGGGGCTTAGCAAGATATGCATTCATTTTCAGAAAAATGCAATAATCATGAAACAGTCACAGTTTAGGCTGCTATATAATTGGTCTCTCTCCCACATTTTATAAATGTTATCAAAAATCTCTAATTGCTCATTTGTGCAGTGCCCTTAAACGGACAAGTGTCATTATTTTTTATTTTAAACCAACCTGCTTCTGCTTACTAATGTGACTGTTACTATGGTTAGCAAATAGCAGCTGTTTACCAACTACACAATGTCACCAGTAGTGACAGGGAGTTACTGACTGCTGCTACTTAAAGCCAGTTGCAGGCATGGCAGAAGCTTGCTCCTGGGGATGATATATGGCCTCACAGTGAGGATGTGGTGATAGCCTAATGAAGACTTGGTGAGAGTTTTTTAGCAGAGAGAACCACCCTGGAAAGATAAGGAAGGGAGGGCATGACTGATGACAGGGATAAGGGATACAATGTTGCAATCTAGGTACATCATAAGAAGGGGTAAATGGGGGAGGAGGTACTCACTAGTTCCTTGTCAGAGGTGTAGTGGTCCTAGCTTTCCCGCCCGCCATAGCAATTCAAGTGTGGATCTGTGTATTGTTGTATTGGGTGCTGTTGTTTCTTCTTTGTTTTGTCACAGCTCGTGGTAGTCCTGGCCAGCGCAGTTAAATTGGAAGAAAGTGCCCAAGCGGCTTGGGGAGTCGCAGCCTGCTGAGAGCTGATGGTGGGGGCAGGCTGCACTGGACTCGTGCTTCATTTTGGATAAAGCTGTCTGTTGGTAAACACCCCAACAGCTGACAGAGTTGGGACGCTGGCAAGAATTTATTAATAAAGCTGTGGCCATTGCCCTTACCCATATATTAGTGTTATTGTGTCTTTATTGGGCAACAGGTGGTAGGGGTTATTCTGGTCAGCAGTCATGGCTCTTAGCTTAAATGGGCGACTGGGCAGACTGCTCTGTTCCAGTGGTTGGATCTGTTCCAACACGGGGATCCCTAGGAGCGAGCTGGTGCTGGAAAGGTTAAATTGTTAATGGTTTATTATGCTAATTACACTCTGGAAGTTATTTAGGGTTATGTTAACCCTGTAATAAAAAACATTGTCATTACCTAATGTTATATACAATTATAACATGTGCTGTCACTCAATCACGTCTAAGGTGCAGGTATTCGAGGTTAACCCTAATGAAGCCTCATAATATCAATCAAAAAATAAATATGAATACCGCGCTCAAAATCAATGATAAACATAGAAGGTAATGCAATTAATTTATTATACTCTTAACTATCAAATTCATTAATGGTTACAATATATAAAAATACATAAGATAAATAGAACTACAGGCATTTCATCCTATGTACAATAGCTATTTACAAAAAAAACCTTCATAAATACTGTTTAAATTCATTATATGGATATATATACAGCTGGTAATGATCCCACTAATAGTCTCAAAGCGGAGTATCCAAAATGATACAACCTGCTGCTGTCTGTGTACACAGAAAAAGAAAAAAAGGCAAAAAGGTAAAAAAGTAAAAAAATGAAAAATAAGAGTAAAAAATGCAAAATAAAGTCCTTGTGTACAACAGTCCAAAAATATATAGTGCACTATATGAATTTCTATATATGGGTGGATCTCACCAATTGGAATATCCTTTTTGTATGACGAATTGAGGAGACTGGAGGATTTTCTGATAATAGGTAAATAATGTGGAGAGTAAATGTGTTCCAGCAGGCTAGCTGTTTCAAGGCTCTCTTCTGTAAATAAAGTTCCTGCTGCAACCTCATCCGAAGATCACCTCACCGCCATATGTCTGTGTGCATCTGGCTTAAGATCGCTGACAGTACTTGGGCTGCGCACTCGGGACATCCATGTCCCTTCGAAGGGACCTGCAGCATATCTCAATTTTGGGAGGTATGACAGCCCAAGTAGAAACCCTCACAGTTGTGGGCTAGCAACCTGCTGTAGTTTCCAAACTGAAATCCCTCTTGCACTTTTAATCTGTACGAGGCTGCAGCCCACAAGCCCTCAATGATATCCGTGAGGATGGAGGAATTATTGCTTTCATGCTCCTATTTGCCTGCCCTCCAATGTATGAAACAGGTACATTGCCTATTAGAGGGTTAGTGGTATAATATATCCCATATGTAGAAAAATAATCGGCCCCATATTTTCCACTTGACTATTTTAACTTGAAATTTGAAAGTCCATGGTGCATGCTCCACAATTCAAAGTTTAAAGGGACACTATACTGTAGTCACCAGAACAACTACAGCTTAATCTAGTTGTTCTGGTGAGTATAATAGCTCCCTTCAGGCATTGTCATGCAAACACGCCTTTTCAGGGAAAAGGCAGTGTTTACATTGCCCCTAAGGACACCTCCAAGTGGCCACTCCTTAGATGGCTACTGGAGGGGCTTCCCAGCTCAGGGCTGCATAGTAATCAGCCCTGCCGTTCAGCGTCCCCACGTTCTGCATGGAGACGCTGAATTTTCCTCATAGAGATGCATTGATTCAATGCATATCTATGAGGAGGTCCTGATTGGCCAAAATGGCATTTGGCCCCGCCCCCGTGCCGTTTTTAGCCAGTCAGGTGAGTTTTATACTTTTATAGCGGGCGATGGGAGAGATGGGGGTGGGGGGGGAGGCAAGCCACCTAAATGGTGGGTTAGACACTATAGGATCAGGAATACATGTTTGTGTTCCTGATCCTATAGTGATCCTTAAATGAATACATTTAAGGGCATTATTCAATCTTTGTAAAAATAAATACTTTTTTTTGCTAGTTTTTTCACATTTTCTTTTTACTGTGTTTTTAAAGTATATTTCATTAACAATATGCATATTTATTCATTTGCAAAAAATTAGCCATCACATTATTGGTTGAAGATTGCCACCATTTGGGTGCAGCTAGTATTGCACACACAGATTTCCACACAGATTCATCTCATTTTGCTTACTTTTTTTCCAACTTCCATTTAATGTCTTAAACCTAACAAGCCACCTCCCAGTTTCACAGTTTATGCTGATTATGTTCATATGATTTAAGGATCCCACCTACTGTTAAAGAGCAGCTATATTTTTCATGATAACAACACAATTGTGATTCAAAACCTGTATTATCTTAGATAATGAACTGTTAGATATATTATGTAATGCATACTTTTGTCCCTTTATATGATTTTGCAGGAAAGAGCATTCCCATTACATGCACTCATTCAAATGTATCTTTGATGGCAAATTAATTCACTAAGCTTTTGCTGTCAGCAGATTGAGAGACGTGTAAACAAGCAGCATTTTAAAATCCAAATTTACCATGTATTGAAGCAAAGAATGAAACATAAATCACGAGGAAAGGGGAGATTCAAGAAGAATACATAGATAATCTTGATAAATTAGATATACCGTATATACTCGAGTATAAGTCGACCCAAATATAAGTCGAGACCCTTAATTTTACCCCAAAAAACTGGGAAAACTTATTGGCTCGAGTATAAGACTAGGGTGGAAAATGCAGCAGCTACTGGTAAATTTCTAAATAAAATTAGACCCCCAAAAATTATATTAATTGAATATTTATTTAGTGTGTGTATATAATGAATGCAGTGTGTGTGTATGTGAATGCAGTGTGTGTGTATGAATGCAGTGTGTGTATGTGATGCAGAGCCTTGGTGGGGGGGTGGGCATTTTTATTATTTTTTAAAATTATTATTATTATCAATTTTTTTTAATATTATTAATATTTTAATTTTATTATTATTTAAATTTGTATTTATTTATTTTCGTCCCCACTCCCTGCTTGTTAGCTGGCCAGGGAGGGGGGCTCTCATTCTCTGGTGGTCCAGTGGATGGGCTGTGTAGGAGGGGGGCTGGCAGCGAGCTGAAACTTACCTTTCCTGCAGCTCCTGTCAGCTCCCTTCTCCTCCGGTCCTGCCAGCGCCCCTGTCAGTCTCGCGGTGTGACTGCTGCGCGGAGCATTGCCACGGCAACGTTCTGACCCCGCGGCTCTCGCAAGACTTACAGTGGAGGAGAAGGGAGCTGACAGGACCAGAGGAGAAGGGAGCTGACAGGAGCTGCAGGAAAGGTAAGTTACAGCTCGCTGCCAGCCCCCAACAGGACCGCTGGGCTTGTAATGAGCCCGGCGGTCCTGGTCTGTATTATGGCAATGTAAGTTGTCATAATACAGACATTGACTCGAGTATAAGTCGAGTGGGGGGTTTTCAGTACAAATAATGTGCTGAAAAACTCAACTTATACTCGAGTATATACGGTAGTTAATATTTATTGCAGATCGTAGGTGCTCCATGCCTGCCTATTCGGTCACCTGCAGACTCTCAAATTTTAATATAAAATTCTTCTATGTTAAATAACCTATCACCTGGTTTTCAACCAGTTCTCTTGGCAATAGGTATAATTAATTATTTTGCACTCACAATGGAATACATTGCTTTCTTCACTTCCACCAGACACTAGAAAACCCAAACTGCAGTACTTACACAACCAAACTAGTAATCTGAGCATACATTTAAGGTGGCTATATATATATGGAAATTACTGGTGTGCATCACCTGCATATCTCAAGTTGGACTTTGAGAAGTCCTTCTTGGGTATAGAAACTTGAGAAATCATGTTTCCACAACTATCTCAGAGTGTTATACTTCATGTGACACCCCCCTCCCAAAAATGACTGCTTTCACTCTGCATTTCTGCAGACGCTCGTAACAACTCACACTGTTTTAAACACAGTTAAAATATTTTTTTTTAAAGTATCAGTGACCAGAAAGCAGCCATGGACTGTTGTTTTGACATACTGTATGTAGATAAATAGATAAAGGTAAATAGATTGTTATTAAAAGGAACTGACTGCCTCAGACAAACCAGTTGTACATTTTTTTTTCAGAGTCCCATGATGAACATGCACTACACACAGTTTATATTATTATTATTATTATTTATTTATTAGAATGTATATAGCGCCAACAAATTCTGCAGCGCTGTACAATGGAATCACTGATTTCATCTCACACTTCTGCAAAGACCTATACCAATGGCAGACTAATTTAAAACCAGCTTTAAACAATGCTGATAAGACCAAAAAGGATATATCTGCACAATTGGTGGCTAGTTCTTGGTACATTAGGGTCAAAATTACATTTGAATTCACGATGAAAAACAAACAACCAAAAACACAGAGGCTGCATCTTGTACATTTTTTTACACCCTTTTCATTCTCATTAATTTTTGTGCAGGCATATACAGATATGACTGCCTAACATGACAATGTCTTCTTTGTTTATATGTTTATCTTTGTTTATATGTGCAGTCAGGTTACTCGCTAAAACTGTCCAGGGACTTTAATATTTTAGACCAAATTAGCCAAAATGGAAATATTCTAAAGTTATTTTTCAAGGTCAGTAGTTTTGGAATACAATTTGAAACTCCCTGGCCAATTCTTTACAATTCCCAGTTTGGCAAATAATGCTGAATAAGCTGCTTTCATGCATATTTCGTGTTCACTCATACGTGTTTTTAATGTTTTTGCAGGCCATGTACACAGTTATTTCATCATTTCAGCTATAGACTGCAAAACAGTGCTGACAAAAATAAATAAGTAAATAAAAAAAAAAGGTAATTCCCTATATCTAGTACTGTCTCTGTGTATTATAGGATACCTTAAAGGACCACTATAGTGACAGGAAAACATACTCTGGAAAGGGGAAAAGGGGTAAAACTTACCTTTTTCCAGCGCTGGGCGGGGAGCTCTCCTCCTCCGATCCTCCTCCGTTCCTCCCCGTCGGCTGAATGCGTATGCGCGGCAAGAGCTGCGCGCGCATTCAGCCGGTCGCATAGGAAAGCATTATCAATGCTTTCCTATGGACGCTTGTGTGCTCTCACTGTGATTTTCACAGTGAAAATCACGCAAGCGCCTCTAGCAGCTGTCAATGAGACAGCCACTAGAGGATTTGGGGGAAGGCTTAACCCATTTATAAACATAGCAGTTTCTCTGAAACTGCTATGTTTATAAAAAAAATGGGTTAACCCTAGCTGGACCTGGCACCCAGACCACTTCATTAAGCTGAAGTGGTCTGGGTGCCTAGAGTGGTCCTTTAACGTTATTAAGCCTTTATATTAACCACTGTATTATCTGCTATAATTGTTGTTTTACTTTTTCCCAAGTAGTATTTTCTTCAAGGCTTCTTTTACCTCCCTGTTTCTTAAACTATAAATTACTGGGTTCATTAAAGGTGTAACTGCAGTATAAAAAACCGCAACAGCTCCATTTAAAATAGAGTCTGAGTTTGGACGCATATAGGTAAAGATGCAAGGAACATAAAATAAAGCCACCAGTATCACATGTGACACACAGGTGGAGAAAGCCTTGTTCCTTCCATCAGCTGTCTTGATCCTCAATATAGTTAAAACGATATGTACATATGATACCAGAATAAGGAGGAAGCAAGTTAAAGAAATTGCTGCAATGTTGGCCAAAATCATGTTTTTGTTTAGAGTTGTATCAGTGCATGTCAGCTTTAAGACTGGAATAATATCACAAAAGAAGTACTCTATCTCATTAGAACCACAAAATGGAAGTTGAAAGGTTAGTACTGTATGTGTAATGGAGTGCAGAGAACCAGCCAACCAACACCCTAAAGCCAAGCACATAGAGGTCTTCCAGTTCATTATAGAGCTATAGTGCAAGGGTCGACATATAGCAACATATCGATCATATGCCATGACAGTGTATAGGAAACACTCGGCGCTGGCCAAGAAGTGAAAGAAGTATAACTGCATCACACATCCACTAAAAGGAATTGTTTTTACAGACAGGAAATTTCCAAGAAGCTTAGGCAAGGTGACTGAAGAAAGGCACATGTCTAGGAAAGAAAGGTTTATCAGGAAGAAATACATAGGGGTATAAAGTGATGGTGTTGTCTTTATTACAATATACAGTAAACTGTTTCCAAGAAGAGTGAAGCTGTAGATAACTGTGAAGACCAAAAGAAGAGGAATTGTCAGTTCTTTTGCATGAGGAAGTCCTCTAAGAACAAATTCAGTTTGTATAGAATTATTCCCTATATCCATAGATTATTTTAAAATGATATTTATATCGGCAAGTTAGAACAGTGGTTACGTTACCTTTGCCTCAGAACTGGAAAACACAAGTTCAAGTTCCTGTCATACCACCTAACCAGCACATGTCCTTGGGTAAGAAACATCACAAAATATGGCTGCCTTCCTCAAATTCTCAAAGATTGCAAGGCTGTTTACGCAGGACCTTCTTCACCTCTGAATATCCAATTTCTGGAATTGTAAAGTGCTGTGGAACATAAATGCTAATAATAATGTTTACTTAAAGCTATTGGGAATAGATAAGTTTTTCTTGAAGACAAAAAGTCAATGTAATGAAAACATGCATTTTTAAGAGTTTTTCATCAGTGGTATATGATTTTAGAACTATTTATCAAATGCAAATCCTTTGTTAAGTGATAGATCATGAAATGTCATGTATGTCACTTTGTAAATTATTATTATTAAGAATAGAATTATCTCCTCTCAGAAAAAAATAATAATATATTTTTATTAAATAATGTAAAATACTCTTCAACTATGCTATTTTGTTTTATTTGTTTAGCAGAGGAAATAGATTGTTTTAAATTTGGTGAATTAATTCAACAAATGGTGATTAAACCTCTTGAATCCATTGCAGAATACAATTATTTGTGCCATTTGAAAAGAGACAATTAGCCATTCGATTGTTTCAAGATCAAGCTGGCCGTAGCAAAATGCCTCTGACCAAACATTTATGTGCTTTAGATAATAGACAGTAAGGTCATCTTGTCATCTCTGTACTGCTGGATGTTGAGAAAGAGTAATAGTTAATAAATCGTGGACACGGATATTTCTGTACTGCTCACATTTTCTGTTGGTGCTCTCAGCAAAAAAATATACAATCATTTCAACTGTCTTATTGTAGCTTTATTCCCGTACTGTAGTCCAGGGTTTATATACATATAACAGTGAATTGGGAAATCCCCAGAACTGCTGTTGTGCTTATTAAACCCCATGGAACTCTAGCCATACCTGGTATTAGTGTTTTACGTTTGAGATCAATTAAAAACAAACTCATATGGGCTATGCAAAATATACAATTTAAAAAAAAAATGTAATCAGAACTAAAATAGGTTTATAAATAATTGACTGACAGAAATTATTATTTGAGAAACTTGAAGGATACATTGACGTTGTGGCAGGCTTATGCAATATATGAGCATATAATGTAACTAAACCCCAATTATATTTTTTTGCCTAGATTAGGTGTTTTTAAAAATCTAACAAAATCTGTCAGCACCGAAGTTGCTGTTTAGTAGATAAGGGAGTGCGCTGGATTTTCATTTTGTATTGTACTTATTGGCTCCCAGCTGCACCCTATTTAAGCATGTTTAGGTGAGGGCAGCCAGCCCCTTGTGTGTATGTATATATATATATATATATATATATATATATATTTAGGATTCTTTTCCTATTTCCACGTGCTTCTGGAAGTCTACTGACATTTGCCTCCTTCTAGTTCAACAGCAGAAAGAGAGCTGTGTGAAAAGCTTTGCACACTTGAAAAAGCCAGAGGCAGTCACTTCAGTACCTAAATAATGAAAACTTCCTCTAAAAACAAACTTAATAAAAAGATCAATTTGGAGGGGGAAATATTAGTTAAAAAGAGTCTGTTAGCGAGAAGAGGGCATGAACCCAGTGTATAGAGTATAGAAAGATTGCACAGAGCAAAATACAGCCTTATAAAAAAAAAAAGGATCTATTCCAATATCATCAATGTGATATGCAACCTTTATTATCTTAATAAATAGAAAGAGACAAATCATAAAGTATCATATTTTAAGTTTAAACTTAATGTATAACTTAATGTAGCCCAAGCATGTCAAACCTGTGGCCCATGGGCCGCATGCAGCCCGACATGGCGCCAACTTGAACATGGTATATGCCCAAATTCTCACAAGAATAGTTCCTTATAATAGCACAGTCCTAAAATTCTTTCTGAAAGCGAGAACTTTAAATATAACGTATATATTTCCTTTACTCAAGGACATATTATAAAAAGTGCTGACATCGAACTTAAATATGGGGACTTTGGATATTTTATTTTTATACACTTTGAGAAAGACCCTGGTCGGTAGAAACACATCAGTGCCAATATATTTCTTGTTATTTTACTCCATTTGGATTTATTTATATACTCCATTTGGATTTTTACTTCCTTTTTTGTTTTAACCATTCACAGTGTGCCAATCCTTTACTTGTGGACTTATTATAAAAAGCGTGCAAATTAAATGTGCTGACGCCAAATTTAAATTTGGGGACTTTGAGAAAAAACTTTTTTAATGCACTTTGAGAAATACACAGGTCAGGTGAAAACGCGTCATTTATTAAGTTATTTATTTTACTCTATTTTGCATTTTTATCTCATTATTATTTTAACCATTCACTTTGTGACAAAATATAGTTTGCAATTTCTTACTCCAGGCAGCAATACTACTTTGATGCATTTGCTATGTTTTAGCCTCATTAATAAGCTGTATTTTTGCAAGCTCAAATCTCTAGAGATTTTGCATAAACTAAAATAAATTTTATGTATTTTATTTTATACAAAATCTATAAAGATTCGAGCTTGCAAAAATACAGCTTATTCAGCACAGCAAAATGCAGCATATTAATAAGGCCAAATCATACCATATTAATAAGACCCCTTACCTGAGACAAAGACTTCCCTATAATAAAGGTATTTAAACAGCTTAGCGAATGACATTACTAAATTATCTGAACTACCAAGCAACCTGCATTAGAAGGAGAGGACACCCAGGGAGATATATAGTAAGGATATCACTTTCTGATTGTAGTTTCTGCAGCCAGGTTGTGAATTAAAAGCAGCTCATTCGGTGCTGTTGGGGCTGAGGCTGTAGAAGTATTTCTGGTATGAGGGGAAGACTAATGGGGCAGAATTATGGTGCAACAATCAGCAAAGCATTTATCTATTTTGTGCCACAACTATAACGATTTGAGCATGCAAAAAATGCAGCGTATTAATGAGGCCAAAGTCTAAAAAAATGCATTAAAGTTGTATTGTAGCCCAGAGGGTCCATTTTCCATTTCACCATCATCTTTATCGTAAACTCATTTGAGCAACGTCCTTATCAACCTATTGGTCCTGTCAAAATCTGTAATACTTTCAGGGTTAGTCACTAGAGTGAGAATTAAAGGTGAATTTACAGTAAATTTCAAATTTAAGATTAATGTAGCCCAACTGGAAACATTCTTTAAGTCAGCTATACTTTTAGCTCTAGACTTAAATGTAAAATTCACTTTGAAAACTCACTTTATTGAATAACCCTTTTTATCTCATGTGTTAATAAGCATGTCATTGTCCATGGGATATCTAGCCTGATATCTATTAGTTAATTATCTTCCTCCATAAACCCCTGTGTGACAGGTGCTGGATGTCACAATCACAGGGTACAGTGGCTGTCTAAATGGTCTTCAGAGTGTGGGTTTTCATGATTGTGGTGAGGTCTGGCTATTGTAGGACTTCTCACAAGTGAGGGGGTCTGGCAATAACCTTCCCCCAACTGCCCCATGCATCCAATGGCTGTGGTACCATGTCAAAGTTATTCCAACTGCCATCAGAAACCGTTGGCAGTAGTGTCTGATAGTGCCTGATGCGTGCCAGGTAATGGCATGTAATGGGCTAGTGTGGCATGTCTCAGTCATGAGTGCCTTCCTCGCATTGTATTGCTGTCACAGGCTGTCACAGTGATATGATGACTGTCGGTTCATGCTGCAAGGCTGCAGGCGGGGTCTGTGCCTGATACACACTACAAATAGTTTTCACAATGAGCCAGTTCAGCAATGCTGACTAGAGTTAGGATTAAATAGGGTTAAAGGAACACTCTAAGTAGCAGAACATCTGTACCTTAATGAAGCTGTTTTGGTGTATAGCTCATGCCCTGCAGCCTCAATGCTCAATTCTCTGCCATTTAGAAGTTAAATCACTTTTTTTTTTTAAATTCTGCTCTAGCGACACCACGCTAA
Organism: Pelobates cultripes; assembly: GCA_933207985.1. Taxonomy (NCBI): domain Eukaryota; kingdom Metazoa; phylum Chordata; class Amphibia; order Anura; family Pelobatidae; genus Pelobates; species Pelobates cultripes. The sequence goes on along the minus strand of OW240916.1, from coordinate 168,619,732 downwards.
CTGTGACTCACACAGCCTTCATTAAAAAGTAAAATTTTTACAGCAATGTGTTACTTTAAAAGTTCTCCTTTTCCTGCTCTGTATATTGAACTCTAATCATCTATATAGGTTTTTTTAAAAGGTATACCTATGGGATTTTACTGTGTACAGGAGATTCAGCAAATTAGAAATCTTAGGTCTTTGACGTAGTAGAGAACACACAGCCTTTGAAATGCACCACTGACTTTCAAAATGAATGTGAAAAAAATTAAAACGTCACTTTAAATTTGACAGAAATTAGTGATAAAGTGTTCAAAAGAAAATATTCAAAATTCCCAATATTAAATAGCCCAAGGTGTCTTCTTTTACCCATGGTATGCCCTGATAGGGAATACGTTTGTTTAGTAGCTAATCTGTTGTTCAATGGGCCCTATAAATAATGCAAACTGGTTACTGGCCTGTCTGTAGTCTGACCTTATAACTTGTGCAAAACCTGGCCGATCTACATGAGTTTGGGTGCTGCAGCAGAATGCACAAATTGGCTCTTTACCATAGTAAGACTATACACATTTTACATTAATTTATGGATAGAAAAGTAGGGTTAGGCAAATAGTTTTTGGGCTTGTAATTAATTGTTTTACATTTTCTTCCTAGTATAGATTTTCATGTTACCTACCTTATTACCACAACAGTGCCACCACTATGGTATACATATACACTGCTCAAAAAAAATAAAGGGAACACAAAAATAACACATCCTATATCTGAATGAATTAAATATTCTTCTGGAATACTTTGTTCTTTACATAGTTGAATGGGCTGACAACAAAATCACACAAAAATGTAAAAATGGATATCAAATTTTTCAACCCATGGAGGGCTGGATTTGGAGTCACACTCAAAATTAAAGTGGAAAAACAGGCTGATCCAACTTTGATGTAATGTCCTTAAAACAAGTAAAAATGAGCCTCCCTACAACGCCTGTGCATGCTCCTGATGAGGTGGCGGCCATGCTCCTGATGAGGTGGCGGATGGTCTCCTGAGGGATCTCCTCCCAGACCTGGACTAAAGCATCTGCCAACTCCCGGACAGTCTGTGGTGCAACGTGACGTTGGTGGATGGAGCGAGACATGATGTCCCAGATGTGCTCAATTGGATTCAGGTCTGGGAACGGGCAGGCCAGTCCATAGCATCAATGTCTTCATCTTGCAGGAACTGCTGACACACTCCAGCCACATGAGGTCTAGCATTGTTTTGCATTAGGAGGAACCCAGGGCCAACCGCACCAGCATATGGTCTCACAAGGGGTCTGAGGATCTCATCTTGGTACCTAGTGCAGTCAGGCTACCTCTGGCGAGCACATGGAGAGCTGTGCGGCCCCCCAAAGAAATGCCACTCCGCACCCTTACTGACCCACTGCCAAACCGGTCATGCTGGAGGATGTTGCAGGCAGCAGAACGTCTGTCACATGTGATCAGTGTGAACCTGCTTTCATCTGTGAAGAGCACAGGGCGCCAGTGGCGAATTTGCCAATCTTGGTGTTCTCTGGCAAATGCCAAACGTCCTGCACGGTGTTGGGCTGTAAGCACAACCCCCACCTGTGGACGTCGGGCCCTCATGGAGTCTGTTTCTGACCGTTTGAGCAGACACATGCACATTTGTGGCCTGCTGGAGGTCATTTTGCAGGGTTCTGGAGGTGCTCCTCCTGTTCCTCCTTGCACAAAGGCGGAGGTAGCAGTCCTGCTGCTGGGTTGTTGCCCTCCTACGGCCTCCTCCATGTCTCCTGATGTACTGGCCTGTCTCCTGGTAGTGCCTCCATCCTCTGGACACTACGCTGACAGACACAGCAAACCTTCTTGCCACAGCTCGCATTGATGTGCCATCCTGAATGAGCTGCACTACCTGAGCCACTTGTGTTGGTTGTAGACTCCATCTCATACTACCACTAGAGTGAAAGCACCGCCAGCATTCAAAAGTGACCAAAAAGCAAGCATAGGAACTAAGAAGTGGTCTGTGGTCACCACCTGCAGAACCACTCCTTTATTGGGGGTGTCTTGCTAATTGCCTATAATTTCCACTTGTTGTCTATCCCATTTGCACAACAGCATGTGAAATTGATTGTCACTCAGTGTTGCTCCCTAAGTGGCCAGTTTGATTTCACAGAAGTGTGATTGACTTACATTGTGTTGTTTAAGTGTTCCCTTTATTTTTTTGAGCAGTGTACATTTAATGTGTTGGGAATTCTCATTCTGTATGCACACGTCATATGTGTTGTCCTAACAAGTAAAAATCAGTAAAGTTACTCACCCCTGCAAGCCTGGAGGGTCTATGTGACACTCACAATTTGTGAATTTTATTTTCACCAGGGCAAAATTTTCACTCAGCGATGGCAAGTGTCAAGTGCAAATTTAGACTTTGTAGTCATTTTTTATAATGCATAACAAATCGATCATGCAATCTAGGATACCCCCAACTAGACAGTAGGGTTTAACAGTTGTATAATGTATGGGTCTTTTATGGTAGTGTTGATGCTTTGCTTATTAAACGCTTCTTTGTTTCTAAATATTTATTTGGCAATACTGCAAAGTCTAAATTTGCACTTGACACTTGCCATCACTGAGTGAAAAATATAAAATTCATAAATTGCGAGTGTCACATTGACCCTCCAGGCTTGCAGTGGTGAGCTTGCAGTGGTGAGTAACTTTACTGAGTCTTACTAGTGGCATAGGAATTATAAGGCCTGTCTTAATAATTTTTGTACTCTACCGGGTCCAACTAAGCAGTGACTGTACATCTCAGTCCAGACATGTTTACAAATAAAAAAAGCTACCATAGGTACCCTGCGTTTTTTTTAGGTTGGTTGGGGACACATATTTCTCCCTGCATTCTCCACTCAATTTCCTGTTGTTTCATGTGCCTACTGGTTTTGTCATAGTGTTATCCATCACGTGCCTTATATGCTTGAGAGGTTTTAAGGTACTTCTAGAGAGAAGCAATGATTAATTTACTACAAACCTATTTTTGATGTTTAGTGATATATGCATGCGTTAGAAAAAGTTCCAATGCTAGAAACTGGGATGTGTAGTTCAGCATTTGGGACTATGGGGAATATTATTTACACATGGTAGTTAGGTTATAGAGCTGTGAATATCAAGTCTCACCAGTTTATTTATAATATTCTCTGTACTAAATTAGATTGTTTGTTGGTTCTCCTTAGGCCAATCTATTTAAGACACACCACAGATTAGATGGTTTTGATTTAGGTGACCCCATCATATGTAACTTACACTATAATGACCATGACCACAAGTGAGAAAACCAACGCCATTTATCCTCAGTGACAACATGCTGCCGGTGATGTTTCATGTGTGTGTAGTGTGCTTGTAGTATTGTATGTTTGTTGGGGCACTATTTGTGGTATTGAATGTTTGTAATAACGTTTTGGTTTCATTGCGATGGGTGGGAATGAGTATTCAGACTGGGGGGAAGAAGTGGTGACGAACGATATTGGAGCATGCCTTTTATAGCAGCGTCATAGTGGTGTCATTAGCCAGCCTGGAACACATTTCGCTTGCCTAATGTCATTTCTGTACATGTTCCTATGCACTGTTGCATTAACTTGCTGAGAGCGATCAGCTGATGCTTTCGGCCAATGAATGGCAACAGAATTTGACTTCTGCAGCTCTGCATAAGTCAGAGTGCATGTTATCAGCCATAGAGGACCCAGTGGGGACCCAGGTAAGAGGGCAAACCAATGCAAAACAATTTGCCCCATTACTGGGGAACAGGGTCTGGTCTGGAAATGTGAAATAAAATTAATGCAACACATTCTAAAACTCCCACTATAAGGTTCAGATGATTTTATGTAATTATACTACAATCCAACAAAACATAACTTTGGTCCACCCTCAAAATTCAACGTTTGGGAAGAGAGAACTGAATAACATTGATTATATAATTACAATGGCAGGGGTGGCATATATTAGGCAGCAAGTAAGCAGTCAGTTTTTTCATGTGTTGGAAGCAGGAAAAATGAGGAAGCGAAAAGATCTGAGTAACTTTGACAAGAGCCAAATCGTGATGGCTAGATGATCAGAGCATCTCCAAAGCGGCATGACCACCTTAGTGATTTGAAGTGGTCATGGTGCCTGCAATCTATATGTGCAGTATTTTGCTATGAAATGTTGCACATACTGAATTAAACCCCTTTGCTGCTAGAGATATAATTTCACCTCTGGCAGCGTCATAGGGGCTTCATTAGCAAGACTGGAATAAGAGTTCTGGGTTGGATTATTTCAATTATGTGAATATGTTTTTGCACAGAGCTTCATTCTTAGGCTGAGAGTGGTCAGCATCTGGCTGGGCGCATGTCACCAGTCATTGAGGAACCTTGTCACCCAGTGGGAGCTCTGATAAGAGGGCAAGCTGTTGCAAAACCTTTTGCCCCATTACTGGAAAATGGGGCCAATGTACTCCTCACATGATAACCACTACAGCAGATATAGTAGTTTTTGATGCCTGGAGTAGCCCTTTTAGTTTGTGAAATGATCATATTGTGAATGATCATATATATATGCACTTGGAAAAAGATCATTTAATGGTCGAATATATTTTGTTTGGTTTATTTTTTCCCAATACAATATTTTGGATTCATGTCACCTGTTATTCTATATTACATCTGAGAGTATACCTGGGGGATAAAATCAAGAAACCATCAAATATGCCTAACAGGAGCCCTGACCATCTGAGCCATCAGGCATTGCTTATTGCAGATGATCAGCTGATGGAGCACTGACTTTCTTGCGGCAGTAATGGGGCTGGAAAGTTTGGAAATCAGGCTTTGCTTATTGCAGATGATCAGCTGATGGAGCACTGACTTTCTTGCAGCAGTAATGGGGCTGGAAAGTTTGGAAATCAGGCATTGCTTATTGCAGATGATCAGCTGATGGAGCACTGACTTTCTTGCAGCAGTAATATGGCTGGAAAGTTTGGTTTGATGTGCTGATGGAGCACTGGAAAACTGTTTTGGAAACAGTTTACCAGGAGTTGGAGCCCAGTTGCAGGAGATGGCACAAGGAGGAGGCAAAATCCCAAAACACGGTACATATAAAGGGGTAATCCAACGGCAGGGTCAGACAAGAAGCAGAAGTCAGGGCTGGCAGCAGAGAAACGTAGTCAGTAAAGCAGGCAGAGGTCAGAGTCCAGGAAATCAGTCAGTAGCGAAGCAGAGATCCGGCAGGAAACACCAAACATGCAAAATGACCAGATCATAGGTTTCAGGAAAGGGCTGGCTTTTACAGCCTGCAAAATAAATGCAGCTGACCCTAATTGGAAAAAAGGGTTGCAGGTGGATCAGTACTGCTTAATCCAGACAAGAGGTCAGAAAGCAGAATAAGGGAGAGAGAAAATGACAGCACGGCAGAGAACCTGACTGGGATGCTGGAGCTGTGCGTTCAAACCCAGCCAGGTTTCTTAAAGGGGCAGCCACACCTTGCTGTCTGCAGGGTTCGGGCTGGCACGAGTTTCTTACAGCAGTAATAGGGCTGGAAAGTTTGGAAATCAGGCATTGCTTATTGCAGATGATCAGCTGATGGAGCACTGACTTTCTTGCGGCAGTAATGGGGCTGGAAAGCTTGTAAATCAGGCATTGCTTATTGCAGATGATCAGCTGATGGAGCACTGACTTTCTTGCAGCAGTAATGGGGCTGGAAAGTTTGGAAATCAGGCTTTGCTTATTGCAGGTGATCAGCTGATGGAGCACTGACTTTCTTGCGGCAGTAATGGGGCTGGAAAGCTTGTAAATCAGGCATTGCTTATTGCAGATGATCAGCTGATGGAGCACTGACTTTCTTGCAGCAGTAATGGGGCTGGAAAGTTTGGAAATCAGGATTTGCTTATTGCAGGTGATCAACTGATGGATCACTGACTTTCTTGCAGCAGTAATGGGGCTGGAAAGTTTGGAAATCAGGCTTTGCTTATTGCAGGTGATCAACTGATGGATCACTGACTTTCTTGCAGCAGTAATGGGGCTGGAAAGTAAACTCCTATGAAAAAAATGCATAATTATTATTATTAGTGTCCCTTTAATTTGACTTCATAGAGTGGTAATTTATGATATTATACATTTGTGTGCCTCACCTAATATATTTTTTATTGTTTGTACACTATTATTTTTTTTTATTTTTTATTTTTGTCATGCATAGAATAATTACAAACTGGCTCCAGGTACCCAAACGGCATTCCTCGAGCTGCTTGGCATAGATAACAAATAGGGTAGTTACTAAGCAGTGCACATTTTTTGGTATAATAGGTACAGGATTTGGTTACTTGTGGGAACTATGCTCTGTTTATTAGTTGCTGGATACATGCTTTAGATGTGAGAATGAAAATGTCACCCCTTAAGCCCCTGTAGCTACACATTAGTAATGCAAGTCAGGCTGGAGTATTAGGACAGGTAAAATTGTTGCCATGATTTCACCAGGACGAGTTATGGTTAATGAGGTCATGTTCAGATAGTCCCCTTGTGTCTCTGTTTAGCTTATGCCTTCCGGCAGTCTGCCTGTGTTGCGACTCCCACGGGGTCGGTTGGTAGGTGCTGGCGACAGTCTGGGAGTGGTGTGCGGCATCTGACTCGATGGATCCAGACTGGAGAGCGGCATGTTGCGGGGTGAGGGTTATTGGTCTCTGCTGTTGGGCGAGCGCTGGTCTGCTGTGCCCCCTCCGCCGACGGTTGCCGGTCCGTCTCCCCAACGGAGCCCAGAGCTTATGACGAGGCTCCAGAGGTAGGTGTCCTGTAAGGTTGCCAGGATGTGAGCTTGTCGTTGGTCATTGTGGGTGTCAGAGTTATTGATGCTTCTAATCCGCGTTGGTTGAGGCTGATGTGGGGAGGACCGCTTCCTTGCATTCTGTTCTTGGTGCTGTTACACGCGGCCTCTGCCATCTTAGATGTATCACCTGGGTTGCGGGTTGATTTGGCAATGTTGCTAGGCCTTATTCGCTTTGTGGAGGTCGGGACATCAGGGTGAGGACTGGGATTACCCCCACTGGTCCAGAGGGGGGTCAGAGCCGGTTCCTGTAGGGTCTGAGCCCTTGGCTGGGCACCTTTAGGCGGGATAGTGGGGCAGTGGCCGTCCGCTCCATTCACCGCCGGAGTAGGCCTCAACCGTGGTAGTGAAGATTCCTCCTCCAGGGGACTAATACTTGGTGAGCCAGCCTCAGCCTG
>OW240916.1:168515091-168595564 GCA_933207985.1 Pelobates cultripes | reverse complement strand
GAAAATTGACATGGCGAGGAATGAAAGGAAAGTAATACTCACTCTTCAAACCCTTACATGGCTGTTGGTATACAACAATATGTAGATGGACACTATAGTCTTAGGAATGTATGTTTTTCCCCCCATCCATGGTTTCACGTTGCTTTATGTTTTTCCAACTTTCCTTTTTCTATTATTATTGTTCATTTTTATTGTAAAAGATGTTTAAACTCCATAATAAATAAATTGTGGGAAAAAAAGAATAAAAGCTCTTTGAGCAGTGCCCTCAGCACCTTTTGTTCTCATATATCCAACTCCGCTAGGTTAGCAGTTAACCAGAGGGGAGTGATTTTATTAAAAAAATGAAATAAACTTGCTATTAGTAAGCCTACTACTAGGTAGATTATAAAGAAATGAATAATAATTTGTAAAGGCGTTCCCAATCTGTTGTGGGGAAAGAAGGGTTCGAGTTCCTTCTATAATCTTTTTTATTGGAAGTTTATTATTTCCTGTTTTAAGTTTTTTCGATAATAATTTCCCTGCTTACTACTAAAGTACCATTTCTGTTTGGAAGATAAAATCATTCTTTTAACTCTGTTTGTGAGCAATAAATTTATCTGCTGTAGAATTGTTTTAATTTGGGTAGCTAATTGTATAGAGGGATTTTTTTTATTATTTTGTTTAGTATTGGCGATTTTTATATATAGATCTAATAATTCAGCTCCTTTGTTTACCTTTCTTCTAGCTTCTAACTGAATTAAATTGCCTCTCGTTACACATTTAAATGTTGACCATAATGTTTCATTAGTAACATTGCCTTTATCGTTAAATTCGAGAAATTCTTTAGCCAGTGAGACCAAATGATCTCTATTTACTTTATCTAAAAGATAGTTTTATCAATTCTTCATTGATAATTAGTTTTATAGTCCGAGTCTTTTTTAATTTTAACCTCAATTGGGGTGTGATCTGTCCAACTTATTAAGTCTATTTTGGAGTCTATAAAGTTTGTCAAGTTTATTGAATCAGTTAAAAAATTCTATTCGAGAATAGCTATTATGGACTTTAGAAAAGAAAGTGTAATCCTTTTCACTAGGGTGTTAAACTCTCTACATATCGTAGAGATCAAATGAATTAAAAATAATTTGAAGCCATTCTGCCCTTTTTTATAGACTGTCATTTTTTCACAAGCTATAAATGATTTCCTATCCCATTTTTCATTTAAGACAGTATTCCAATCTCTCCCCATCAATAATATGCCTTTTTTAATTTTGTCTACCTTATTACCCAAATTTGTATAGAAATTTTGAGAGAACTCATTTGGAGCACATACATTCACTAAAGTGAATATTATATAATCTAATTTACAAATTACTATCAAATATCTACTATTAAAATCTTTCTCTATAAATAATAATTCACATTTAATTTTTATTGAGCAGATGCGTGCAATCCCCCTCCCTTAGATTAGCACACAAAACAGTTGGATACCTAGAAAATTTCCATTGATCTTCAGAATTGTCTTTCCGGTGGGATTCTTGTATAAAACATACGTCAATATTATCTTCTATCAATTTTCTTTACAATATACCCCTTTTTATTAGATTATTCAATCCCTGGGCATTTATGGAAGATATTAATTGACATAGATGTATTTCCTTTGCTTTTCCGCTTTAGACACGTCTGAATTACTCAAAATACGATCTCTATAAGCTATTCTCACCCTCCCAAACACCCCGCGGAACCCATCAGTATGAACCCATGAACACTTAAACAAACTATATAAAACATGCATACTTAAATACCAAAAATACATCTCTCCACCTCTGATAAAAACTATTAGGCGGTTCCCCTGAGGTACATACATATAATTCCAGGGGTAATCAAGCGCTGGTGGTGATAATCTTCACAACACTCATTTTAATAATTCCATGCTAGTTTATCCTTGTCATCAAATTTATATTTTTACCAAGTGATCGTTCAATCCCACCAGCGGAACAATTTTGATCTAGTATTTCCATGGACAGTGGAGTTATATTTTATAATGAATATTGTGCATATCAATTCTACCTCTTAAATTTTTACTAAAAGTATTTATAATTTTAATTCTTATTAATAATCCTGCGTGAATAACTTACACTTATAATACCTCAAATATAGTGATATTTATTCCGTTATTCTTGTCTTATGTGAAAAAACTAATTTACTTGGTCCTAATTGTATTATTACAATAAAAATAAATTATTAGTGTTCACGTATTTCATTATCTCTTCTTCAACTATTGTATTCAACGTGATGATCCCTTTTTACTACTCAAACTTCTGTGTTTTTTTTAATATTATCAAGTAATCAATCTATCCAAAAAAATCTCCAAAAATTACCTTATTCTTTGTGTTAGTGATTTGTTTCCCTTTAGTTTAATAATTCAGTGTTAAAATGTAAGTAACCTATTTTACTTACATATATTACTATAATTGTAATCACCATTTTTTAATCATTATAAACTAAAAATAAGTTCAAATTACATATAATGATACTGTTTGTGTTTGGCAAAAATATCAAACTCTTATGTTTAATTCTAAGATCCGTATATTTGTTCTAATACCAGGCTATAAATGCCTGCTACAGATCTAATTTCTAGAAAGTATCCACCATTCACTCCATATCTAATCTATAATACATTTATCCTTAAGTCTAGGTAAGTCTTTAATTGCATTGTTTAAGATAATATTTTGAACTTCAAAGGATACAAAGGAATAATGTTTTTCTAGACTCTGTTAATTCACTGATTATCAGATCTCATTGTTCTTATCCTATGTGTCATCTTTTTACTTAACTAAGGCTACATGAACTTGTTACTATTTTCAAACGTGGTGCTATTATCATTATGTTCAGAATTCTTCCATAGCTCCATGGTCCATTTCTGACGCTCAGGTTCCCACTGAAGGTGCTTTCAGTGATGGATACAGGGCGCTATGACCGGTTTGCTGCTAATCAGCCCCATACCCAGCAAACTGAGATGCACTGTGTGCTCTGACACCTTTCTATCATGGCCAGCATTACATTTTTCGGTAATTTGAGCTACAGAAGATCTTCGACCAGCCCTCCTCCACGCATGAATCAAAGAGCGCTTGTTCTTCCTTGCACCAATTTTGCTAGGAACTAACCACTGCATACTGGGAAGAATACTTGCCATTTTGGAGATGCTCTGACCCAGTCATCTAGCATTACTATTTGGCCCTTGTCTAAGTGTTTTACCTTGTGCATTATGTGAGTGATTTTAATGTTGTGGCTAATCCTTGTACAGAGTTAGCAACTAAACCTGAGAGATTTTAGGTGAAAAGAGACGATCTAGCAAATCTAATGTAGAGAAAAGTTCCATCTCAGCTCTGGTCACAGTTTGGCTACTTTAACCTCATTTTTGCCATTTGGATTTTAATTTACTACTATTCAGAGTTTAGTAAATAACCTGAAAGGTCTGACTAAAGCTAGGCACAGAGTAGGGGATAGTAGTGTGAGGAAAAAAAATCCCAAAATTGTTCAAAAAACCCCATAAATATATATACTAAATAGATGTTTAGCTACTGAACATATATTTTATAAAACTATAATACTATGATCATATTGCTGCCAGTGTTGTACAATAGAAACATAGAATGTGACGGCAGATAAGAACCATTCGGCCCATCTAGTCTGCCCAATTTTCTAAATACTTTCATTAGTCCCTAGTCTTATCTTATAGTTAGGATAGCCTTATGCCTATCCCACGCATGCTTAAACTCCTTTACTGTGTTAACCTCTACCACTTCAGCTGGAAGGCTATTCCATGCATCCACTACCCTCTCAGTAAAGTAATACTTCCTGATATTATTTTTAAACCTTTGTCCCTCTAATTTAAGACTATGTCCTCTTGTTGTGGTAGTTTTTCTTCTTTTAAATATAGTCTCCTCCTTTACTGTGTTGATTCCCTTTATATATTTAAATGTTTCTATCATATCCCCCCTGTCTCGTCTTTCCTCCAAGCTATACATGTTAAGATCCTTTAACCTTTCCTGGTAAGTTTTATCCCGCAATCCATGAACCAGTTTAGTAGCCCTTCTCTGAACCCTCTCTAAGGTATCAATATCCTTCTGAAGATACGGTCTCCAGTACTGTGTACAATACTCCAAGTGAGGTCTCACCATCTCACCAGTGTTCTGTACAATGGCATGAGCACTTTCCTCTTTCTACTGCTAATACCTCTCCCTATACAACCAAGCATTCTGCTAGCATTTCCTGTTGCTCTATTACATTGTCTGCCTACATTAAGTCATCAGAAATAATAACCCCTAAATCCCTTTCCTCATATGTTGAGGTTAGGACTCTATCAAATATTCTGTACTCTGCCCTTGGGTTTTTACGTCCAAAATGCATTATCTTGCACTTTTCCACAATAAACACATATTTGACCACTTCAGTGATGAGATTAGAGTTACAATATAATTTTTTTATTTAGAGGTTTGGCGCAGGTAGTCAGGAAGCTAGAGTGTTTCAGCAACCTGCTGTGAAAACATGGTGTCATCATGGGATTTGTTCCTTGTCTTGGATGGTCTACCTCATGATGATCCAGTCACCTTTCCAGTTTTCTGAGAGAGAGTTGCTGTTTCAGAAAAAGAAATCTCAGGTGAACATACCCATGGAATTAATTGATGAAATTAATTTATATTTTAAATAAAACACATCACATAACACGCTATTTTACAGAAAACATTTTGTCAAAGAGATATGTCAAGTAACAACATTATGACTGAGAAATCTTTAACTATAAATTAGTATTGTTGACATTTATTTTCATTTAAGATTATACTAATGCACAAATTATTCTGAGCTGTTACAAACAATAAAATTCATTTTAATTCCCTGAATGAATTAATTCACCAGGGATTTACCTGTTGTGTTTTATTCAATGAAAAAGACAACACAGGTAAATATGGGACGGATTGATGTGTTTGGGCACAGACTAAAAGGAATTTGGTTCATTCATGGCAGCTAAACATAATTTGTCTACAAGTCTGATTAAAATATCAATGCACCCGCAAAGTATACCTGGAAACCAGATAAATCTCAAGGTATACGTCTGTCCCAGACTTACCTGATCTTGGCGCCCGTGCCGCTCCGCTACTTGGGACACAAGGGCAAAACACACCACACGGCCGAATTGCTTCTGTCCTCAGGCCGCGTAGCGTGAATAGAGAAAATACTTACCTTCGGTCCCTCTAACAGTTGGTTTGTGGTCTGAACTCCAGGCTCCTGCATAGATGTTAGGATGTTGCCCAATCTAAGGGCACGTCCTTAAATAAAATTTGATGACTTCACGCCATTAAAGGGGCTGTTTGGAGTCGCAGGGATAACAAGGACCCATTAGAACACATGTTAACCTTTTTAAAACATCTCCAGGCCCTTACTCATTGCCTTATCATGGTCTCTGTTTAAAAGACAGACCTAATAGGTCAGGGAAAACAGGACGCCCCCTGGTGAATACTTATATATATATACAAAAGAGGTAAAACATAACCTTTAATTGTTGCTGTAATAAAAATACTCTAGCAAAAAGCTTAGAAAGAATATATATAAATGTTTAAAATTGGGAGAATATATGCCTGGAAGGGGATAATAATCCTGAGGGAATCACCTAAAGGATCTCAAGCTGAATAGAGCTGAAAATCCCCCCAACCAGTAAAGTACATCTCTTAGTGATGGTACCTCTAAAACTTGCCTAGATAAAGAGAAACAATTCCTCTATGCTTGCTAGATAGACTCTTAACCAAAAGTCTCTTATACCACTAACTGAAATAAAATCCAATAGGGTAAGAAAGTAGCAACTATATAAATCCTTGTGAACAGATTGTAGCAAGAAATAGTAGAAAAGGTCCATTAACTGTGTGATCATCCACTAGTCTGAATACGGTAACTAGATAGATACAGTGTGATAAGTATCATAGCAATATTGTACGCCTGTTACTGAGGGATGGAGGAATGGGGGAAAAGAAGGCAGCTATATTCAAGTCAGTAGTACTGGAAGAAGCTATCACATAATAAGCTTAACAGAGTCTTGTAGAAACAGTAGCCCCGTCGCCCATATCCACCCCACCCCTTCTAGTGAATCGTATTGGAGTTCTAGCTAACTGATCATCTAGAGAGACTAAACTAGTCGGCGTCCAGGTAAAGAAATATCCTGCCTGCTACCTAACACGTGTTTCGGCGCTGCTAACGCGCCTTCTTCTGAGGCTAAACAGGTGATCAGAGCATCGGTGGCTCCTTAAATAGCCCTTTACACTCAGTTCATAATGGGGGCGTGTGCAGTGCGTTCGCGCCAAAATTGGCCGAACGTAATCCAGCCCCGCCCCCAATGACAATCCAGCCTCTGATTGGTGAATGTGGGTTGATTGAACAATACCTCCGTTAACCCTGTAGGTGCCAATCTTACGTTGCTGCTGGGTAGCATGCAGCATAGATAATTCTGAGGTATAAGAAACCCATTAGTAATTTATGAGAGGGGTGTACAATCAGTGTAGGACTTAGGAAGGCTTATGAATCCACAGGAGTTCGATAGAATCAATATCATTATCATATTGGAATACTAGGTGGAAGTCCAATTAATAATTGAACATGAATTGCGACCACATAATAAATAAGCCAATTTCTGAAGAGAGATCCTATTGATTAAAGAGTCCTTGCGGAATCCAGTTAATTATTGAGCATGAATTAAGACTAGATAACAAATAAGCCGATCTCTAAGGAGAGATCCTATTAATTATACTATCCTTATATATCCAGAATAGCACATATAGAGCCATTAAGGTTAAATGTAAAAATGGGTGAATAAAGTTATAAACGAGTGTGTATATATAGGGCCAAGTGGATCACCGATGCATAAAACAAAATAAATAAAGAACAAAGAAAAAAGTATATACAGTCTAAATAAATACTATGTACATATATAATACAATTATATTAATATAGTTCCTTAGTGTTACTATTTTTCAATGAAGGGAGTGAAAGTAAACCCCTCATTTAAACCATTGGGGGCCAACGTTTTGAACCTATAGATCCAGTAACACTCTCTTTTAAGGAGGGTGTGATCCAAGTCACCGCCCCTACGACCTAGGTTCACTTTTTCAATCCCTGCGAATCTAACCACTTCGGGATCCCCGCAGTGTTGATTTCGTATATGTCTCGCCACAGGGGTGTCCCTCTGATTCCTCACAGAGTGTATGTGCTCCATGATACGTCTTTTAAAGGGGCGGATTGTTTTACCCACGTATCTGAGGCCACATGTACAGATCAAGAGATAGACTAAACCTTTGGTATTGCAATTAAAAAATTGCTTAACATTGCAGACCACTTGACCACATGAATCTGTGAGGTGTTTGGAGTCTTTACATATGTACCTGCACGCCACACATTTGCCACATTTATAAGTACCCTGCACAGAAAGCCAGTTGTGACCTGGCTTAGTAGAGGAGAAATGACTGGGCACTAGTGCCTCCTTTAAATTCCTTCCTCTACGTGCTGTAAGGGATACATAAGGGGTCACAGTCCCTTTGAGATGGGGATCTTGGGATATAAGTGGCCAGAATCTTCCCAGTATCTTTTTCGCCTGATCCCAACCTGAGTCAAAATTAACAATGCAGCGAATAGGTGCTTGTTCATTAGGGATCGGTTTATCCTTGAGGAGTTCCATTCTATCGCTGTATAGCGCTCTTTGATATGCTTGCTTTAAACAGCGGTTAGGATAACCTCTTTCTTTAAACCTGGTTTTAAATGACTTGGCTTGAGTAATAAAGTCCTCCATGCTAGAGCAGTTCCTCCTCAACCGGAGGTACTGTCCAACAGGAATGCCTCTCTTTAATGTGGTTGGGTGATGACTTTCCCACCTAAGCATGGTATTTGTTGAGGTGGGTTTCCTGAATAATGTTGTCTCAATGGTCTGCTTAGAAGTGGTACTAAACGTACAGTCGAGGAAATTGAGGGACGAACCCCCTATTTCCATCGTGAACTTCAAATTGAGGTCATTAGAGTTCAAGTTCTCTACAAAGGTCATAAAGCATTCCCTTGTTCCCGTCCATACCACAAGGACGTCATCTATGTACCTCTTCCACATAAAGATGTATTTGGTGTATTCAGTGTTTGTATCAGTGAAGACCACATTCTCCTCCCACCAGCCCAGGTGCAGGTTAGCGTATGATGGGGCACAAGATGTACCCATGGCTGTACCCTGTACTTGGTGGTAGTATTGGCAATCAAATAAGAAGAAATTGTGGGTCAAGACAAATTGCAACAGATCCAATACAAATGAAGTGTGACATTGATGTTCAGATCCCCGTGTTTCCAAGTAATGTTTAATGTGTCTCAGCCCAAGGGAGTGTGGAATGGAAGAATACAATGCCTCCACATCAAGGCTGCATAAGATGGCATCTCTTGGTAGACTAATGGAGGCTAGGCATTTCAAAGTATCCTTCGTATCTCTAAGGTAAGAAGGTAGCTTAATACTTACTCATTGCCTTATCATGGTCTCTGTTTAGTAACACGGTTAGTGCTGTGACTCTCTTGTGATTTCCTTTTATTGACTTTGTCTTTGTTTTGAATCTGTTAACCTTTGGTATCCGGACCGGACTTGTATATTGACCAGTGAATTTTTTTATTATCCCAATCTGGCTTGTTTTTGTGTATCTATATCTCTGTGTTCCTGACCTTGGCTATTCCTGACTGATTCTTTCTAAAGTGATATGGCTGATTCTCTCTCTAAGGCCCAGTAACACAGATTTTTGGACCCTTGCTTTGTGGGTATCTTTTTTCCCGTGAGTGTAAGGATAATGGCAACTGTGACACCTGCATGATAAAATATTTTATAAATAAATACATTTTAGGGAAACACATAAAGGGAATTGACTGCCATTTTTGTTATTACATTTTGCTATGTGAAAGTAAGCAAATAATTCTAACAAATAATTCAAATTAGTTACAAGAATTAGAATCTGTGAAAAGCAGACTCAGTGAATTTTTTTGAACTGTAACATATGCAAAAAGTACATGTTTATATGATGCTTGCCATGTCCCCTGAAGGACTTCATTAAAAGCAATCAAGCATAAGGAGAAGACACTGGATTATAAATATGATACTCCAGTATGCATGCTATCAGAGGAGACTAGAAGATAATCAGGAGCATTTTTACAGAAATAGTGTCTGGAAACCTAAATATTAGAGAATAAACCACTTGAGGTGCTCGATAATGAAAGTAGTTTTCATTAAAAGTAAACATCCTTAGGATAATTTATAACAAGCAATACCAGATAGTATATAGTAAGTATACATTACACCATCCAAATCACTATTGAATGCATATGAAAGACTTTTTAGCTTTTCAATGTGTCTCTATTTATGCCCCTAATGAGTGACCAGGCTATGTTTGGATTCTGAATGAGTCCTTCTCAAAACTTGGATAGAATTAAACTGCTGAGAGGTCACCACTTGGTAGATGAAATAAAAGCTCATTGAAACTAAAGAAACTAGTATTTATTTATATATTTGACTGAGGCTTATTGAGATCAAAGATCCATTGAGGTCAGTTGATCCCTTTTTGATAATCAATAACTATGAAATATTTTCAGATTCTTTAATTATGAGGTATATGTGCTACATTTTCATTAGCCTCACATCTTTATACAAACCTGAAAATCTGGAATGAGAGTTAGATTGAACCCAAATACTCCAAATGCAGTCAACCACTCGAACAGTGCAGTGAGTGCATGGATGGTCTAGGAGAGAAGATACAAGATGTGTATTTGTTTTACTGGAATAATATTAGGGATACCTAAAACCCTAACAACATTTCAAACCCCAACAGTCAATAATATCCAATAGCACATCACCCCAGTGCTCAAGTTAAGGCCCACACTGTCACGTGAGCCCAGTTATTGATCAGAGTCCACCTCTAGTTTGTCTTGCTAGTCCAAACAATTTACAGGGTTCACACCCACAAGTGACCTTGTTGCTCAATGACCTCCATAATAAATCACTAAAGGCTCGTATATAAATAGGGAGATACATTTAGTGACATAAACAGAAAGGTTGCTGCTCAGAGACCCAGAAACACACACAAATATCATGGTGCAGAAGCAGAGAGCATCATGTACATGGTTAGATAGGTTATATATAGCATAATGTCATGCTCAATTTTAATTTTCTGTCGCTTTTCCTATATGTGTCTTTTTATTACCATTGTAAATTGAATTTTATACAACAATATAATTTCAATATACCTTTTTTATTTTGTTTTGATAAACACAGTCAAGATTCTGGAAAGGTTCAGCAAACTGCTGTGAAAACTTGGTCTCATCATGGGATTTGTTCCTCATCTGGGATGATCTCCCTCATGATGATCCAGTCATCCTTCCAGTTTTCTGGTACCCTGATAGAGAGTTGCTGTTTCAGAAACAGAAATTTCAGGTGAATATAGCTATGTAATTAATTGATCAAATAAAACAAATTATGAGGATATTTACAGAAATAGTGTCTGGAAACCTAAAAGCTAAAGACAAAACCACCAACACAAGGACTGCGCACACAGGTGCTTGCTAATGAAAATAGTTTTCAATGAAAGTAAGCCTCCTTGGGATAATTTATAACACACAATATCAGGTAGTATATAGTAAGTATACATTACACCAGCTAAATCACTCTTGAGTAAATATGAACATCTCTTTAGGTTTTCAATGTGTGTTTATTTCTGCCTCTAATGAGTGACCTGACTACGTTTTGATTCTGAATGAATCCTTCTCAAAACTTGGCCAGAATTAAATTGCTGCCAGGTCACCACTTGGTGGCTGTAATAAAAGCAGATTGAAACTAAAGAAACTAGAATTTATTAGACTAAGTGTTATTGAGATTGGGGTTCCATGGAGGTAAGTTGCATATTGACTACCAATGGCTATAAAATATTAATTTTAGATATTTTAATCCTTAGGTATATGTACTACATACAAACCTGAAAATCGGGAATGAGAGTTAGATTGAACCCATATATTCCAAATGCAGTCAACCACTCGAACAGTGCAGTGAGTGCATGGATGGTCTAGGAGAGAGGATACAAGACATGTAATTTTCTTACTGGAATAATATTAGAAATATCTAAAACCCTAACAATGTAATAAAACCTGAACAGTCAATACTATCCAATAGCCCAGTGCTCATTAAGGCCTAGGTCAGTGGTAGGCAACTTGTGGAACTCCAGATGTTGTGGACTACATCTCCACAGATGCTTTGCTAGCATTATGGCTGAAAGAGCATTTTGGGAGATGTAGTCCTCAGCAACAGAAGTAATTGGTTGCCTACCACTGGCCTAGACTGTCACCTGAGTTATTTGTCAGAGACCATCTCTAGTTTGTCTTGCTGGTCCAGGCAATTTACTTTTCTAGGATCTACACCCACAAGTCATAATGTTGCTCAATTACCTCACTTTAATGAGAGCCAAAGATGAAATAAAGTGGAGTATGACAAAGTTTCCTATGTGTGCCTATTTATTACCTTAATTTATTCATTTTGTAACTTTAGTTTCATATGTTTAATAGAAGATCTAACAAAAATAATAAAATTTGAAATCTCCCAACTGGGTAATTAAGTGGGACTAAGTGCACAAAAACCTAAAATATTTATTATGCAATGCAAATCTTATAACACCTACCTCTAGAGTCAAGTTCCCTTCAATGCCTTTAATCATCCCGTATATATGGAATGAATATACTGAAAACACAGTATATTAAAAAAAATAATAATAAGTCATATAAAGAGGAAATAAAACAGTGTATGGGTTAACATACATGTGTCTATATAATAAACTGTGAAATGTGATCTTTGAGAACAAGCTTACAAGATTAAGGTCAAAATGTCAGAGTTGGAAAACATCTCTAAGTCTGGTGAAATAAGGGTTATCTCCAACTCTGCAATTTTAGCTTGAAGTGTGCCAGCCACTTCTCAGGTCACCACAGCTCACAGTTGATTCATTAATGTGATTTAGTTAATCTCATTCAACATCCTGTTTATCATCTGCCAATAGAGCAAATCTGTAGAGATCACAACTTGTACACCATTAAAACTTGTTAAAAGGATACAATGCAGCATGAAAATGAATGAAATGAAGGTTAGTGCTATTCTCCAATAGATGATGGTATTGCTGTTCCACCGAGGATTTGCTCCGTATGCCCTTTTTGAATTGCAGAGCATAAATATCAGAGCACACGAGATTGTGGAGACCCCTACTACACAATGTATTATGGGTAATTCATTTTCCTGGAAGACAAAATGTTCAGGTTATTTTCTCATTGTTCATTATAAGTTCTCTGTATAACTTAAAGGAACATTCTCACCCTACTAAGTTGTTATGGGGGCAGGAGTATATGTTTCCTTGAGCTGCTTAACCCATTTTAGAACAATGTTATCTCAATATTGGATCCCCGACTCCAAACTTGCTGGAGTTCTTCTTGTGCCATTAGTGACCTGGCTCCATTCAATGCTTAGTACTTAAACGATTTTTAAATAGTTTGAAACTTACCAGGATCCCCCATGAAAGTATCAAATTATGTAATACATAATGGTCAAATAATTAAGTACATTATTTTACTACTAACAATTGGACAAGCTCCCCTGAAACTATAAACACTGTAGTGGGCTGTAGAGATTATTGTGCCCAGGATTCTACTATGATGAATATATTGCACTTACTATTGTCTACAACTGTGAACTTTAAATTTTACAAAATGCGTTTGCATTCATCCTTTATATTACTGCTATCTGATGCCCCACAAATCATGGGTACGGATGTGTTTATTTTATTTGGAATGCATTTAAAGCAGGCCTGTTATCTTTTCTAATCTTTCTTTTCTAGATACCCAGTGATGATCTAGTTTAGTTTAAATGTTTGGACAGTTTTTATGTAAAATATTATTTATTTATAGCAAACCAATAGTATAATGTGTGATGATATTCCTATGAGACTGTTGAACTAATGCTGCTTGTTTAAAACAGTGATGGTTAGTTTTGGCACCCTGATTATTTGTCAACTACATTTCCATGATTAACAGCACACCTAGAGATGTGTGTAGGCCATTGTCGGTTTAGATTTTTCTTTTTCTTTAATATCATCAATCAGAGCACACCGTTTGTTTTTGTTCAGTTTTGTAAAATTGTTACTCACTTTAAAAAGGACAGCCATCAGATACCTGAGGCTCCCTATCCACCCAATGCACAGAAGGGCATACTTGGTGGTTTTCTTAACAGTTGGGTTTCTCAGTTCCACCAGCTTGACCATAGCGTATATTTTAATGGCCGCTAAAAAAGAAATAAACGGAATTAATAGCAGGCTTTCTTAAACAAGACTTGTATAGAGCATTTTAGAAAATTATAATACAGCACAAAAATAACATGAAATAACCTTACAAACACATAGGCAGTGCAGGTTTATAGATTCTCTTTCTGAGGGACTAAATGTTTATGTTTAAATGTTTTGACTAAATTCTGTGAGTTCACAGTTACTATTGTCCCTTGGTAAAGGTTTCAGCCACTGAAGTGAACTTATGGTTTAAGCCAGTCAGTCAGCTCCAATCACTGTATTTTCAGAGCGCATATAAGAGCTTTTCCTTTCTTCTAATTTATATTCCACCAATGCCAAAATTGTTTCCACACATTAATTATAGTAAATGGCAAAACTGGTGACACTTACCAAACATGCCGGATAAAGTAAGAACAAAAGTCAAGACAATGTTCTCTGGGTACTTTTCACCGAGAGAGCTGGAAGAAAAACAATGACAATGATGCTTACAGGGAAATATAACGGACTGAGTAGTGACAATATTGTGAATGTATAATTAATGATTACATATTACATAGCTACGGAACCATTCTGTCTTTGTTCTATACCATTAGGATCTTGATAACATTCCCCCACTAAGAAGACCCTGATGACATTTCTGACATTACTGACTGCACCTCGAGACATACTTATATCTCTCTTTTCTGTGTCCCAATATTTTCCAGATTATTCATATGGGAGACAGAGGGTTCATGGAGGCGTCTCAGAACTCTGATGGCAAAGTTACTACAACTACCTTGGGAGTCCCCACTGAAGCCCAAGACTTCTAATAAACAGTCAAAGGGTTAGAAAAAAGTATCATTAGGTGTTAACACAGACATGATCATGGGAATAAAAATATCTCCATGTTCTAAATAGTTTTTTCTTGCTTTAAGCTTTAGAGCTGCATGATAAATGGAAATTATTTTTATTTCCTTGTTTTTAGTAGTCAGTAAGATATCTTTACAGATAGCATATACTTTCATGCCTTGATCTGCATCATCACTAAAACATGTTTGTATTAACTGACATACTCCCCCCCCACATGGTAATATAGTTACACCTGCACAGAAATACGAATATTTATTTTAAATGCAACAACATTTAAAGTTAAAATAAAATAATAATAATGACACTGATTATTTAACCTTCCTGAATACATATTATGTATTATGTCTAATATTTAAATAGATCTATCTATCTATCTCTCTCTCTCTCTCTCTCTCTCTCTATATATATATATATATATATATATATATATATTGCTCATAACTGTTGCTTATTTTGCTCACTGTAAAGAATGAATAATTACAAGGGCAGAATAAATATAAAAAGTCAGGGGGTTGGTGGCCTGCATATCTCTAATCTTCTGCGTATCTTCTAATGGACAAAGCATTTGTGGAAATAATTGGTTGGTAAAACATTCTCCTCCCTTTCCTGTTCATAGACTCTCTGTTTGCTCTCAAACTCCAGAATGAGTAGTAAATTCTGGCAAGTTCTCACTTATAAAAAAATAAATGGGGAAACATATATAAAGCAATGGTGGCGGTCATATGACACTCCACATTATACTTCACTCATCAAGCTCAGCCATTGTAGTGGCTGACACCAGGATAATCCTCAGTGATAAAGAATTACAGTAACATAGCTTACCTTATAGATGGCAAAAATGGCACACTGTGTTTTAATAACACAGCTAGCATATAGGCAGTTGCGTGTCCTATGAACGCAAACAAAGTAATAAGGATCGGAAAGAACGCTAACCCTTCACACAGCATTTTGTGTATTCACAATTAATAAAATTCTCAAGACACAAATCAGTCTCAAAAATGAGCCAAAGTCTCTTTCGGAATGCAGTGTGTAAATCTACCCTGGAATGCATAGTATCACACTTGGTGATGTCATAATCAAGCACTCTGAATGACAATTCCAATGACATCACAATGTATATGTGTTGAATCATAATGCAGACAAATGCAATAACAGTAATACAGATTTCTGATAGTCCAATAGGTATTACACACTGAATGATGATTATATTTTTTTATCCCCACTGAGGGCATATGCATAACAGTTACCATTGGTTTCTCACTGACCACAGAAATGCAACAGCTGGAAAATAAACTTTAGGTTCTGGCTTATAGCTGCAATACTGCAGGTCTGTGGCACATTTATAAGATGAATTGTGATATTTATCTACCAATCAAGCTAATAAATATGAAACACAATCTTTCCTTCCATTACATGTGTAAAGTTCTGTTATGTCATAAGTTCTAAAGAAGACATACTTTTATATTGCTCTAACGGAGCAAGAAAATATTCCTAATTTTAATATATTTATACATAATGTGGAGTTTTCTTACTTGTCAATACTTCTCTATAGAACTGGATATAGTGCAGGAGGAAATTTCCCTTTGCATTATTTGAAAAATGTTTTACCAGGATGGAGATTTGAGATTTCGCTCGCTTTCAAATATGTCCTGGGTCCACAAAACATTGCATTGTTACAATAGGATACAATATTGAAAAAATACAATATACAAACTATATATATATACACACATATATAAATTTCATACATAATAGGTAATAAATATATTCAACCATAACTGGTGCATTCTGCAATGAGGTATAATGCCATAGATCTCTTAAAAGATTTTAGATTGAATGAAGATTTGACTGTGTCCCTGAGGTTATTCCATAATTGCGGTGCTCTGTAGGAAAATGTGGATCGAGACACTTTATTTTTGTATTGCGGTATGCTAAATATCGTGCTAGTACTGGATCGGAGGTTATAGGAGGTGGAAACAGCTGGGGAGAGCATTCTACTCAGGTAGGGTGGGAGCTTCCCAGAAATGCTCTTATGCACAAGGCTGGAAAGATCAAGAGTGCGTCGGGATGCCAGCGATAGCCAGTTTAACTCTTTTAACATGTCACTGTGTTGGGTAAAGTAATTACATTCTCGTACAAAGCGGCAGAGCGAATGTATTATTCATTCTGGGTTTTTCTCTGATTTAATTATTTTTTTGTACTTATTTCTCAATTTAATGTTTCAGTTAGTCCAACATTTGTTCAAGACATTTTCCATTAATGAAATCTGCTGCTCTTACTGCTGATAGCAATTACCTAAAGCCTCTGTTCTAAGCTTTTAATTATGACACACTGTAGCGGAGGCCTGGTATTTCACAGGTTAACTCAACTAAAGATCCCAGTGAGGCTCAGGAACAAGTAATGAAAAATCCCATAAAGTAATAATTCCAGCAAAACAAGGTAATCCACGAATATCCCCATACAGATCCCAATGACTGGACGACACACAGCATCAGGAGCAGAACTGAACTTTTAATCACTTCACCTTCTTTTAAAGCATTCTCCCATGCAAGGGAGGGATTTACAATAATTATTAAAGTATCCAATCGTACATGAGTTACCGCCCACACATTCCCTCCCCTTAGCCTGACTCATAATCCTATTATACAGTACACACATTTCCTAGGTTTCTGGTTGTACCCCTAAACATAGGGGTACCCCTTTAATTATTATATCCCCTGGTAGCCCTGATCTGGGTGAAGAACATATCCAAAAATCACCCAGATCAGACCAGGGGTTCGGGAGATTGATGGAAGTAGTAAAAAGACCGACCGCACGGGAAGTAACAGCCGAAATTGGTTTCTTGCATTTTGGCCCTGCGGTCGGTCACAGGATGAACTGCACAAATGACTTGGGCTATGGAGACTGGAGAGGTTTCGAATGAATCCCCTTGTTCATGGGTTTCTGTCTACCGAACGGGTAGCCGTTCGGTAGTTTCTACACAAATTTACGGGCAGTGTGGAGGTCTCAGCAGGGTTTGCCTAGCCGAGTGTCCGATTTGGGTTCCAGACACTCGACTGCAAAACACCGCTGTTTGGAAGTTTTAAAATGGCCGCCGCCACGTGTTCGTTTCCCGAATGGCGGCCACCCAGAAGACAAAACACACATTACACGAATCACCAATTACCCGTTTGCAACATTATTGCGAACGGTAATTGGAGGCACACTTCTCCCTGGGGTGGTCTGATTATTCGGTAGTTTCATTCGCATAAGAACTGGAGTGATTTTACCGAACAATCATGCGAATGCTACATACACTTCACATATTACAAGTTAACATTCAACCGAATACATAGACATAAATGCACTTTTTAGGACAGCCCAATGCCATCCGCTACACACACCATCATTGAAGATGAACAAACAGTGCATTATAGTGAATCATCCAGTTTGACATTTGTTTTGCTACTTGCTTTACCAGTTACTACAGTTCAATTTGAATAAATCCTCAAGTGGTTGCCTTCATCTATGGTGCTGTTGAATAGTTGACTATAACTCGTATCACTCTTTATTTTTCTGAAAATAATGAGTTACAGTCAACAGACTAACTCATGCACAGCTCATCATTGAACAACATTGAACGTAAACATTAGCTGAGAGCATGAGCTGATTACTCTTAGTGTTTGAGCGTAAGTCCTTTGCTGCCAGATTTAGTTCAGTTAGAGAGCTTCTGCCTCACTCTCTGAAATAATGGAGGTGGGGAGCAGTGCCCTACCAGACCACAAATAAAAAGTCAACCGTTCTGAAACAGTTTGACTATTTACTATGGGTGGGGTGTCATGGCAATCCTGGCACCATAATCACTACAACAAACTGTAGTGGCTAAGGTACTTGCAGTGTTCCTTCAAAAGCATTCAGAATGAACATGCTTTGAGTGATGACCTTGAAAGTGAAAATTTTCTCTCCAGGTCTCTTAAAGGAACACTATATTGCCCTCTGGTCCCCCTCCCTCATTGCCTCCCATGCAGCACATAAAAGGTTAAAAAAAACCTTTAATTACTTACTTAATTCCAGGGTCGATGTCCCTCAGTGCTGCGTCGGTGCTCCTCTTCCTCCAATGTCATCCCATGGGCGGACCTAATGCACATGCATGGCAAGCGCTATGAGTGCATTAGGCCCTCCCCATAGGAAAGCATTGCCTACTGACACACTAGAGCCCTTAACCCACCAATTGCAGCCCTGCTACATCCCCTAAACAGCTTCTAACCCCCCCACTAAAGCCCCTATTCCCTACTACAGCTTTCATCACCGCCACTTTAGAGCCCTTATTCTCCCATTGCAGCATCTTAACCAACACTACTGCCCCCTATACCTGCACACTACAGGTACTGCTCTTTTAATACTTCGATTATAGGATGTAACATCTTTGAATCTATTTCATTACTAATCAAATTCTAGAGGAATTCATGAATATCTGATCTGCAACAACCCCACATATCTACTAAGCTCCTGCAACTGTCATCAAATCAAAACATTGCAGCCTCCTATCCCCCACTACAGCCCACAACCACTGCCCCTTCTGAGATTATGTTCTGGATCCCCTCCTGATTCTACCAGGAATTGTACAATCCTATCACATTTGATTGTATAACTGAAAATCAATATCTAGGGCAAGTAACTGTATCTAAAAAGTATTGTAAATTAGAAGTATCATATCAATAGTGAAATAATGTATTGGCTGAGATCATCTACATGAGCGATTGTGAAAATTGACATGGCGAGGAATAAAAGGAAAGTAATACTCACCCTTCAAACCCTTACATGGCTGTTGGTATACAAGAATATGTAGATGGACACTATAGTGTTAATAAATAAATTGTGGGGAAAAAAGAATAAAAGCTCTTTGAGCAGTGCCCTCAGCACCTTTTGTTCTCATATATCCAACTCCGCTAGGTTAGCAGTTAACCAGAGGGGAGTGATTTTATTAAAAAATGAATGAAACTTGCTATTAGTAAGCCTACTACTAGGTAGATTATAAAGAAATGAATAATAATTTGTAAAGGCGTTCCCAATCTGTTGTGGGGAAAGAAGGGTTCGAGTTCCTTCTATAATCTTTTTTATTGGAAGTTTATTATTTCCTGTTTTAAGTTTTTTCGATAATAATTTCCCTGCTTACTACTAAAGTACCATTTCTGTTTGGAAGATAAAATCATTCTTTTAACTCTGTTTGTGAGCAATAAATTTATCTGCTGTAGAATTGTTTTAATTTGGGTAGCTAATTGTATAGAGGGATTTTTTTTATTATTTTGTTTAGTATTGGCGATTTTTATATATAGATCTAATAATTCAGCTCCTTTGTTTACCTTTCTTCTAGCTTCTAACTGAATTAAATTGCCTCTCGTTACACATTTAAATGTTGACCATAATGTTTCATTAGTAACATTGCCTTTATCGTTAAATTCGAGAAATTCTTTAGCCAGTGAGACCAAATGATCTCTATTTACTTTATCTAAAAGATAGTTTTATCAATTCTTCATTGATAATTAGTTTTATAGTCCGAGTCTTTTTTAATTTTAACCTCAATTGGGGTGTGATCTGTCCAACTTATTAAGTCTATTTTGGAGTCTATAAAGTTTGTCAAGTTTATTGAATCAGTTAAAAAATTCTATTCGAGAATAGCTATTATGGACTTTAGAAAAGAAAGTGTAATCCTTTTCACTAGGGTGTTAAACTCTCTACATATCGTAGAGATCAAATGAATTAAAAATAATTTGAAGCCATTCTGCCCTTTTTTATAGACTGTCATTTTTTCACAAGCTATAAATGATTTCCTATCCCATTTTTCATTTAAGACAGTATTCCAATCTCTCCCCATCAATAATATGCCTTTTTTAATTTTGTCTACCTTATTACCCAAATTTGTATAGAAATTTTGAGAGAACTCATTTGGAGCACATACATTCACTAAAGTGAATATTATATAATCTAATTTACAAATTACTATCAAATATCTACTATTAAAATCTTTCTCTATAAATAATAATTCACATTTAATTTTTATTGAGCAGATGCGTGCAATCCCCCTCCCTTAGATTAGCACACAAAACAGTTGGATACCTAGAAAATTTCCATTGATCTTCAGAATTGTCTTTCCGGTGGGATTCTTGTATAAAACATACGTCAATATTATCTTCTATCAATTTTCTTTACAATATACCCCTTTTTATTAGATTATTCAATCCCTGGGCATTTATGGAAGATATTAATTGACATAGATGTATTTCCTTTGCTTTTCCGCTTTAGACACGTCTGAATTACTCAAAATACGATCTCTATAAGCTATTCTCACCCTCCCAAACACCCCGCGGAACCCATCAGTATGAACCCATGAACACTTAAACAAACTATATAAAACATGCATACTTAAATACCAAAAATACATCTCTCCACCTCTGATAAAAACTATTAGGCGGTTCCCCTGAGGTACATACATATAATTCCAGGGGTAATCAAGCGCTGGTGGTGATAATCTTCACAACACTCATTTTAATAATTCCATGCTAGTTTATCCTTGTCATCAAATTTATATTTTTACCAAGTGATCGTTCAATCCCACCAGCGGAACAATTTTGATCTAGTATTTCCATGGACAGTGGAGTTATATTTTTTATTGAATATTGTGCATATCAATTCTACCTCTTAAATTTTTACTAAAAGTATTTATAATTTTAATTCTTATTTACAATCCTGCGTGAATAACTTACACTTATAATACCTAAAATATAGTGATATTTATTCCGTTATTCTTGTCTTATGTGAAAAAACTAATTTACTTGGTCCTAATTGTATTATTACAATAAAAATACGTGTTCACGTATTTCATTATTTCTTCTTCAACTATTGTATTCAATGTGATGATCCCTTTTTACTACTCAAACTTCTGTGTTTTTTTTTTATATTATCAAGTAATCAATCTGTCTAAAAAAAACTCCAAAAATTACCTTATTCTTTGTGTTAGTGATTTGTTTCCCTTTAGTTTAATAATTCAGTGTTAAAATGTGAGTAACCTATTTTACTTACATATATTACTATAATTGTAATCACCATTTTTTAATCGTTATAAACTAAAAATGATTAAGTTCAAATTACATATAATGATACTGTTTGTGTTTGGCAAAAATATCAAACTCTTATGTTTAATTCTAAGATCCGTATATTTGTTCTAATACCAGGCTATAAATGCCTGCTACAGATCTAATTTCTGGAAAGTATCCACCATTCACTCCATATCTAATCTATAATACATTTATCCTTAAGTCTAGGTAAGTCTTTAATTGCATTGTTTAAGATAATATTTTGAACTTCAAAGGATACAAAGGAATAATGTTTTTCTAGACTCTGTTAATTCTGTGATTATCAGGTCTCATTGTTCGTATCCTATGTATCATCTTTTTACTTAACTAAGGGTACATGAACTTGTTGCTATTTTTGAATGTGGTGCTATTATCATTATGTTCATAATTCTTCCATAGCTCCATGGTCCATGCTCAGGTTCCCACTGAAGGCGCTTTCAGTGATGGATACAGAGCGCTATGACCGGTTTGCTGCTAATCAGACCCATACCCAGCAAACTGAGATGCACTGTGTGTTCTGACACCTTTCTATCATGGCCAGCATGAAATTTTTCGGTAATTTGAGCTACTACCAGCCCTCCTCCACGCATGAATCAAAGAGCGCTTGTTCTTCCTTGCACCAATTTTGTTAGGAACTAACCACTGCATACTGGGAAGAATACTTGCCATTTTGGAGATGCTCTGACCCAGTCATCTAGCATTACTATTTGGCCCTTGTCTAAGTTTTTTAGCTTGTCCATTATGTGAGTGATTTTAATGTTGTGGCTAATCCTTGTACAGAGTTAGCAACTAAACCTGAGAGATTTTAGGTGAAAAGAGACGATCTAGCAAATCTAATGTAGAGAAAAGTTCCATCTCAGCTCTGGTCACAGTTTGGCTACTTTATCCTCATTTTTGCCATTTAGATTTTAATTTACTACTATTCAGAGTTTAGTAAATAACCTGAAAGGTCTGACTAAAGCTAGGCACAGAGTAGGGGATAGTAGTGTGAGGAAAAAAATCCCAAAATCGCTTAAAAAACCCCCATAAATATATATACTAAAAAGATGTTTAGCTACTGAACATATATTTTATAAAACTATAATACTATGATACGTACTGCTGCCAGTGTTGTACAATAAACACATATTTGACCACTTCAATGATGAGATTAGAGTTACAATATACTTTTTATTTAGAGGTTTGGCGCAGGTAGTCAGGATGCTAGAGTGTTTCAGCAACCTGCAGTGAAAACATGGTGTCATCATGGGATTTGTTCCTTGTCTTGGATGGTCTACCTCATGATGATCCAGTCATCTTTCCAGTTTTCTGAGAGAGAGTTGCTGTTTCAGAAAAAGAAATCTCAGGTGAACATACCCATGTAATTAATTGATAAAATTAATTTATATTTTAAATAAAACACATCGCATAACACGCTATTTTACAGAAAACATTTTGTCAAAGTAACAACATTATGAGAAATCTTTAACTATAAATTAGTATTGTTGACATTTATTTTCATTTAAGATTATACTAATGCACAAATTATTCTGAGCTGTTACAAACAATAAAATTCATTTTAATTCCCTGAATGAATTAATTCACCAGGGATTTACCTGTTGTGTTTTATTCAATGAAAAAGACAACACAGGTAAATCTGGGACGGATTGATGTGTTTGGGCACAGATTAAAAGGAATTTAGTTCATTCATGGCAGCTAAACATAATTTGTCTACAAGTCTAATTAAGATATCAATGCAACCCCAAAGTATACCTGAAAACCAGATAAATCTCAAGGTATACTTCTGTCACAGACTTACCTGATCTAGGCGCCCGTGCCGGTCCGCTACTTGGGCCACAAGGGCAAAACACACCACACGGCCGCATTGCTTCTGTCCTCAGGCCGCGTAGCGTGAATAGAGAAAATACTTACCTTCGGTCCCTCTAACAGTTGGTTTGTGGTCTGAACTCCAGGCTCCTGCATAGATGTTAGGATGTTGCCCAATCTAAGGGCACGTCCTTAAATAAAATTTGATTACGTCATGCCATTAAAGGGGCTGTTTGGAGTCGCAGGGATAACAAGGACCCATTAGAACACATGTTAACCTTTTTAAAGCATCTCCAGGCCCTTACTCATTGCCTTATCATGGTCTCTGTTTAGTAACACGGTTAGTGCTGTGACTCTCTTGTGATTTCCTTTTATTGACCTTGTCTTTGTCTTGACTCTGTTAACTTTTGGTATACTGACCGGACTTGTATATTGACCAGTGAATTTTTTTATTATCCCGATCTGGCTTGTTTTTGTGTATCTATATCTCTGTGTTCCTGACCTTGGCTATTCCTGACTGATTCTTTCTCAAGTGATATGGCTGATTCTCTCTCTAAGGCCCAGTAACACAGATTTTTGGACCCTTGCTTTGTGGGTATCTTTTTTCCTGTGAGTGTAAGGGTAATGGCAACTGTAACACCTGCATGATAAAATATTTTATAAATAAATACATTTTAGGGAAACACATAAAGGGAATTGACTGCCATTTTTGTTATTACATTTTGCTATGTGAAAGTAAGCAAATAATTCTAACAAATAATTCAAATTAGTTACAAGAATTAGAATCTGTGAAAAGCAGACTCAGTGAATTTTTTTGAACTGTAACATATGCAAGAAGTACATGTTTATATGATGCTTGCCATGTCCCCTGAAGGACTTCATTAAAAGCAATCAAGCATAAGGAGAAGAAACTGGATTATAAATATGATACTCCAGTATGCATGCTGTAATGGATCACCTGGCACCCCGACTGGGTACCTCAATTGATGGATGCTCCTAGCGCTTCCTGAGGGCTCAAGCACTCCAGCCGACACCATAACCACCGTAGACTCCTCCCGAGAGCAAGGCAGGAACAAGCTCTTACAAGAGCTTAGCAGTGAATATAGCAAGGGAGTATTCAGAGCATAGCAATCCCTTGTAGCAGATTCCCCCAATAAGAGACGGCACTCCAAATTGAGGGTGAAGTAGAACTGACTGCACTGGCACATACTGCCTCTTTTATTCCCAATCCACAAACTTAGTACTGCCCATAGGGTTTTACAGAACAACCAATAACACACGTACATTACAGAAAACACTCCCAGCAATTATACACAAAATCCTCCCCTCTGCCTGTGATATAATTATGGTATCACAAGCAGGAAAAATACAGTTTTTATATATGTACTATAACTTTAAAAATATACATTAATTCTTCATAAAAAATGACATATTATTAATCAGCACATTTCAAATATAAACATACCCAAAAATCATTCGAATCCGTTCAGCCGTTCGGGAGATAGATATAAGTCAAGTTTGACCGACCTCAAGCACATTTCCATGCCCAAAACAGAAGAAGGTAAACTATGAAATATTATTTTCAGATTCTTTAATTATGAGGTATATGTGATACATTTTCATTAGCCTCACATCTTTATACAAACCTGAAAATCTGGAATGAGAGTTAGATTGAACCCAAATACTCCAAATGCAGTCAACCACTCGAACAGTGCAGTGAGTGCATGGATGGTCTAGGAGAGAAGATACAAGATGTGTATTTGTTTTACTGGAATAATATTAGGGATACCTAAAACCCTAACAACATTTCAAACCCCAACAGTCAATAATATCCAATAGCACATCACCCCAGTGCTCAAGTTAAGGCCCACACTGTCACGTGAGCCCAGTTATTGATCAGAGTCCACCTCTAGTTTGTCTTGCTGGTCCAAACAATTTACAGGGTTCACACCCACAAGTGACATTGTTGCTCAATGACCTACATAATAAATCACTAAAGACTCGTATATAAATAGGGAGATACATTTAGTGACATAAATAGAAAGGTTGCTGCTCAGAGACCCAGAAACACACACAAATATCACGGTGCAGAAGCAGAGAGCAGCATGTACATGGTTAGATAGGTTATATATAGCATAATGTCATGCTCAATTTTAATTTTCTGTCGCTTTTTCTATATGTGTCTTTTTATTACCATTGTAAATTGAATTTTATACAACAATATAATTTCAATATACCTTTTTTATTTTGTTTTGATAAACACAGTCAGGATTCTGGAAAGTTTCAGCAAACTGCTGTGAAAACTTGGTCTCATCATGGGATTTGTTCCTCATCTGGGATGATCTCCCTCATGATGATCCAGTCATCCTTCCAGTTTTCTGGTACTCTGATAGAGAGTTGCTGTTTCAGAAACAGAAATTTTAGGTGAATATAGCTATATAATTAATTGATCAAATAAAACAAATTATGAGGATATTTACAGAAATAGTGTCTGGAAACCTAAAAGCTAAAGACAAAACCACCAACACAAGGACTGCGCACACGGGTACTTGCTAATGAAAATAGTTTTCATTGAAAGTAAGCATCATTGGGATAATTTATAACACACAATATCAGGTAGTATATAGTAAGTATACATTACACCAGCTAAATCACTCTTGAGTAAATATGAACATCTCTTTAGGTTTTCAATGTGTGTTTATTTCTGCCTCTAATGAGTGACCTGACTACGTTTTGATTCTGAATGAGTCCTTCTCAAAACTTGGCCAGAATTAAATTGCTGCCAGGTCACCACTTGGTGGCTGTAATAAAAGCAGATTGAAACTAAAGAAACTAGTATTTATTTGACTGAGTGTTATTGAGACTGGGGTCCATGGAGGTAAGTTGCATATTGACTACCAATGGCTATAAAATATTAATTTTAGATATTTTAATCCTTAGGTATATGTACTACATACAAACCTGAAAATCGGGAATGAGAGTTAGATTGAACCCATATATTCCAAATGCAGTCAACCACTCGAACAGTGCAGTGAGTGCATGGATGGTCTAGGAGAGAGGATACAAGACATGTCATTTTCTTACTGGAATAATATTAGAAATATCTAAAACCCTAACAACGTAATAAAACCCGAACAGTCGATACTATCCAATAGCCCAGTGCTCATTAAGGCCTAGGTTAGTGGTAGGCAACTTGTGGAACTCCAGATGTTGTGGACTACATCTCCACAGATGCTTTGCTAGCATTATGGCTGAAAAAGCATTTTGGGAGATGTAGTCCTCAGCAACAGAAGTCATTGGTTGCCTACCACTGGCCTAGACTGTCACCTGAGCTGAGTTATTGGTCAGAGACCATCTCTAGTTTGTCTTGCTGGTCCAGGCAATTTACTTTTCTAGGATCTACACCCACAAGTCATAATGTTGCTCAATTACCTCACTTTAATGAGAGCCAAAGATGAAATAAAGTGGAGTATGACAAAGTTTCCTATGTGTGCCTATTTATTACATTAATTTATTCATTTTGTAAATTTAGTCTCATATGTTTAATAGAAGATCTAACAAAAATAATACAATTTGAAATCTCCCAACTGGGTAATTAAGTGGGACTAAGTGCACAAAAACCTAAAATATTTATTATGCAATGCAAATCTTATAACACCTACCTCTAGAGTCAAGTTCCCTTCAATGCCTTTAATCATCCCGTATATATGGAATGAATATACTGAAAACACAGTATATTAAAAAAAATAATAATAAGTCATATAAAGAGGAAATAAAACAGTGTATGGGTTAACATACATGTGTCTATATAATAAACTGTGAAATGTGATCATTGAGAACAAACATACAAGATTAAGGTCAAAATGGCAGAGTTGGAAACATCTCTAAGTCTGGTGAAATAAGGGTTATCTCCAACTCTGCAATTTTAGCTTGAATTGTGCCCGCCACTTCTCAGGTCACTACAGCTCACAGTTGATTCATTAATGTGATTTAGTTAATCCCATTCAACATCCTGTTTATCCTCTGCCAATAGAGCAAATCTGTAGAGATCACAACTTGTACACCATTAAAACTTGTTAAAAGGATACAATGCAGCATGAAAATGAATGAAATGAAGGTTAGTGCTATTCTCCAATAGATGATGGTATTGCTGTTCCACCGAGGATTTGCTCGGTATGCCCTTATTGAATTGCAGAGCATAAATATCAGAGCACACGAGATTGTGGAGACCCCTACTATGCAATGTATTATGGGTAATTCATTTTCCTGGAAGACAAAATGTTCAGGTTATTTTCTCATTGTTCATTATAAGTTCTCTGTATAACTTAAAGGAACATTCTCACCCTACTAAGTTGTTACGGGGATAGGAGTATATGTTTCCTTGAGCTGCTTAACCCATTTTAGAACAATGTTATCTCAATATTGGATCCCCAGCTCTAAACTTGCTGGAGTTCTTCTTGTGCCATTAGTGACCTGGCTCCATTCAATGCTTAGTACTTTAACGATTTTTAAATAGTTTGAAACTTACCAGGATCCCCCATGAAAGTATCAAATTATGTAATACATAATGGTCAAATAATTAAGTACATTATTTTACTACTAACAGTTGGACAAGCTCCCCTGAAACTATAAACACTGTAGTGGGCTGTAGAGATTATCGTGCCCAGGATTCTACTTTGATGGATATATTGCACTTACTATTGTCTACAACTGTGAACTTTAAATTTTACAAAATGCGTTTGCATTCATCCTTTATATTACTGCTATCTGATGCCCCACAAATCATAGGTACGGATGTGTTTCTTTTATTTGGAATGCATTTATCTTTTCTAATCTTTCCTTTCTAGATACACAGTGATGATCTAGTTTAGTTTAAATATTATTATATTATTAGATTTTTCTTTTTCTTTATTATCATCAATCAAAGCACACCGTTTTTTTTTGTTCAGTTTTGTAAAATTGTTACTTACTTTAAAAAGGACAGCCATCAGATACCTGAGGCACCCTATCCACCCAATGCACAGAAGGGCATACTTGGTGGTTTTCTTAACAGTTGGGTTCCTCAGTTCCACCAGCTTGACCATAGCGTATATTTTAATGGCAGCTAAAAAAGAAATAAACTGAATTAATAGCAGGCTTTCTTAAACAAGACTTGTATAGAGCATTTTAGAAAATTGAAGATTATGCTAGCGCAGTGTACTAATAATCTTAATTTTAATTTTAATAATGACAGGAGGCTTCGTATTTTGGAGGTAAGTTTAAGGAGTATGAGTAAGATGGTCCCTTATCTTGCTTTAAGTCACCATGGGTTAGGATAACATGCTGTTGTAATTATTATAGGGTTTCTTGAACTATAATGGTATTAAGAATTACAATATAGTTACTGAGAAGTTCACTCATAACCAGACACTTGTTTTCTATGGTCATCTCTGTATCGCTGATACTAGTCTCTCTTTCCTTTCAGTTTGACAAGCCACAAGGATGATGGGAAGGCTGAAGAGGCCATTATTGTTGCCATGTTGGATTACGTTATGACAAGTTGGAATAAAGTTACAACGGACTTATTACCGCAGTAGGATCTTGTGATGTCGCAGTAGTCAAGAGGAAATGGTTGGCTACGCTGGGACTTATATACCCTCTGTTTTACTCTGATTGGTTCTTTCTTTAATGTTTTTTTTCTTTGCTGCTGTGGAGCTAGTAAAGAAAGTTTTTTTTTTTTGCATTAACTTTCTTTACTAGCTCCACAGCAGCAAAAAACAAAACAAAAAAAAAACAGTGAACTTATGGTTTAAGCCAGTCAGTCAGCTCCAATCACTGTATTTTAAGAGCACATAGAAGAAGATATTCCACCAATGCCAAAATTGTTTCCACACATTAATTCTAGTAAATAGTAAATGGCAAAACTGGTGACACTTACCAAACATGCCGGATAAAGTAAGGACAAAAGTCAAGACAATGTTCTCTGGGTACTTTTCACCGAGAGAGCTGGAAGAAAAACAATGACAATGATGCTTACAGGGAAATATAACGGACTGAGTAGTGACAATACTGTGAATGTATAATTAATGATTAAATATTACATAGCTACGGAACCATTCTGTCTTTGTTCTGTACCATTAGGATCTTGATAACATTCCCCCACTAAGAAGACCCTGATGACATTTCTGACACTACTGACTGCACCTCAAGACATACTTATATCTCTCTTTTCTGTGTCCCAATATTTTCCAGTTTATTCATATGGGAGACAAAGGGTTCATGGAGGCGTCTCAGAACTCTGAGGGCAAAGTTACTACAATTACCTGGGGATCCCCTAATGAAGCCCAAGACTTCTAATAAACAGTCAAAGGGTTAGAAACAGTATCATTAGGTGTTAACACAGACATGATCATGGGAATAAAAATATCTCCATGTTCTAAATAGTTTTTTCTTGCTTTAAGCTTTAAAACTGCATGATAAATGGAAATTATTTTTATTTCCTTGTTTTTAGCAGTCAGTAAGATATCTTTACAGATAGCATATACACGCAATTATGCAACTTCCCAATGTTCTGTGTATGACCAGCTCTAGTTGTTAAGTTGTGTTAGGACACAGTTCACATTCGCCAGGATGACACATTGAACTTTCATACATGAGTAGCTCATTTAGCAGACGGAGTAGGACCTGCCAAAGATGGGGTACATTGGCGTTGTGGCAGGCTTATGCAATGTATGATCATTTAATGTAATTAAACCCCCATTATTTTTTGCCTAGATTAGGTGTTTTTAATAAAACTAACAAAATTGTTCAGCACTAAAATAACTGTTTAGTAGATAAGTGAGTGCGCTGGATTTTCATTTTTACTGTACTTATTGGCCCCCCGCAGCACCCCATTTAAGTATGTTTAGGTGAGTGCAGCCAAACCCTTGTTTTCTCACATTGAACTTTCATGCCTTGATCTGCATCATCACTAAAACATGTTTGTATCAGCTGACATACTCCGCCCCCACATGGTAATATAGTTAAACCTGCACAGAAATACGAATATTTATTTTAAATCCAACAGCATTTAAAGGACAAGTTAAAATAAAATAATAATAATGACACTGATTATTTAACCTTCCTGAATACATATTATCTATTATGTCTAATATTTAAATATATATGTAAATAGCTGTTGCTTATTTTGCTCACTGTAAAGAATTACTAATTACAAGGACAGAATAAATATAAAAAGTCAGGGGATTGGTGGCCTGCATATCTCTAATCTTCTGCATACCTTCTAATGGACAAAGCATTTGTGGAAATAATTGGTTGGTAACACATTCCCCTCCCTTTCCTGCTCATAGACTCTCTGTTTGCTCTCAAACTCCAGAATGAGTAGTAAATTCTGGCAAGTTCTCACTTATAAAAAATAAATGGGGAAACATATATAAAGCAATGGTGGCAGTCATGAGACACTCCACATTATACTTCACTCATCAAGCTCAGCCATTGTAGTGGCTGACACCAGGATAATCCTCAGTGATAAAGAATTACAGTAACATAGCTTACCTTATAGATGGCAAAAAGGGCGCACTGTGTTTTAATAACACAGCTAGCATATAGACAGTTGCGTGTCCCATGAACGCAAACAAAGTAATAAGGATCGGAAAGAACGCTAACCCTTCACACAGCATTTTGTGTATTCACAATTAATAAAATTCTCAAGACAAAATTCAGTCTCAATAATGAGCCAAAGTCTCTTTCGGAATGCAGTCTGTAAATCTAACCTGGAATGGATAGTATCACACTTGGTGATGTCATAATCAAGCACTCTGAATGACAATTCCAATGACATCACAATGTATATGTGTTGAATCATAATGCAGACAAATGCAATAACGGTAATACAGATTTCTGATAGTCCAATAGGTATTACACACTGAATGATGATTATATATTTTTATCCCCACTGAGGGCATATGCATAACAGTTACCATTGCTTTCTCACTGACCACAGAAATGCAACAGCTGGAAAATAAACTTTAGGTTCTGGCTTATAGCTGCAATACTGCAGGTCTGTGGCACATTTATAAGATGAATTGTGATATTTATCTACCAATCAACCTAATAAATATGAAACACAATCTTTCCTTCCATTACATGTGTAAAGTTCTGTTATGTCATAAGTTCTAAAGAAGACATACTTTTATATTGCTCTAACGGAGCAAAAAATAAGTCTAATTTTAATATATTTATACATAATGGGGAGTTTTCTTACTTGTCAATACTTCTCTATAGAACTGGATATAGTGCAGGAGGAAATTTCCCTTTGCATTATTTGAAAAATATTTTACCAGGATGGATACATTGAGATTTTGCTCGCTTTCAAATATGTCCTGGGTCCACAAAACATTGCATTGTTACAATAGGATACAATATTGAAAAAATACAATATACAAACTATATATATATACACACATATATAAATTTCATACATAACAGGTAATAAATATATTCAACCATAACAGGTGCATTCTGCACTGAGGTATAATGCCATAGATCTCTTAAAAGATTTTAGATTGAATGAAGATTTGGCTGTGTCCCTGAGGTTATTCTATAATTGCTGTGCTCTGTAGGAAAATGAGGATCGAGCCACTTTATTTTTGTATTGCGGTATGCTAAATATCGTGCTAGTACTTGATCGGAGGTTATAGGAGGTGGAAACAGCTGGGGAGAGCATTCTACTCAGGTAGGGTGGGTGCTTCCTAGAAATGCTCTTATGCACAAGGCTGGAAAGATCAAGAGTGCGTCGGGATTCCAGCAATAGCCAGTTTAACTCTTTTAACATGTCACAGTGTTGGGTAAAGTAATTACATTCTAGTACAAAGCGGCAGAACGAATGTATTATTCATTCTGGGTTTTTCTTTGATTTAATTATTTTTTGGTACTTACAGTTGAACCCTTTGGAATGATATGGATTTCTGCACAAATTGGTCATAAAATGTGATCTGATCATCATCTAAGTCACAACAATAGACAAACACAGTCTGCTTAAACTAATAACACACAAAGAATGAAATGTTGCCATGTTTTTATTGAACAC
The DNA here is from genome assembly GCA_933207985.1 of Pelobates cultripes. NCBI lineage: Eukaryota > Metazoa > Chordata > Amphibia > Anura > Pelobatidae > Pelobates > Pelobates cultripes. The sequence goes on along the minus strand of OW240916.1, from coordinate 168,563,387 downwards.
ACCATGTAAACATTCACAGTGCAGGTGGAAAAAGTATGTGAACCCTTGGATTTAATAACTGGTTGAACCTCCTTTGACTGCAATAACTTCAACCAAACGTTTCCTGTAGTTGCAGATCAGATGTGCACAACGGTCAGGAGTAATTCTTGACCATTCCTTTTTACAGAACTGTTTCAGTTCAGCAATATTCTTGGGATGTCTGGTGTGAATCGCTTTCTTGAGGTCATGCCACAGCATCTCAATCGGGTTGAGGTCAGGACTCTGACTGGGCTGCTTTAGAAGGCGTATTTTCTTCCGTTTAAGCCATTCTGTTGTTGATTTACTTCTATGCTTTGGGTCATTTGTCCTGTTGCAACACCCATCTTCTGTTGAGCTTCAGCTGGTAGACAGATGGCCTTAAGTTCTCCTGCAAAATGTCTTGATAAACTTGGGAATTAATTTTTCCTTCGATGATAGCAATCCGTCCAGGCCCTGATGCAGCAAAGCAGCCCCAAACAATGATGTCCCCACCACCATACTTAGCAGTTGGGATGAGGTTTTGATGTTGGTGTGCTGTGCCTTTTTTTCGCCACACATAGTGTTGTGTGTTTCTTCCAAACAACTCAACTTTGGTTTCATCTGTCCACAGAATATTTTGCCAGTACTGCTGTGGAACATCCAGGTGCTCTTGTGCAAACTGTAAACGTGCAGCAATGTTCTGTTTGGACAGCAGTGGCTTCCTCTGTGGTATCCTCCCATGAAATCCATTCTTGCTTAGTGTTTTACGTATTGTAGATTCGCTAACAGGGATGTTGGCATTTGCCAGTGACTTTTGTAAGTCTTTAACTTGCACTCTAGGATTCTTCTTCACCTCATTGAGCAGGCCAGGACGACCACTCCTAGGGAGAGTAGCAGCAGTGCTGAACTTTCTCCATTTATAAACAATTTGTCTTACCGTGGACTGATGAACAGCAAGGCTTTTGGAGATACTTTTATAACCCTTTCCAGCTCTATGCAAGTCAACAATTCTTAATCGTAGGTCTTCTGAGAGCTTTTTTGTGCGAAGCATCATTCACATCAGGCAATACTTCTTGTGAAATGCAAACCCAGAGCTGGTGTGTGTTTTTTATAGGGCAGAGCAGCTGTAACCAACACCTCCAATCTCATCTCATTGATTGGACTCCAGTTGGCTGACATCTCACTCCAATTAGCTCTTGGAGATGTCATTAGTCTAGGGGTTCACATAATTTTTCCACCTGCACTGTGAATGTTTACATGGTGTGTTCAATAAAAACATGGCAACATTTCATTCTTTGTGTGTTATTAGTTTAAGCAGACTGTGATTGTCTATTGTTGTGACTTAGATGATGATCAGATCATATTTTATGACCAATTTGTGCAGAAATCCATATCATTCCAAAGGGTTCACATACTTTTTCTTGCAACTGTATTTCTCAATTTAATGTTTCAGTTAGTCCAACACTTGTTCAAGACATTTTCCATTAATGAAATCTGCAGCTCTTACTGCTGATAGCAATTACCTAAAGCCTCAGTTCTAAGTTTTTAATTATGACACACCATCATTGAAGATGATCAAACAGTGCATTGTAGTGAATCATCCAGTTTGACATTTGTTTTGCTAATTGCTTTACCAGTTACTACAGTTCAATTTGAATAAATCCTCAAGTGGTTGCCTTCATCTATGGTGCTGTTGAGAAGTTGACTATAACTCGTATCACTCTTTATTTGTCTGAAAATAATGAGTTACAGTCAACAGACTAACTCATGCACAGCTCATCAGAAATTGATTTACTTAACTCACAGAACAACATTGAACGTAAACATTAGCTGACAGCATGAGCTGATTACTCTTACTGTTTGAGCGTAAGTCCTTTGCTGACAGATTTAGTTCAGATAGAGAGCTTCTGCCTCACTCTTTAAAATAATGGAGGTGGGGAGCAGTGCCCTAGCAGACCACAAATAAAAAGTCAACCGTTCTGAAACAGTTTGACTACTTACTGTGGGTGGGGTGTCATGGCAATCTTGGCACCATAATCACTACAACAACTGTAGTGGCTAAGGCACTTGCAGTGTTCCTTCAATAGCGTTCAGAATGAACATGATTTGCGTGATGACTATGAATGTGAAAATTTTCTCTCCAGGTCTCTTAAAGGAACACTATATTGCCCTCATGGCCCCCATGCAGCACATAAAAGGTTACAAAAACCTTTAATCACTTACTTAATTCCAGCGTCAATGTCCCTCGGTGCTGCATCGGTGCTCCGCCTCCTCCAATGTCATCCCATGGGCGGACCTAATGCACATGCATGGCAAGCGCTATGAGTGCATTAAGCCCTCCCCATAGGAAAGCAATGCCTACTGACTCACTAGAGCCCTTAACCCACCAATTGCAGCCCTGCTACATCCCCTAAACAGCTTCTACCTCCCCCCACTAAAGCCCCTATTCCCTACCACAGCTTCCATCACCGCCACTTTAGAGCCCTTATTCTCCCATTGCAGCCTCTTAACCAACACTACTGCCCCCTATACCTGCACACTACAGGTACTGCTTTTTTAATACTTCGATTAAAGGATGTAACATCTTTGAATCTATTTCATTACTAATCAAATTCTAGAGGAATTCATGAATATCTGATCTGCAACAACCCCACAAATCTATTAAGCTCCTGCAACTGTCATCAAATCAAAACATTACAGCCCCCTATCCCCCACTACAGCCCACAATCACTGCCCCTCCTGAGATTATGTTCTGGATCCCCTACTGATTCTACCAGGAATTGTATAATCCTATCACATTTGATTGTATAACTGAAAATCAATATCTAGGACAAGTAACTGTATCTAAAAAGTATTGTAAATTAGAAGTATCATATCAAAAGGGAAATAATGTATTGGCTGAGATCATCTACATGAGCGATTGTGAAAATTGACATTGCGAGGAATGAAAGGAATGTAATACTCACCCTTCAAACCCTTACATGGCTGTTGGTATACAATATGGTTTTTTTTCCCCCATACAAGGTTTCACGTTGCTTTATGTTTTTCCAACTTTCCTTTTTCTATTATTATTGTTCATTTTTATTGTAAAAGAAGTTTAAACTCCATAATAAATAAATTGTGGGAAAAAAAGAATAAAAGCTCGTTGAGCAGTGCCCTCAGCACCTTTTGTTCTCATATATCCAACTCCGCTAGGTTAGCAGTTAACCAGGGGGGAGTGATTTTAATAAAAAATGAATGAAACTTGCTATTAGTAAGCCTACTACTAGGTAGATTATAAAGAAATGAATAATAATTTGTAAAGGCGTTCCCAATCTGTTGTGGGGAAAGAAGGGTTCGAGTTCCTTCTATAATGTTTTTTATTGGAAGTTTATTATTTCCTGTTTTAAGTTTTTTCGATAATAATTTCCCTGCTTACTACTACAGTACCATTTATGTTTGCAAGATAAAATCATTCTTTTAACTCTGTTTGTGAGCAATAAATTTATCTGCTGTAGAATTGTTTTAATTTGGGTAGCTAATTGTATAGAGGGATTTTTTTTATTATTTTGTTTAGTATTGGTGAATTTTATATATAGATCTGATAATTCAGCTCCTTTGTTTTCCTTTCTTCTAGCTTCTAACTGAATTAAATTGCCTCTCGTTACACATTTAAATGTGGATCATAATGTTTCATTAGTAACATAGCCTTTATCGTTAAATTCGAGAAATTCTTTAGCCAGTGAGACCAAACGGTTTCGATTTACTTTATCTAAAAGATAGTTTTATCAATTCTTCATTGATAATTAGTTTTATAGTCCGAGTCTTTTTTAATTTTAACCTCAATTGGGGTGTGATCTGTTCAACTTATTAAGTCTATTTTGGAGTCTATAAAGTTTGTCAAGTTTATTGAATCAGTTAAAAAATTCTATTCGAGAATAGCTATTACGGACTTTAGAAACGAAAGTGTAATCCTTTTCACTAGGGTGTTGAACTCTCTACATATCGTAGAGATCAAATGAATTAAAAATAATTCGAAGCCATTCTGCCCTTTTTTTATAGACTGTCATTTTTTCACAAGCTATAGATGATTTCCTATCAATAATATGCCTTTTTAAATTTTGTCTACCATATTACACAAATTTGTATAGAAATTTTGAGAGAACTCATTTGGAGCATATACATTCACAAAAGTGAATATTATATCATCTAATTTACAAATTACTATCAAATATCTACTATTAAAATATTTCTCTATAAATAATAATTCAAATTAAATTTTTATTGAGCAGATGCTTGCAATCCCTCTACTCCCCCCCCCCTTAGATTAGCACACAAAACAGTTGGATACCTAGAAAATTTCCATTGATCTTCAGAATAGTCTTTCCAGTGGGATTCTTGTATAAAACATACGTCAATATTATCTTCTATCAATTTTCCAAACAATATACCCCTTTTTATTAGATCATTCAATCCCTGGGCATTTATGGAAGATATTAATTGACATAGATGTATTTCCTATGCTTTTCCGCTTTAGACACGTCAGAATTACTCAAAATACGATCTCTATAAGCTATTCTCACCCTCCCAAACACCCCGCGGTACCCATCAGTATGAACCCATGAACACTTAAACAAACTATATAAAACATGCATACTTAAATACCAAAAATACATCTCTCCGCCTTTGATAAAAACGATTAGGTTGTTCCCCGGAGGTACATACATATAATTCCAGGGGTAATCAAGCGTTGGAGGTGATAATCTTCACAACACTCATTTTAATAATTCCAAGCTAGTTTATCCTTGTCATCAAATTTATATTTTTACCAAGTAATCGTTCAATCCCACCAGCGGAAAAATTTTGATCTAGTATTTCCATGGACAGTGGAGTTATATTTTATAATGAATATTGTGCATATCAATTCTACCTCTTAAATTTTTACTAAAAGTATTTATAATTTTAATTCTTATTTACAATCCTGCGTGAATAACTTACACTTATAATACCTAAAATATAGTGATATTTATTCCGTTATTCTTGTCTTATGTGAAAAAACAAATTTACTTGGTCCTAATTGTATTATTACAATAAAAATAAATCATTAGTGTTCACGTATTTCATTATTTCTTCTTCAACTATTGTATTCAATGTGATGATCCCTTTTTACTACTCAAACTTCTGTGTTTATTTTTATATTATCAAGTAATCAATCTATCCAAAAAAAATTCCCAAAATTACCTTATTCTTTGTGTTAGTGATTTGTTTCCCTTTAGTTTAATAATTCAGTGTTAAAATGTGAGTAACCTATTTTACTTACATATATTACTATAATTGTAATCACCATTTTTTAATCATTATAAACTAAAAATGAGTTCAAATTACATATAATGATACAGTTTGTGTTTGGCAAAAATATCAAACTCTTATGTTTAATTCTAAGATCCGTATATTTGTTCTAATACCAGGCTATAAATGCCTGCTACAGATCTAATTTCTAGAAAGTATCCACCATTCACTCCATATCTAATCTATAATACATTTATCCTTAAGTCTAGGTAAGTCTTTAATTGCATTGTTTAAGATAATATTTTGAACTTCAAAGGATACAAAGGAATAATGTTTTTCTAGACTCTGTTAATTCACTGATTATCAGGTCTCATTGTTCTTATCCTATGTGTCATCTTTTTACTTAACTAAGGCTACATGAACTTGTTACTATTTTCAAACGTGGTGCTATTATCATTATGTTCAGAATTCTTCCATAGCTCCATGGTCCATTTCTGACGCTCAGGTTCCCACTGAAGGTGCTTTCAGTGATGAATACAGGGCGCTATGACCGGTTTGCTGCTAATCAGCCCCATACCCAGCAAACTGAGATGCACTGTGTGTTCTGACACCTTTCTATCATGGCCAGCATTACATTTTTCGGTAATTTGAGCTACAGAAGATCTTCGACCAGCCCTCCTCCACGCATGAATCAAAGAGCGCTTGTTCTTCCTTGCACCAATTTTGCTAGGAACTAACCACTGCATACTGGGAAGAATACTTGCCATTTTGGAGATGCTCTGACCCAGTCATCTAGCATTACTATTTGGCCCTTGTCTAAGTTTTTTACCTTGTCAATTATGTGAGTGATTTTAATGTTGTGGCTAATCCTTGTACAGAGTTAGCAACTAAACCTGAGAGATTTTAGGTGAAAAGAGACGATCTAGCAAATCTAATGTAGAGAAAAGTTCCATCTCAGCTCTGGTCACAGTTTGGCTACTTTAACCTCATTTTTGCCATTTGGATTTTAATTTACTACTATTCAGAGTTTAGTAAATAACCTGAAAGGTCTGACTAAAGCTAGGCACAGAGTAGGGGATAGTAGTGTGAGGAAAAAAAATCCCCAAATTGTTCAAAAAACCCCATAAATATATATACTAAATAGATGTTTAGCTACTGAACATATATTTTATAAAACTATAATACTATGATCATATTGCTGCCAGTGTTGTACAATAGAAACATAGAATGTGACGGCAGATAAGAAACATTCAGCCCATCTAGTCTGCCCAATTTTCTAAATACTTTCATTAGTCCCTAGTCTTATCTTATAGTTAGGATAGCCTTATGCCTATCCCACGCATGCTTAAACTCCTTTACTGTGTTAACCTCTACCACTTCAGCTGGAAGGCTATTCCATGCATCCACTACCCTCTCAGTAAAGTAATACTTCCTGATATTATTTTTAAACCTTTGTCCCTCTAATTTAAGACTATGTCCTCTTGTTGTGGTAGTTTTTCTTCTTTTAAATATAGTCTCCTCCTTTACTGTGTTGATTCCCTTTATATATTTAAATGTTTCTATCATATCCCCCCTGTCTCGTCTTTCCTCCAAGCTAAACATGTTAAGATCCTTTAACCTTTCCTGGTAAGTTTTATCCCGCAATCCATGAACCAGTTTAGTAGTCCTTCTCTGAACCCTCTCTAAGGTATCAATATCCTTCTGAAGATACGGTCTCCAGTACTGTGTACAATACTCCAAGTGAGGTCTCACCAGTGTTCTGTACAATGGCATGAGCACTTCCCTCTTTCTACTGCTAATACCTCTCCCTATACAACCAAGCATTCTGCTAGCATTTCCTGTTGCTCTATTACATTGTCTGCCTACCTTTAAGTCATCAGAAATAATAACCCCTAAATCCCTTTCCTCATATGTTGAGGTTAGGACTCTATCAAATATTCTGTACTCTGCCCTTGGGTTTTTACGTCCAAAATGCATTATCTTGCACTTATCCACAATAAACACATATTTGACCACTTCAGTGATGAGATTAGAGTTACAATATAATTTTTTTATTTAGAGGTTTGGCGCAGGTAGTCAGGATGCTAGAGTGTTTCAGCAACCTGCTGTGAAAACATGGTGTCATCATGGGATTTGTTCCTTGTCTTGGATGGTCTACCTCATGATGATCCAGTCATCTTTCCAGTTTTCTGAGAGAGAGTTGCTGTTTCAGAAAAAGAAATCTCAGGTGAACATACCCATGTAATTAATTGATGAAATTAATTTATATTTTAAATAAAACACATCACATAACATGCTATTTTACAGAAAACATTTTGTCAAAGAGATATGTCAAGTAACAACATTATGACTGAGAAATCTTTAACTATAGATTAGTATTGTTGACATTTATTTTCATTTAAGATTATACTAATGCACAAATTATTCTGAGCTGTTACAAACAATAAAATTCATTTTAATTCCCTGAATGAATTAATTCACCAGGGATTTACCTGTTGTGTTTTATTCAATGAAAAAGACAACACAGGTAAATCTGGGACGGATTGATGTGTTTGGGCACAGACTAAAAGGAATTTGGTTCATTCATGGCAGCTAAACATAATTTGTCTACAAGTCTGATTAAAATATCAATGCACCCCCAAAGTATACCTGGAAACCAGATAAATCTCAAGGTATACGTCTGTCACAGACTTACCTGATCTTGGCCCCCGTGCCGCTCCGCTACTAGGGCCACGAGGGCAAAACACACCACACGGCCGTATTGCTTCTGTCCTCAGGCGCGTAGCGTGAATAGAGAAAATACTTACCTTCGGTCCCTCTAACAGTTGGTTTGTGGTCTGAACTCCAGGCTCCTGCATAGATGTTAGGATGTTGCCCAATCTAAGGGCACGTCCTTAAATAAAATTTGATTACGTCACGCCATTAAAGGGGCTGTTTGGAGTCGCAGGGATAACAAGGACCCATTAGAACACATGTTAACCTTTTTAAAGCATCTCCAGGCCCTTACTCATTGCCTTATCATGGTCTCTGTTTAGTAACACGGTTAGTGCTGTGACTCTCTTGTGATTTCCTTTTATTGACTTTGTCTTTGTTTTGACTCTGTTAACCTTTGGTATCCTGACCGGACTTGTATATTAACCAGTGAATTTTTTTATTATCCCGATCTGGCTTGTTTTTGTGTATCTATATCTCTGTGTTCCTGACCTTGGCTATTCCTGACTGATTCTTTCTAAAGTGATATGGCTGATTCTCTCTCTAAGGCCCAGTAACACAGATTTTTGGATCCTTGCTTTGTGGGTATCTTTTTTCCCGTGAGTGTAAGGATAATGGCAACTGTGACACCTGCATGATAAAATATTTTATAAATAAATACATTTTAGGGAAACACATAAAGGGAATTGACTGCCATTTTTGTTATTACATTTTGCTATGTGAAAGTAAGCAAATAATTCTAACAAATAATTCAAATTAGTTACAAGAATTATAATCTGTGAAAAGTAGACTCAGTGAATTTTTTTGAACTGTAACATATGCAAAAAGTACATGTTTATATGATGCTTGCCATGTCCCCTGAAGGACTTCATTAAAAGCAATCAAGCATAAGGAGAAGACACTGGATTATAAATATGATACTCCAGTATGCATGCTATCAGAGGAGACTAGAAGATAATCAGGAGCATTTTTACAGAAATAGTGTCTGGAAACCTAAATATTAGAGAATAAACCACTTGAGGTGCTCGATAATGAAAGTAGTTTTCATTAAAAGTAAACATCCTTAGGATAATTTATAACAAGCAATACCAGATAGTATATAGTAAGTATACATTACACCATCCAAATCACTATTGAATGCATATGAAAGACTTTTTAGCTTTTCAATGTGTCTCTATTTATGCCCCTAATGAATGGCCAGGCTATGTTTGGATTCTGAATGAGTCCTTCTCAAAACTTGGATAGAATTAAACTGCTGCCAGGTCACCACTTGGTAGATGAAAAAAAAGCTCATTGAAACTAAAGAAATTAGTATTTATTTATATATTTGACTGAGGCTTATTGAGATCAAAGATCCATTGAGGTCAGTTGATCCCTTTTTGATAATCAATAACTATGAAATATTTCAGATTCTTTAATTATGAGGTATATGTGCTACATTTTCATTAGCCTCACATCTTTATACAAACCTGAAAATCTGGAATGAGAGTTAGATTGAACCCAAATACTCCAAATGCAGTCAACCACTCGAACAGTGCAGTGAGTGCATGGATGGTCTAGGAGAGAAGATACAAGATGTGTATTTTTTTTACTGGAATAATATTAGGGATACCTAAAACCCTAACAACATTTCAAACCCCAACAGTCAATAATATCCAATAGCACATCACCCCAGTGCTCAAGTTAAGGCCCACACTGTCACGTGAGCCCAGTTATTGATCAGAGTCCATCTCTAGTTTGTCTTGCTAGTCCAAACAATTTACAGGGTTCACACCCACAAGTGACCTTGTTGCTCAGTGACCTCCATAATAAATCACTAAAGGCTCGTATATAAATAGGGAGATACATTTAGTGACATAAACAGAAAGGTTGCTGCTCAGAGACCCAGAAACACACACAAATATCATGGTGCAGAAGCAGAGAGCATCATGTACATGGTTAGATAGGTTATATATAGCATAATGTCATGCTCAATTTTAATTTTCTGTCGCTTTTCCTATATGTGTCTTTTTATTACCATTGTAAATTGAATTTTATACAACAATATAATTTCAATATACCTTTTTTGTGATGATCCAGTCAAGATTCTGGAAAGGTTCAGCAAACTGCTGTGAAAACTTGGTCTCATCATGGGATTTGTTCCTCATCTGGGATGATCTCCCTTATGATGATCCAGTCATCCTTCCAGTTTTCTGGTACTCTGATAGAGAGTTGCTGTTTCAGAAACAGAAATTTCAGGTGAATATAGCTATGTAATTAATTGATCAAATTGATTTGTATTTTTAAATAAAACAAATTATGAGGATATTTACAGAAATAGTGTCTGGAAACCTAAAAGCTAAAGACAAAACCACCAACACAAGGACTGCGCACACGGGTGCTTGCTAATGAAAATAGTTTTCAATGAAAGTAAGCCTCCTTGGGATAATTTATAACACACAATATCAGGTAGTATATAGTAAGTATACATTACACCAGCTAAATCACTCTTGAGTAAATATGAACATCTCTTTAGGTTTTCAATGTGTGTTTATTTCTGCCTCTAATGAGTGACCTGACTACGTTTTGATTCTGAATGAGTCCTTCTCAAAACTTGGCCAGAATTAAATTGCTGCCAGATCACCACTTGGTGGCTGTAATAAAAGCAGATTGAAACTAAAGAAACTAGAATTTATTAGACTAAGTGTTATTGAGATTGGGGTTCCATGGAGGTAAGTTGCATATTGACTACCAATGGCTATAAAATATTAATTTTAGATATTTTAATCCTTAGGTATATGTACTACATACAAACCTGAAAATCGGGAATGAGAGTTAGATTGAACCCATATATTCCAAATGCAGTCAACCACTCGAACAGTGCAGTGAGTGCATGGATGGTCTAGGAGAGAGGATACAAGACATGTCATTTTCTTACTGGAATAATATTAGAAATATCTAAAACCCTAACAATGTAATAAAACCTGAACAGTCGATACTATCCAATAGCCCAGTGCTCATTAAGGCCTAGGTCAGTGGTAGGCAACTTGTGGAACTCCAGATGTTGTGGACTACATCTCCACAGATGCTTTGCTAGCATTATGGCTGAAAGAGCATTTTGGGAGATGTAGTCCTCAGCATCTGAAGTCATTGGTTGACTACCACTGGCCTAGACTGTCATCTGAGCTGAGTTATTGGTCAGAGACCATCTCTAGTTTGTCTTGCTGGTCCAGGCAATTTACTTTTCTAGGATCTACACCAACAAGTCATAATGTTGCTCAATTACCTCACTTTAATGAGAGCCAAAGATGAAATAAAGTGGAGTATGACAAAGTTTCCTATGTGTGCCTATTTATTACATTAATTTATTCATTTTGTAAATTTAGTTTCATATGTTTAATAGAAGATCTAACAAAAATAATAAAATTTGAAATCTCCCAACTGGGTAATTAAGTGGGACTAAGTGCACAAAAACCTAAAATATTTATTATGCAATGCAAATCTTATAACACCTACCTCTAGAGTCAAGTTCCCTTCAATGCCTTTAATCATCCCGTATATATGGAATGAATATACTGAAAACACAGTATATTAAAAAAAATAATAATAAGTCATATAAAGAGGAAATAAAACAGTGTATGGGTTAACATACATGTGTCTATATAATCAACTGTGAAATGTGATCATTGAGAACAAGCTTACAAGATTAAGGTCAAAATGGCAGAGTTGGAAACATCTCTAAGTCTGGTGAAATAAGGGTTATCTCCAACTCAGTACCTACCTGGAAATCTTAAGGAAGGGAGGACATGACTGCTGGCAGGGATAAGGGGTTGGGTCACAAGGGGATACATTGTTATACATGGGGGACATTAAGATGGGGAAAAAGGGGAGGGTACTCACCAGTTCCTGGGCAGAGGTGTAGTGTTGCTAGCTTCCCGCCCACCCACCCACAAACGTGTGTTATGATGGTGTTGTTGTTGGTTGTGTGCTGTTGTTTCTTTGTTTTGTCACAGCTCGCGGTAGTCCTGGCCAGCGAAGAGGTTTGGAAGAAAGTGCCCAAGCGGCTTGGGGAGTCGCAGCCTGCTGAGAGCTGATGGCGGGTGCAGGCTGCATTGGACTCGTGGGTCATTTGATAGAGCTGTCTGTTGGTAATCCCCCAACAGCTGACAGGTTGTGGACGCTGGTGATAATCGATGTTAATTCTGTTAATAAAGCTGTGGCCATTGCCCTTACCCATACAGAAGGTGTTGTGTATTTATTGGGCAACGGGTGGTGGGAGTTTTTGGTCCGGGGTCAGCAGTCATGCAATTTTAGCTTGAAGTGTGCCAGCCACTTATCAGGTCACCACAGCTCACAGTTTGGTGAATAAACCCCAATGATTCATTAATGTGATTTAGTTAATCTCATTCAACATCCTGTTTATCCTCTGCAAATCTGTAGAGATCACAACTTGTACACCATTAAAACTTGTTAAAAGGATACAATGCAGCATGAAAATGAATGAAATGAAGGTTAGTGCTATTCTCCAATAGATGATGGTATTGCTGTTCCACCGAGGATTTGCTCGGTATGCCCTTATTGAATTGCAGAGCATAAATATCAGAGCACACGAGATTGTGGAGACCCCTACTACGCAATGTATTATGGGTAATTCATTTTCCTGGAAGACAAAATGTTCAGGTTATTTTCTCATTGTTCATTATAAGTTCTCTGTGTATCTTAAAGGAACATTCTCACCCTACTAAGTTGTTATGGGGGCAGGAGTATATGTTTCCTTGACCTGCTTAACCCATTTTAGAACAATGTTATCTCAATATCGGATCCCCGGCTCCAAACTTGCTGGAGTTCTTCTTGTGCCATTAGTGACCAGGCTGCATTCAATGCTTAGTACTTTAACGATTTTTAAATAGTTTGAAACTTACCAGGATCCCACATGAAAGTATCAAATTATGTAATACATAACAGTCAAATAATTAAGTACATTATTTTACTACTAACAGTTGGACAAGCTCCCCTGAAACTATAAACACTGTAGTGGGCTGTAGAGAGTATTGTGCCCAGGATTCTACTTTGATGAATATATTGCACTTACTATTGTCTACAACTGTGAACTTTAAATTTTACAAAATGCGTTTGCATTCATCCTTTATATTACTGCTATCTGATGCCCCACAAATCATGGGTACGGATGTGTTTCTTTTATTTGGAATGCATTTATCTTTTCTAATCTTTCCTTTCTAGATACCCAGTGATGATCTAGTTTAGTTTAAATATTATTTATTTATAGCAAACCAATAGTATAATGTGTGGTGATATTCCTATGAGACTGTTTAACTAATGCTGCTAGTGTAAAACAGTGATGGTTAGTTTTGGCACCCTGATTATTTGTCAACTACATTTCCATGATTAACAGCACACCTAGAGATGTGTGTAGGCCATTGTCGGTTTAGATTTTTCTTTTTTTTTAATATCATCAATCAAAGCACACCTTTTTTTGTTCAGTTTTGTAAAATTGTTACTTACTTTAAAAAGGACAGCCATCAGATACCTGAGGCTCCCTATCCACCCAATGCACAGAAGGGCATACTTGGTGGTTTTCTTAACAGTTGGGTTCCTCAGTTCCACCAGCTTGACCATAGCGTATATTTTAATGGCCGCTAAAAAAGAAATAAACTGAATTAATAGCAGGCTTTCTTAAACAAGACTTTTATAGAGCATTTTAGAAATGCTTGGAAACATGAAATAACCTTACAAACACATCAGCAGTGCAGGTTTATAGATTCTCTTTCTGAGGGACTAAATGTTTATGTTTAAATGTTTTGACTAAATTCTGTGAGTTCACAGTTACTATTGTCCATTGGTAAAAGTTTCAGCCACTGAAGTGAGCTTATGGTTTAAGCCAGTCAGTCAGCTCAAATCATTGTATTTTAAGAGCGCATAGAAGAGCTTTTCCTTTCTTCTAATTGATATTCCACCAATGCCAAAAAAAATTCCACACGTTAATTCTAGTAAATATTAAATGGCAAAACTGGTGACACTTACCAAACATGCCGGATAAAGTAAAGACAAAAGTCAAGACAATGTTCTCTGGGTACTTTTCACCGAGAGAGCTGGAAGAAAAATAATGACAATGATGCTTACAGGGAAATATAACGGACTGAGTAGTGACAATACTGTGAAATTTACAATTAATGATTAAATATTACATGGTTACGGAACCATTCTTTCTTTGTTCTATACCATTAGGATCTTGATAACATTCCCCCACTAAGAAGACCCTGATGAAATTTCTGACATTACTGACTGCACCTCAAGACATACTTACATCTCTCTTTTCTGTGTCCCAATATTTTCCAGATTATTCATATGGGAGACAAAGGGTTCATGGAGGCGTCTCAGAACTTTGAGGGCAAAGTTACTACAATTACCTGGGGAGCCCCCACTGAAGCTCAAGACTTCTAATAAACAGTCAAAGGGTTAGAAAAAGTATCATTAGGTGTTAAAACAGACATGATCATGGGAATAAAAATATCTCCATGTTCTAAATAGTTTTTTCTTGCTTTAAGCTTTAGAGCTGCATGATAAATGGAAATTATTTTTATTTCCTTGTTTTTAGCAGTCAGTAAGATATCTTTACAGATAGCATATACACGCAATTATGAAACTTCCCAATGTTCTGTGTATGACCAGCTCTAGTTGTTAAGTTGTGTTAGGACACAGTTCACATTCGCCAGGATGACACATTGAACTTTCATACATGAGTAGCTCATTTAGCAGACAGAGTAGGACCTGCCAAAGATGGGGTACATTGGCGCTGTGGCAGGCTTATGCAATGTATGATCATTTAATGTAACTAAACCCCCATTATTTTTTGCCTAGATTAGGTGTTTTTAATAAAACTAACAAAATTGTTCAGCACTAAAATAACTGTTTAGTAGATAAGTGAGTGCGCTGGATTTTCATTTTTACTGTACTTATTGGCCCCCCGCAGCACCCCATTTAAGTACGTTTAGGTGAGTGCAGCCAAACCCTTGTTTTCTCACATTGAACTTTCATGCCTTGATCTGCATCATCACTAAAACATGTTTGTATCAACTGACATACTCCGCCCCCACATGGTAATATAGTTAAACCTGCACAGAAATACGAATATTTATTTTAAATGCAACATCATTTAAAGGACAAGTTAAAATAAAATAATAATGACACAGATTATTTAACCTTCCTGAATACATATGATGTATTATGTCTAATATTTAAATATATATATATTGCTCATAACTGTTGACTATTTTGTTCACTGTAAAGAATAAATAATTACAAGAATAAATATAGACAGAATAAATATAAAAAGTCAGGGGGTTGGTGGCCTGCATATCTCTAATCTTCTGCATACCTTCTAATGGACAAAGCATTTGTGGAAATAATTGGATGGTAACACATTCTCCTCCCTTACCTGCTCATAGACCCTCTGTTTGCTCTCAAACTCCAGAATGAGTAGTAAATTCTGGCAAGTTCTCACTTATAAAAAAATAAATGGGGAAACATATATAAAGCAATGGTGGCGGTCATAAGACACTCCACATTATACTTCACTCATCAAGCTCAGCCATTGTAGTGGCTGACACCAGGATAATCCTCAGTGATAAAGAATTACAGTAACATAGCTTACCTTATAGATGGCAAAAAGGGCGCACTGTGTTTTAATAACACAGCTAGCATATAGACAGTTGCGTGTCCCATGAACGCAAACAAAGTAATAAGGATCGGAAAGAACGCTAACCCTTCACACAGCATTTTGTGTATTCACAATTAATAAAATTCTCAAGACACAAATCAGTCTCAATAATGAGCCAAAGTCTCTTTCGGAATGCAGTCTGTAAATCTAACCTGGAATGGATAGTATCACACTTGGTGATGTCATAATCAAGCACTCTGAATGACAATTCCAATGACAACACAATGTATATGTATTGAATCATAATGCAGACAAATGCAATAACAGTAATACAGATTTCTGATAGTCCAATAGGTATTACACACTGAATGATGATTATATTTTTTTATCCCCACTGAGGGCATATGCATAACAGTTACCATTGCTTTCTCACTGACCACAGAAATGCAACAGCTGGAAAATAAACTTTAGGTTCTGGCTTATAGCTGCAATACTGCAGGTCTGTGGCACATTTATAAGATGAATTGTGATATTTATCTACCAATCAAGCTAATAAATATGAAACACAATCTTTCCTTCCATTACATGTGTAAAGTTCTGTTATGTCATAAGGTCTAAAGAAGACATACTTTTATATTGCTCTAACAGAGCAAGAAAATATTTCTAATTTTAATATATTTATACATAATTTGGAGTTTTCTTACTTGTCAATACTTCTCTATAGAACTGGATATAGTGCAGGAGGAAATTTCCCTTTGCATTATTTGAAAAATGTTTTACCAGGATGGATACATTGAGATTTCGCTCGCTTTCAAATATGTCCTGGGTCCACAAAACATTGCATTGTTACTATAGGATACAATATTGAAAAAATACAATATACAAACTATATATATATACACACATATATAAATTTCATACATAACAGGTAATAAATATATTCAGCCATAACAGGTGCATTCTGCAATGAGGTATAATGCCATAGATCTCTTAAAAGATTTTAGATTGAATGAAGATTTGACTGTGTCCCTGAGGTTATTCCATAATTGCGGTGCTCTGTAGGAAAATGAGGATCGAGCCACTTTATTTTTGTATTGCGGTATGCTAAATATCGTGCTAGTACTGGATCGGAGGTTATAGGAGGTGGAAACAGCCGGGGAGAGCATTCTACTCAGGTAGGGTGGGAGCTTCCCAGAAATGCTCTTATGCACAAGGCTGGAAAGATCAAGAGTGTGTCAGGATGCCAGCGATAGCCAGTTTAACTCTTTTAACATGTCACAGTGTTGGGTAAAGTAATTACATTCTCGTACAAAGCGGCAGAGCGAATGTATTATTCATTCTGGGTTTTTCTCTGATTTAATTTTTTTTTTTTACTTATTTCTCAATTTAATGTTTCAGTTAGTCCAACATTTGTTCAAGACATTTTCCATTAATGAAATCTGCTGCTCTTACTGCTGATAGCAATTACCTAAAGCCTCTGTTCTAAGCTTTTAATTATGACACACTGTAGCGGAGGCCTGGTATTTCACAGGTTAACTCCACTAAAGATCCCAGTGAGGCTCAGGAACAAGTGATGAAAAATCCCATAAAGTAATAATTCCAGCAAAACAAGGTAATCCACGAATATCCCCATACAGATCCCAATGACTGGACGACACACAGCATCAGGAGCAGAACTGAACTTTTAATCACTTCACCTTCTTTTAAAGCATTCTCCCATGCAAGGGAGGGATTTACAATAATTATTACAGTATCCAATCGTATATGAGTTACCGCCCACACATTCCCTCCCCTTAGCCTTACTGATAATCCTATTATGCAGTACACACAATTCCTAGGTTTCTGGTTGTACCCCTAAACATAGGGGTACCCCTTTAATTATTATATCCACTGGTAGCCCTGATCTGGGTTAAGAACATATCCAAAAATCACCCAGATCAGACCAGGGGTTCGGGAGATTGATGGAAGTAGTAAAAAGACCGACTGTACGGGAAGTAACAGACGAAATTGTTTCCTTGCATTTTGGCCCTGCGGTCGGTCACAGAATGAACTGCACGAATGATTTGGGCTATGGAGACTGGAGAGGATTCGAATGAATCCCCTTGTTCGTGGGTTTATGTCTACCGAACGGGTAGCCGTTTGGTAGTTTCTACACAAATTTACGGGCAGTGTGGAGGTCTCAGCGGGGTTTGCCTAGCCGAGTGTCTGATTTGGGTTCCAGACACTCAACGGCAAAACACCGCTGTTCGGGAGTTTTAAAATGGCCGCGGCACGTGTTCGTTTCGCGAATGGTGGCCACCCAGAGGACAAAACACACATTACACGAATCACCAATTACCCGTTTGCAACATTGTTGCGAACGGTAATTGGAGGCACACTTCTCCCTGGGGTGGTCTGATTGTTCGGTAGTTTCATTCGCATAAGAACTGGAGTGATTTTACCGAACAATCAGCGAATGCTACATACACTTCACATATTACAAGTTAAAATTCAACCGAATACATAGACAAAAATGCACTTTTTAGGACAGCCCAATGCAATCCGCTACACACACCATCATTGAAGATGATCAAACAGTGCATTATAGTGAATCATCCAGTTTGACATTTGTTTTGCTACTTGCTTTACCAGTTACTACAGTTCAATTTGAATAAATCGTCAAGTGGTTGCCTTCATCTATGGTGCTGTTGAGAAGTTGACTATAACTCTTATCACTCTTTATTTTTCTGAAAATAATGAGCTACAGTCAACAGACTAACTCATGCACAGCTCATCAAAAATTATAAGCTGATTTACTTAACTCACAGAACAACATTGAACGTAAACATTAGCTGAGAGCATGAACTGGTTACTCTTAGTGTTTGAGCGTAACTCCTTTGCTGCCAGATTTAGTTCAGTTAGAGAGCTTCTGCCTCACTCTCTGAAATAATGGAGGTGGGGAGCAGTGCCCTAGCAGACCACAAATAAAAAGTCAACCGTTCTGAAACAGTTTTACTATTTACTGTGGGTGGGGTGTCATGGCAATCCTGGCACCATAATCACTAAAACAAACTGTAGTGGCTAAGGTACTTGCAGTGTTCCTTCAATAGCGTTCAGAATGAACATGCTTTGAGTGATGACCATGAAAGTGAAAATTTTCTTTCCAGGTCTCTTAAAGGAACACTATATTGACCTCTGGTCCCCCTCCCTCATGGCCTCCCATGCAGCACATAAAAGGTTAGAAAAACCTTTAATCACTTACTTAATTCCAGCGTCGATGTCCCTTGGTGCTGCGTCGGTGCTCCGCCTCCTCCAATGTCATCCCATGGGCAGATCTAATGCACATGCATGGCAAGCGCTATGAAAGCATTAGGCCCTCCCCATAGGAAAGCATTGCCTACTGACTCACTATAGCCCTTAACCCACCAATTCCAGCCCTGCTACATCCACTAAACAGCTTCTACCCCCCTACTAAAGCCCCTATTCCCTACTACAGCTTCCATCACCGCCACTTTAGAGCCCTTATTCTCCCATTGCAGCATCTTAACCAACACTACTGCCCCCTATACCTGCACACTACAGGTACTGCTTTTTTAATACTTCGATTATAGGATGTAACATCTTTGAATCTATTTCATTACTAATCAAATTCTAGAGGAATTCATGAATATCTGAGCTGCAACAACCCGACATATCTACTAAGCTCCTGCAACTGTCATCAAATCAAAACATTGCAGCCCTCTATCCCCCACTACAGCCCACTACCACTGCCCCTCCTGAGATTATGTTCTGGATCCCCTCCTGATTCTACCAGGAATTGTACAATCCTATCACATTTGATTGTATAACTGAAAATCAATATCTAGGGCAAGTAACTGTATCTAAAAAGTATTGTAAATTAGAAGTATCATATCAATAGAGAAATAATGTATTGGCTGAGATCATCTACATGAGCGAGTGTGAAAATTGACATGGCGAGGAATGAAAGGAAAGTAATACTCACTCTTCAAACCCTTACATGGCTGTTGGTATACAACAATATGTAGATGGACACTATAGTCTTAGGAATGTATGTTTTTTTCCCCCATCCATGGTTTCACGTTGCTTTATGTTTTTCCAACTTTCCTTTTTCTATTATTATTGTTCATTTTTATTGTAAAAGATGTTTAAACTCCATAATAAATAAATTGTGGGAAAAAAAGAATAAAAGCTCTTTGAGCAGTGCCCTCAGCACCTTTTGTTCTCATATATCCAACTCCGCTAGGTTAGCAGTTAACCAGAGGGGAGTGATTTTATTAAAAAAATGAAATAAACTTGCTATTAGTAAGCCTACTACTAGGTAGATTATAAAGAAATGAATAATAATTTGTAAAGGCGTTCCCAATCTGTTGTGGGGAAAGAAGGGTTCGAGTTCCTTCTATAATCTTTTTTATTGGAAGTTTATTATTTCCTGTTTTAAGTTTTTTCGATAATAATTTCCCTGCTTACTACTAAAGTACCATTTCTGTTTGGAAGATAAAATCATTCTTTTAACTCTGTTTGTGAGCAATAAATTTATCTGCTGTAGAATTGTTTTAATTTGGGTAGCTAATTGTATAGAGGGATTTTTTTTATTATTTTGTTTAGTATTGGCGATTTTTATATATAGATCTAATAATTCAGCTCCTTTGTTTACCTTTCTTCTAGCTTCTAACTGAATTAAATTGCCTCTTGTTACACATTTAAATGTTGACCATAATGTTTCATTAGTAACATTGCCTTTATCGTTAAATTCGAGAAATTCTTTAGCCAGTGAGACCAAATGATCTCTATTTACTTTATCTAAAAGATAGTTTTATCAATTCTTCATTGATAATTAGTTTTATAGTCCGAGTCTTTTTTAATTTTAACCTCAATTGGGGTGTGATCTGTCCAACTTATTAAGTCTATTTTGGAGTCTATAAAGTTTGTCAAGTTTATTGAATCAGTTAAAAAATTCTATTCGAGAATAGCTATTATGGACTTTAGAAAAGAAAGTGTAATCCTTTTCACTAGGGTGTTAAACTCTCTACATATCGTAGAGATCAAATGAATTAAAAATAATTTGAAGCCATTCTGCCCTTTTTTATAGACTGTCATTTTTTCACAAGCTATAAATGATTTCCTATCCCATTTTTCATTTAAGACAGTATTCCAATCTCTCCCCATCAATAATATGCCTTTTTTAATTTTGTCTACCTTATTACCCAAATTTGTATAGAAATTTTGAGAGAACTCATTTGGAGCACATACATTCACTAAAGTGAATATTATATAATCTAATTTACAAATTACTATCAAATATCTACTATTAAAATCTTTCTCTATAAATAATAATTCACATTTAATTTTTATTGAGCAGATGCGTGCAATCCCCCTCCCTTAGATTAGCACACAAAACAGTTGGATACCTAGAAAATTTCCATTGATCTTCAGAATTGTCTTTCCGGTGGGATTCTTGTATAAAACATACGTCAATATTATCTTCTATCAATTTTCTTTACAATATACCCCTTTTTATTAGATTATTCAATCCCTGGGCATTTATGGAAGATATTAATTGACATAGATGTATTTCCTTTGCTTTTCCGCTTTAGACACGTCTGAATTACTCAAAATACGATCTCTATAAGCTATTCTCACCCTCCCAAACACCCCGCGGAACCCATCAGTATGAACCCATGAACACTTAAACAAACTATATAAAACATGCATACTTAAATACCAAAAATACATCTCTCCACCTCTGATAAAAACTATTAGGCGGTTCCCCTGAGGTACATACATATAATTCCAGGGGTAATCAAGCGCTGGTGGTGATAATCTTCACAACACTCATTTTAATAATTCCATGCTAGTTTATCCTTGTCATCAAATTTATATTTTTACCAAGTGATCGTTCAATCCCACCAGCGGAACAATTTTGATCTAGTATTTCCATGGACAGTGGAGTTATATTTTTTATTGAATATTGTGCATATCAATTCTACCTCTTAAATTTTTACTAAAAGTATTTATAATTTTAATTCTTATTTACAATCCTGCGTGAATAACTTACACTTATAATACCTAAAATATAGTGATATTTATTCCGTTATTCTTGTCTTATGTGAAAAAACTAATTTACTTGGTCCTAATTGTATTATTACAATAAAAATACGTGTTCACGTATTTCATTATTTCTTCTTCAACTATTGTATTCAATGTGATGATCCCTTTTTACTACTCAAACTTCTGTGTTTTTTTTTTATATTATCAAGTAATCAATCTGTCTAAAAAAAACTCCAAAAATTACCTTATTCTTTGTGTTAGTGATTTGTTTCCCTTTAGTTTAATAATTCAGTGTTAAAATGTGAGTAACCTATTTTACTTACATATATTACTATAATTTTAATCACCATTTTTTAATCGTTATAAACTAAAAATGATTAAGTTCAAATTACATATAATGATACTGTTTGTGTTTGGCAAAAATATCAAACTCTTATGTTTAATTCTAAGATCCGTATATTTGTTCTAATACCAGGCTATAAATGCCTGCTACAGATCTAATTTCTAGAAAGTATCCACCATTCACTCCATATCTAATCTATAATACATTTATCCTTAAGTCTAGGTAAGTCTTTAATTGCATTGTTTAAGATAATATTTTGAACTTCAAAGTATACAAAGGAATAATGTTTTTCTAGACTCTGTTTATTCAGTGATTATCAGGTCTCATTGTTCTTATCCTATGTGTCATCTTTTTACTTAACTAAGGGTACATGAACTTGTTGCTATTTTCGAACGTGGTGCTATTATCATTATGTTCATAATTCTTCCATAGCTCCATGGTCCATTTCTGACGCTCAGGTTCCCACTGAAGGCGCTTTCAGTGATGGATACAGAGTGCTATGACCGGTTTGCTGCTAATCAGCCCCATACCCAGCAAACTGAGATGCACTGTGTGTTCTGACACCTTTCTATCATGGCCAGCATTACATTTTTCGGTAATTTGAGCTACAAAAGATCTTCGACCAGCCCTCCTCCACGCATGAATCAAAGAGCGCTTGTCCTTCCTTGCACCAATTTTGCTAGGAACTAACCACTGCATACTGGGAACAATACTTGCCATTTTGAAGATGCTCTGACCCAGTCATCTAGCATTACTATTTGGCCCTTGTCTAAGTTTTTTAGTTTGCCCATTATGTGAGTGATTTTAATGTTGTTGCTAATCCTTGTACAGAGTTAGCAACTAAACCTGAGAGATTTTAGGTGAAAAGAGACGATCTAGCAAATCTAATGTAGAGAAAAGTTCCATCTCAGTTCTGGTCACAGTTTGGCTACTTTAAACTAATTTTTGCCATTTGGATTTTAATTTACTACTATTCAGAGTTTAGTAAATAACCTGAAAGGTCTGGCACAGAGTAGGGGATAGAAGTGTGAGGAAAAAAATCCCCAAATCGCTTAAAAAAACCCCATAAATATATATACTAAATAGATGTTTAGCTACTGAACATATATTTTATAAAACTATAATACTATGATCGTACTGCTGCCAGTGTTGTACAATAAACACATATTTAACCACGTCAGTGATGAGATTAGAGTTACAATATACTTTTTATTTAGAGGTTTGGCGCAGGTAGTCAGGATGCTAGAGTGTTTCAGCAACCTGCTGTGAAAACATGGTGTCATCATGGGATTTGTTCCTTGTCTTGGATGGTCTACCTCATGATGATCCAGTCATCTTTCCAGTTTTCTGAGAGAGAGTTGCTGTTTCAGAAAAAGAAATCTCAGGTGAACATACCCATGGAATTAATTGATTAAATTAATTTATATTTTAAATAAAACACATCACATAACATGCTATTTTACAGAAAACATTTTGTCAAAGAGATATGTCAAGTAACAACATTATGCCTGAGAAATCTTTAACTATAAATTAGTATTGTTGGCCTTTTTTTTCATTTAAGATTATACTAATGCACAAGTTATTTTGAGCTGTTACAAACAATAAAATTCATTTTAATTGCCTGAATGAATCAATTCACCCGGGATTTACCTGTTGTGTTTTATTCAATGAAAAAGGCAACACAGGTAAATCTGGGACGGATTGATGTGTTTGGGCACAGATTAAAAGGAATTTAGTTCATTCATGGCAGCTAAACATAATTTGTCTACAAGTCTAATTAAGATATCAATGCACCCCCAAAGCATACCTGAAAACCAGATAAATCTCAAGGTATACTTCTGTCACAGACTTACCTGATCTTGGCGTCCGTGCCGCTCCGCTACTTGGGCCAAAAGGGCAAAACACACCACACGGCCGCATTGCTTCTGTCCTCAGGCCGCGTAGCGTGAATAGAGAAAATACTTACCTTCGGTCCCTCTAACAGTTGGTTTGTGGTCTGAACTCCAGGCTCCTGCATAGATGTTAGGATGTTGCCCAATCTAAGGGCACGTCCTTAAATAAAATTTGATTACGTTATGCCATTAAAGGGGCTGTTTGGAGTTGCAGGGATAACAAGGACCCATTAGAGCACATGTTAACCTTTTTAAAACATCTCAAGGCCCTTACTCATTGCCTTATCATGGTCTCTGTTTAGTAACACGGTTAGTGCTGTGACTCTCTTGTGATTTCCTTTTATTGACTTTGTCTTTGTTTTGACTCTGTTAACCTTTGGTATCCTGACCGGACTTGTATATTGACCAGTGAATTTTTTTATTATCCCGATCTGGCTTGTTTTTGTGTATCTATATCTCTGTGTTCCTGACCTTGGCTATTCCTGACTGATTCTTTCTCAAGTGATATGGCTGATTCTCTCTCTAAGGCCCAGTAACACAGATTTTTGGACCCTTGCTTTGTGGGTATCTTTTTTCCCGTGAGAGTAAGGGTAATGGCAACCGTGACACCTGCATGATAAAATATTTTATAAATAAATACATTTTAGGGAAACACATAAAGGGAATTGACTGCCATTTTTGTTATTACATTTTGCTATGTGAAAGTAAGCAAATAATTCTAACAAATAATTCAAATTAGTTACAAGAATTAGAATCTGTGAAAAGCAGACTTAGTGAATTTTTTTGAACTGTAACATATGCAAAAAGTACATGTTTATATGATGCTTGCCATGTCCCCTGAAGGACTTCATTAAAAGCAATCAAGCATAAGGAGAAGACACTGGATTATAAATATGATACTCCAGTATGCATGCCATCAGAGGAGACTAGAAGATAATCAGGAGCATTTTTACAGAAATACTGTCTGGAAACCTAAATATTAGAGAATAAACCACTTGAGGTGCTGGATAATGAAAGTAGTTTTCATTAAAAGTAAACATCCTTAGGATAATTTATAACAAGCAATACCAGATAGTATATAGTAAGTATACATTACACCAGCCAAATCACTCTTGAATGCATATGAAAGTCTTTTTAGCTTTTCAATGTGTCTCTATTTATGCCCCTAATGAGTGACCTGACTATGTTTGGATTCTGAATGTGTCCTTCTCACAACTTGGATAGAATTAAACTGCTGCCAGGTCGCGACTTGGTGGATGAAATAAAAGCACATTGAAACTAAAGAAACTAGTATTTATTTATATATTTGACTGAGGCTTATTGAGATCAAGGATCCATTGAGGTCAGTTGATCCCTTTTTGATAATCAATCACTATGAAATATTATTTTCAGATTCTTTATTCATGAGGTATATGTGCTACATTTTCATTAGCCTCACATCTTTATACAAACCTGAAAATCTGGAATGAGAGTTAGATTGAACCCAAATACTCCAAATGCAGTCAACCACTCGAACAGTGCAGTGAGTGCATGGATGGTCTAGGAGAGAAGATACAAGATGTGTATTTGTTTTACTGGAATAATATTAGGGATACCTAAAACCCTAACAACATTTCAAACCCCAACAGTCAATAATATCCAATAGCACATCACCCCAGTGCTCAAGTTAAGGCCCACACTGTCACGTGAGCCCAGTTATTGATCAGAGTCCACCTCTAGTTTGTCTTGCTGGTCCAATCAATTTACAGGGTTCACACCCACAAGTGACATTGTTGCTCAATGACTTCCATAATAAATCACCAAAGACTCGTATATAAATAGGGAGATACATTTAGTGACATAAACAGAAAGGTTGCTGCTCAGAGACCCAGAAACACACACAAATATCATGGTGCAGAAGCAGAGAGCATCATGTACATGGTTAGATAGGTTATATATAGCATAATGTCATGCTCAATTTTAATTTTCTGTCGCTTTTCCTATATGTGTCTTTTTATTACCATTGTAAATTGAATTTTATACAACAATATAATTTCAATATACCTTTTTTGTGATGATCCAGTCAAGATTCTGGAAAGGTTCAGCAAACTGCTGTGAAAACTTGGTCTCATCATGGGATTTGTTCCTCATCTGGGATGATCTCCCTCATGATGATCCAGTCATCCTTCCAGTTTTCTGGTACTCTGATAGAGAGTTGCTGTTTCAGAAACAGAAATTTCAGGTGAATATAGCTATATAATTAATTGATGAAATTGATTTGTATTTTTAAATAAAACAAATTATGAGGATATTTACAGGAATAGTGTTTGGAAACCTAAAAGCTAAAGACAAAACCACCAACACAAGGACTGCGCACACGGGTGCTTGCTAATGAAAATAGTTTTCAATGAAAGTAAGCCTCCTTGGGATAATTTATAACACACAATATCAGGTAGTATATAGTAAGTATACATTACACCAGCTAAATCACTCTTGAGTAAATATGAACATCTCTTTAGGTTTTCAATGTGTGTTTATTTCTGCCTCTAATGAGTGACCTGACTACGTTTTGATTCTGAATGAATCCTTCTCAAAACTTGGCCAGAATTAAATTGCTGCCAGATCACCACTTGGTGGCTGTAATAAAAGCAGATTGAAACTAAAGAAACTAGTATTTATTTGACTGAGTGTTATTGAGATTGGGGTTCCATGGAGGTAAGTTGCATATTGACTACCAATGGCTATAAAATATTAATTTTAGATATTTTAATCCTTAGGTATATGTACTACATACAAACCTGAAAATCGGGAATGAGAGTTAGATTGAACCCATATATTCCAAATGCAGTCAACCACTCGAACAGTGCAGTGAGTGCATGGATGGTCTAGGAGAGAGGATACAAGACATGTCATTTTCTTACTGGAATAATATTAGAAATATCTAAAATCTAAAACAGTCGATACTATCCAATAGCCCAGTGCTCATTAAGGCCTAGGTCAGTGGTAGGCAACTTGTGGAACTCCAGATGTTGTGGACTACATCTCCACAGATGCTTTGCTAGCATTATGGCTGAAAGAGCATTTTGGGAGATGTAGTCCTCAGCAACAGAAGTCATTGGTTGCCTACCACTGGCCTAGACTGTCACCTGAGCTGAGTTATTGGTCAGAGACCATCTCTAGTTTGTCTTGCTGGTCCAGGCAATTTACTTTTCTAGGATCTACACCAACAAGTCATAATGTTGCTCAATTACCTCACTTTAATGAGAGCCAAAGATGAAATAAAGTGGAGTATGACAAAGTTTCCTATGTGTGCCTATTTATTACATTAATTTATTCATTTTGTAAATTTAGTTTCATATGTTTAATAGAAGATCTAACAAAAATAATAAAATTTGAAATCTCCCAACTGGGTAATTAAGTGGGACTAAGTGCACAAAAACCTAAAATATTTATTATGCAATGCAAATCTTATAACACCTACCTCTAGAGTCAAGTTCCCTTCAATGCCTTTAATCATCCCGTATATATGGAATGAATATACTGGAAACACAGTATATTAAAAAAAATAATAATAAGTCATATAAAGAGGAAATAAAACAGTGTATGGGTTAACATGCATGTGTCTATATAATAAACTGTGAAATGTGATCATTGAGAACGAGCTTACAAGATTAAGGTCAAAATGTCAGAGTTGGAAAACATCTCTAAGTCTGGTGAAATAAGGGTTATCTCCAACTCTGCAATTTTAGCTTGAATTGTGCCAGCCACTTCTCAGGTCACCACAGCTCACAGTTTGGTGAATAAACCCCAATGATTCATTAATGTGATTTAGTTAATCTCATTCAACATCCTGTTTATCCTCTGCCAATAGAGCAAATCTGTAGAGATCACAACTTGTACACTATTAAAATGTGGTAAAAGGATACAATGCAGCATGAAAATGAATGAAATGAAGGTTAGTGCTATTCTCCAATAGATGATGGTATTGCTGTTCCACCGAGGATTTGCTCTGTATGCCCTTATTGAATTGCAGAGCATAAATATCAGAGCACACGAGATTGTGGAGACCCCTACTACGCAATGTATTATGGGTAATTCATTTTCCTGGAAGACAAAATGTTCAGGTTATTTTCTCATTGTTCATTATAAGTTCTCTGTATAACTTAAAGGAACATTCTCACCCTACTAAGTTGTTATGGGGGTAGGAGTATATGTTTCCTTGAGCTGCTTAACCCAATTTAGAACAATGTTATCTCAATATTGGATCCCCAGCTCTAAACTTGCTGGAGTTCTTCTTGTGCCATTAGTGACCTGGCTCCATTCAATGCTTAGTACTTAAACGATTTTTAAATAGTTTGAAACTTACCAGGATCCCACATGAAAGTATCAAATTATGTAATACATAATAGTCAAATAATTAAGTACATTATTTTACTACTAACAGTTGGACAAGCTCCCCTGAAACTATAAACACTGTAGTGGGCTCTAGAGAGTATTGTGCCCAGGATTCTACTTTGATGAATATATTGCACTTACTATCGTCTACAACTGTGAACTTTAAATTTTACAAAATGCGTTTGCATTCATCCTTTATATTACTGCTATCTGATGCCCCACAAATCATAGGTACGGATGTGTTTCTTTTATTTGGAATGCATTTATCTTTTCTAATCTTTCCTTTCTAGATACCCAGTGATGATCTAGTTTAGTTTAAATATTATTTATTTATAGCAAACCAATAGTATAATATGTGGTGATATTCCTATGAGACTGTTTAACTAATGCTGCTAGTTTAAAACAGTGATGGTTAGTTTGGGCACCTCAATTATTTGTCAACTACATTTCCATGATTAACAGCACACCTAGAGATGTGTGTAGGCCATTGTCGGTTTAGATTTTTCTTTTTCTTTAATATCATCAATCAAAGCACACCGTTTTTTTTTGTTCAGTTTTGTAAAATTGTTACTTACTTTAAAAAGGACAGCCATCAGATACCTGAGGCTCCCTATCCACCCAATGCACAGAAGGGCATACTTGGTGGTTTTCTTAACAGTTGGGTTCCTCAGTTCCACCAGCTTGACCATAGCGTATATTTTAATGGCCGCTAAAAAAGAAATAAACTGAATTAATAGCAGGCTTTCTTAAACAAGACTTGTATAGAGCATTTTAGAAAATTGAAGATTATGCTAGCGCAGTGTACTAATAATCTTAATTTTAATAATGACAGGAGGCTTCGTATTTTGGAGGTAAGTTTAAGGAGTATGAGTAAGACGGTCCCTTATCTTGCTTTAAGTCACCATGGGTTAGGATAACATGCTGCTGTAATTATTAAATGGGTTTCTTGAACTATAATGGTATTAAGAATTACAATATAGTTATTGAGAAGTTCACTCATAACCAGACAATTGTTTTCTATGGTCATCTCTGTATCGCTGATACTAGTCTCTCTTTCCTTTCAGTTTGACAAGCCACAAGGATGATGGGAAGGCTGAAGAGGCCATTATTGTTGCCATGTTGGATTACGTTATGACAAGTTGGAATAAGGTTACAACGGACTTATTACCGCATTAGGATCTTGTGATGTGATGTCGCAGTAGTCAAGAGTTTTACTCTGATTGGTTCTTTCTTTAATGTTTTTTTTCTTTGCTGCTGTGGAGCTAGTAAAGAAAGGTTTTTTTTGCATTAACTTTCTTTACTAGCTCCACAGCAGCAAAAAAACAAAAAATAAAAAAACAAAAAAAACATTAAAGAAAGAACTAATCAGAGTAAAACAGAGGGTATATAAGTCCCAGCGTAGCCAACCATTTCCTCTTGACTACTGCGACATCACAAGATCCTAATGCGGTAATAAGTCCGTTGTAACTTTATTCCAACTTGTCATAACGTAATCCAACATGGCACCAATAATGGCCTCTTCAGCCTTCCCATCATCCTTGTGGCTTGTCAAACTGAAAGGAAAGAGAGACTAGTATCAGCGATACAGAGATGACCATAGAAAACAAGTGTCTGGTTATGAGTGAACTTCTCAATAACTATATTGTAATTCTTAATACCATTATAGTTCAAGAAACCCTATAATAATTACAGCAGCAGTTATCCTAACCCATGGTGACTTAAAGGACCACTATAGTGCCAGGAAAACATACTCGTTTTCCTGGCACTATAGTGCCCTGAGGGTGCCCCCACCCTCAGGGACCCCCTCCCGCCCGGCTCTGGAAGGGGAAAGGGGTAAAAACTTACCTTTTTCCAGCGCTGGGCGGAGAGCTCTCCTCCTCCTCTCCGCCTCCGTTACGCCCCGCCGGCTGAATGCGCACGCGCGGCAAGAGCTGCGCGCGCATTCAGCCGGTCTCATAGGAAAGCATTTACAATGCTTTCCTATGGACGCTGGCGTGCTCTCACCGTGAAAATCACAGTGAGAAGCACGCAAGCGCCTCTAGTGGCTGTCAATGAGACAGCCACTAGAGGCTTTGGGGGAAGGCTTAACCCATTAATAAACATAGCAGTTTCTCTGAAACTGCTATGTTTATTAAAACATGGGTTAACCTTAGCTGGACCTGGCACCCAGACCACTTCATTAAGCTGAAGTGGTCTGGGTGCCTAGAGTGGTCCTTTAAAGCAAGATAAGGGACCAAGATAAGGGACCATCTTACTCATACTCCTTAAACTTACCTCCAAAATACAAAAATTGTTTCCACACATTAATTCTAGTAAATAGTAAATGGCAAAACTGGTGACACTTACCAAACATGCCAGATAAAGTAAGGATAAAAGTCAAGACAATGTTCTCTGGGTACTTTTCACCGAGAGAGCTGGAAGAAAAACAATGACAATGATGCTTACAGGGAAATATAACGGACTGAGTAGTGACAATACTGTGAATGTATAATTAATGATTAAATATTACATAGTTACGGAACCATTCTGTCTTTGTTCTATACCATTAGGATCTTGATAACATTCCCCCACTAAGAAGACCCTGATGACATTTCTGACACTACTGACTGCACCTCGAGACATACTTATATCTCTCTTTTCTGTGTCCCAATATTTTCCAGATTATTCATATGGGAGACAGAGGGTTCATGGAGGCGTCTCAGAACTCTGAGGGCAAAGTTACTACAATTACCTGGGGAGTCCCCACTGAAGCCCAAGACTTCTAATAAACAGTCAAAGGGTTAGAAAAAGTATCATTAGGTGTTAACACAGACATGATCATGGGAATAAAAATATCTCCATGTTCTAAATAGTTTTTTCTTGCTTTAAGCTTTAGAGCTGCATGATAAATGGAAATTATTTTTATTTCCTTGTTTTTAGCAGTCAGTAAGATATCTTTACAGATAGCATATACACGCAATTATGAAACTTCCCAATGTTCTGTGTATGACCTGCTCTAGTTGTTAAGTTGTGTTAGGAAACAGTTGACATTCACCAGGATGACACATTGAACTTTCATACATGAGTAGCTCATTTAGCAGACGGAGTAGGACCTGCCAAAGATGGGGTACATTGGCGCTGTGGCAGGCTTATGCAATGTATGATCATATAATGTAACTAAACCACCATTATTTTTTGCCTAGATTAGGTGTTTTTAATAAAACTAACAAAATTGTTCAGCACTAAAATAACTGTTTAGTAGATAAGTGAGTGAGCTGGATTTTCATTTTTACTGTACTTATTGGCCCCCCGCAGTACCCCATTTAAGTATGTTTAGGTGAGTGCAGCCAAACCCTTGTTTTCTCACATTGAACTTTCATGCCTTGATCTGCATCATCACTAAAACATGTTTGTATCAACTGACATACTCCCCCCCACATGGTAATATAGTTACGCCTGCACAGAAATACGAATATTTATTTTAAATGCAACATCATTTAAAGGACAAGTTAAAATAAAATAATAATAATGACACTGATTATTTAACCTTCCTGAATACATATTATCTATTATGTCTAATATTTAAATATATATATATTGCTCATAACTGTTGCTTATTTTGCTCACTGTAAAGAATGAATAATTACAAGGGCAGAATAAATATAAAAAGTCAGGGGGTTGGTGGCCTGCATATCTCTAATCTTCTGCGTATCTTCTAATGGACAAAGCATTTGTGGAAATAATTGGTTGGTAACACATTCCCCTCCCTTTCCTGTTCATAGACTCTCTGTTTGCTCTCAAACTCCAGAATGAGTAGTAAATTCTGGCAAGTTCTCACTTATAAAAAAATAAATGGGGAAACATATATAAAGCAATGGTGGCAGTCATGAGACACTCCACATTATACTTCACTCATCAAGCTCAGCCATTGTAGTGGCTGACACCAGGATAATCCTCAGTGATAAAGAATTACAGTAACATAGCTTACCTTATAGATGGCAAAAAGGGCGCACTGTGTTTTAATAACACAGCTAGCATATAGGCAGTTGCGTATCCCATGAACGCAAACAAAGTAATAAGGATCGGAAAGAACGCTAACCCTTCACAGAGCATTTTGTGTATTCACAATTAATAAAATTCTCAAGACACAAATCAGTCTCAATAATGAGCCAAAGTCTCTTTCGGAATGCAGTCTGTAAATCTATCCCGGAATGGATAGTATCACACTTGGTGATGTCATAATCAAGCACTCTGAATGACAATTCCAATGACATCACAATGTATATGTGTTGAATAATAATGCAGACAAATGCAATAACAGTAATGCAGATTTCTGATAGTCCAATAGGTATTACACACTGAATGATGATTATATTTTTTTATCCCCACTGAGGGCATATGCATAACAGTTACCATTGCTTTCTCACTGACCACAGAAATGCAACAGCTGGAAAATAAACTTTAGGTTCTGGCTTAGAGCTGCAATACTGCAGGTCTGTGGCACATTTATAAGATGAATTGTGATATTTATCTACCAGTCAAGCTAATAAATATGAAACACAATCTTTCCTTCCATTACATGTGTAAAGTTCTGTTATGTCATAAGTTCTAAAGAAGACATACTTTAGAACTGTACTATTGCCTCTGTTGCCCCCCCTTCCTGGATCTGCAATGGGTGGGGAACAGTGCCATGGCAGATCACAGATAAGTAGTCAAACTGTTCTGAAACAGCTTGACTACTTCCAGTGGGTGGGGTGCAATGGCAATCCTGGCACCATAACTACTACAACACAGTGGCATTGTTACTTCAGTCTTAAAAATGAAACCATTAAAAGGGAGGTGTGAAGCCTTTTTCACTTGTCTTTTTCAGTTGTGATTTTAGTCCACTGAGCTCAAGATGATCAGGTGGTTCTATACATTCTATGCATTTATAGAACCCACTCTAAACTCTGTTGCTCATGGCAAATTTCAAATTATATTTTCCATGTCATGATATCAGAATATGAGGAAAGTATTAGGACACTACACTTAAAGGAACATTATAGTTGTATTCCTAACACTATAATACCCATGTCCCTAGTTCTTTATAGGCCCCCCACGTGTATAATGTAAATGAATAAAAAAATCAGATTTATTTGCCAATTTCCAGCACTGAGTCTTGCTCGGACTCTTGCAACATCATGGAGGTGGCATAAGTACCAACATGTGAAAAAAACAAAAAAGGGACACTTTAATTTTAGAGGTATAATAGGGGGTAAGGCCAAGGGCAGGGATGCCTTAGATCAGGGGTGGGGAACCTTCGGCCCTCCAGATGTTTTGGACTACATCTCCCTTGATGCTTTGCCAGCATTATGGCTGGAGAGCATTAAAGGACCACTATAGTGCCAGGAAAACATACTTGTTTTCCTGGCACTATAGTGCCCTGAGGGTGCCCCCACCCTCAGGGTCCCCATCCCGCCTGGCTCTTGGGAGAGGAAGGGGTTAAATGCGCATGCTGAATGCGCATTCAGAGCTGCATGCGCATTCAGCCGGTCTCATAGGAAAGCATTTACAATGCTTTCCTATGCACGCTTGCGTCTTCTCACTGTGATTTTCACAGTGAGAATCACGCAAGCGCCTCTAGCGGCTGTCAATGAGACAGCCACTAGAGGATTTGGAGGCTGGATTAACCCTATTATAAACATAGCAGTTTCTCTGAAACTGCTATGTTTACAACAAGCAGGGTTAATCCTAGATGTACTTGGCACCCAGACCACTTCATTAAGCTGAAGTGGTCTGGGTGCCTAGAGTGGTCCTTTAAAGGAGATGTAGTAAAAAACATCTGGAGAGCCGAAGGTTCCCCACCCCTGCCTTAGACCATTGATCAGGATCCTTTAAAACAGATACATATAAGCAGTATAAAGAGGACTACTTTCCTGATTTCCTGTTGATAAGCTTGAGCTTCCTCCTCACCTCTGGCGAGCAGAGGCTGCTGCTGCTGAACCTCCCCTCTCCTCCTGCATTAGAACAGCCTTGTGATGTGTGCGGAGATGATTAGTACACGTTGTGAGAGTGCTGCTGTTATTCTCACTTGCTTCAGTAAAACAGTTTACATTTTGCAGGACCTGACTTCATCTTCTTCAGCTGTTTAGTAACAGAATGCACTGGCCCAGCCACTACTTGTTACTGTACCTTTGAATGTTTGAAAACTATATAGGTATTCTTTTCTTACTAGGTGGTTGGGTGGACATTCTTTCCCATGGTAGCTGACATAACTGCTGAGTGCTGCTGCCTTTAGCATAGGTGGATTCCATTGGCTTTGGCTTGTTGTCAGAAGCGGACTGACCACTCAGGTAGATTGATCAGGGACAGTCAGGGGCCTGGTGGCACACTCATGTGATCTCCACAGTCAGAAGGAAGGTTGCGGGGGCTCATCATGATACAGAAGGTCCCGACAATATATCTCCCTGCAAATTATTTTCCCAGTTAATTGTGAAACCTAGCAGCATACCTGCCATTGCTGCCAGATCTTCTCTCTCTTCCTGCAATCAATAGACAGTGCTCTGTGTGAGGATGGGAGGGTACAGTGACATCACACCCCCTGCTCCCCTCTCACAGGAAATACTCACTGCATGGATGGAGGATGAGAAGTAGCAGCAGTACCCACAGATCCCTCCCAGGTGTAAGCTGAAGGGAGGAAACTAAAACGCAGGCTGGTGCAGGTAAGTAGGTTTGGGGTGAAAAGGGCAGGACAATATGTAGGACAAAAGGGTGAGACAGGGCAGAGGCAAACAGAGGGTTTGTAGAGATGTGGGACAGATGTAGTGGGACACCTCAGGGGTTTATTTTTTTTTGTTTATTTTTAAACTTATTTTTGTTGGTTCTCTTTTTATTTTTTTATGTTTATGTCTAATTTGTGTGATGTGTGTGTGTGTTTTTACCTCCAATTGGGAATAAATGGGTTTTCTATAGGGGATTTTTATTTTATTATTGCCATTACCTGGTATTGCTGCAATACAGAATTTTTTTGTACAGCCCATTAGTCCTCCACAAAAATACACCCCAGCATTCACATTCAACATAAATACACCCTTACATTCACACATAAACATTCCATACAAATACACTCCTGCTTTTACAAACATCTGCTCTACTCACTCATAGAACAATGCATTTGCACATTTATAACGTCTGTATTTTATACTCGATTTACACACACATACACTCCTACTTTGACACATAGAATGATAATATGAAATTATGAAAGGAATACACATGGTTTTTCATTAAAGCAAGAATTGCCAGAAATTCAAACTGAATTTAAATTGAATGCCTAAATAAACAAAATGAAAAACAACAAGTTAAATTGCCTGATTAAGAGAATAAACCTTACAGTGTTTGTTGGAAGTTATATTTAACATTTACAAATGTGTATTTCTGAAACTATAGTTTTGAAAGTATAGTTTAGGTGGCCAGCCCCCTGTCATAAGAGTAAAAGGTGGTTTTACTCACCTTTATTCAAGTGCCGCGCCTGCCTTGTGGCAGCTGGCTCCACCCAGCTCCGCCTCCTTGGCTGAGATCATCACATTCGATGATCTCAGCCAATCCAATGCTTTCCCATAGGAAAGCATTGGGAGGCTATTGCACTTGCGCACAGTGACGTATCAATTGCGAGGCAAACAAGGCATCTGCCTTGGGTGACACTTTGCAAGGGGCGGCAAAAAAAATCCGTCCCCAAACGCCCAAGCAGATCCCTTGTTTGCCTTGTGTTCTGGGCGGCTCATGAACTGGCCAACTGGCCACTTTTGAGCCCCTCCCCGAAGTGGGCGGAGGGCAGCAAGGCAGCATGCTCACCTGAGCTCTTCCTGCTCAGCTCCCTTGCGCGCCGCTTAAAGGACCACTATAGTGCCAGGAAAACACACTCGTTTTCCTGGCACTATAGTGGACCCCCTCCTGCCGGGCTCTGGGGAGAGGAAGGGGTTAAACTTACCTCTTTCTCCAGCGCCGGGCGGGGAGCTCTCCTCCTCCTCTCTGCCTCCTCTCCTCCTCTTCGGCTGAATGCGCATGCGCGGCAGGAGCTACGCGCGCATTTAGCCAGTCTCATAGGAAAGCATTCATAATGCTTTCCTATAGAAGCTTGCGTCTTCTCACTGTGATTTTCAGTGAGACAGCCACTAGAGGCTTTAGAGGCTTTAGAGGCTGGATTAACCTATTTATAAACATAGCAGTTTCTTTGAAACTGCTATGTTTATAAAAAAAGGGTTAACCCTAGAAGGACCTGGCACCCAGACCACTTCATTAAGCTGATGTGGTCTGGGTGCCTATAGTGGTCCTTTAATGAAGCCGGGAGACGGAATATGACGTCACTATGGCTCCCGGCATCACTAAGCGGCGCGCGAGGGAGCTGTGCAGGAAAATCAGAGCTCCCTTGCCGCCTACTCAGCCTGCGGGAGATATGGATTAACCCACTCATCCCTGCTTCAAGAAACAATCTGTAAAAATACCAGTGGACATATGCACTAGTTTTTCTAACAAGCTAAAAGGTCTCTTTTTTTCTTGATACTTTAAACTAGCGTTTCAGATCTGAATAAGCCCACATTTATTTTTATATTTTCTAATAAATATTGATGTTCTATTCATAGCCATTATCACTGCTCAGGGTGTAATTAAAGCTCAGAATTGACATTCATGTATTGCCCAAATTAGCTATAATTCAAATGGTTTTCCTAATTTGCCAAAGTTTGTGTCTATTTTTTTTTTTAAAACATATGAATTCAATTACAATTAATAGAATTCTAAAATAATTTATTAATATTTTAAGTTGTATAAGAATCTTTCAGTTTGGGGGCATATTTGGGGATTTAATGTCCACACAGCTGATGCACTAGATAGAGTTTCTGAATGCTGCCCTCCCAGCAGCCCCACTGGACCGCAGGTAAGTAATCTACTCCAGCTCTCCCAGGGAGGCTGGGTGGATTTAAATTAAAATTAAAAAAAATAATAATTTGTGAGTGTTGGGGGAAATGTGTGTGTCTGTGAGTGAATGTGTGTGTGTCTGTAAGTGTGTATGTGTCTGTGAATGAATGTGTGTGTGTGTGTCTGTAAGTGTGTATATGTCTGTGAGTGAATGTGTGTGTGTCTGTCAGTGAGTGTGTATGTGTTGGTCAGTGAGTGCGTGCGGTCTTAACAGGAAGAAGTGGGGAAAATTTAAATTGGGGGGGTGCCCGAGCACCGTCCTGCCTAGGGCAGCACAAATCCAAAATACACCACTGCTTGTGTGGCAAAACACCACAACATACTCAGAAGCCTTGTTGGACGGGATCATATAATACCTGCCTGGATGGACAGTAGATGAGCAGTATACTTACTGCTCCTGCTTCTTCCCAATAGCGCACCTCTTACTGCTGTCCCAGACAGTCAGTATAGCTGTTGAGAGTACTCTGTCTTCCTAACTTAGGTGCTGGCCACAAGCAAATTACAATTTAGGCAGAATTATCTAGTAGCCCTATGAGTTTAGTTTTCAGCTGTATTTGGTAGATAATTCTAATTTGTTATTATATTTTATTATACAACATTAGTGTAATACAGCAAAACAGAAACACAAAACACAATTGTTCCGGAACAAGTTTTCAAAACATTTTTGCAATTTTTTTTTCCAGCTTTCTAACTTGTAGTTATTTTAGACTTAAATTTCAGCTTTCAAGTAGTTGTCACTCTGTAAAGCATTGATGCTGTCCAACAGCCTGAGAATTCCTCGTCCTCGTCCCACAGGGCATTTGAAAGGTTGCAGTCCTCTAGGTTCCAGAGTAGTCCTATCATGTAGATTCTCTGACTGTCCAGATCTTTCAGGGGAGTTTATGTGATCCCTATTAGCCTGCAGCTTGCAAGAGCACAGGACCATATATCACTTTCTTCATGCCATTTGCATCTAGTGTTACTCGCATAATCCCAGTAAACTGCTCCAAGGGAACGAGAAACACTAGCTCTTGAAGGGTCTTCTCCAAGCTTGTGTCCATAAAGTTTTACAATTAAATTTTCCACATCAAATATTTCAAAACGGTTATCGATTCTTGATTTTGTAGCCAGCCACTGCAGACACCACTTATTTCTGTATGCATCATTTGCCTTGCAGTATACGGTCGGCACCATGCCAAAGGCTGGACAGACGAATTCACAAAGGTTACGGAATAGGTTATGGTAGTCTCCATTTGCAAGTTCAAAGCCCGAAACCGGTATCTGATGAGTTGATGAACTTCCTAATTGGCAGTGATCGCGAAATCCCCGAGGAAGTTCTCCAGGATCAATGAATTCATGAAAAGTTACCATTATGCCATCCCATTGAGAATAACGTACACAGCCAATCTCACAAGTGACAAACCTCTGCTCACACAAACTGGGCATCTCTCCGTGACTGAAGATGTTCAGGAAGTAAAACACACTTTGGTCCAAAACCTTTGTGGTTCATATTTGTATCAGGAGGAAAATCTTCAGGTCGTAGTATCACAGTCTTTCCAGGAGCCGCCCAGATGGCATCCCAAACCCCGGACACCTCCAGGCGTCTCAGCTCTGGGATCATATCCAGAGCGAAGAATTAGTACGCATTGCGGGCGGCTTTCTTATTCGGCATCCCAGCGAATCGCTCCGCTCTCTTCCTTCCCTAAGCAATCAGCTCCACAAAATTGCCCTTTTCTTTCTTTTTTTCCATTTTGTCCATATTTTCTTTTTAGGATTAGGTTTTTATTTTTTTTTATTTGGTGATGAATTGGTGATGAAGGCTTTTCTTTTTTCAAAATATATTTAATTAATGAAATTTGTATTTATTTATGTATTTGCCGAAAATTAGTCATCGCATCACGGATTGAAGAATGCCACCGTTTGGGTGCAGCTATGGCACAACATTAAATGTACACTATATGCACCCAGACTACTTCATCTCAGTGAAGTGGTCTATGTCTTTGTAGTTTTAACCCTGTTTTCAAGGAACAGTAATGTTTTCATTGCAGGGTTAATATGCCTCTAATGGCTGCCTTACTGGCAGCCACCTGAGATGCTTCTGCCCTAAAGAGCCCAGATGAACTTGGCTCTTTCAATCATATGGTCACAAGCTGCATGTGGTCACTAGCCTCCCACAGTTTTGCAATGGGAAATACTGGATTGACTCAGATTATCTACAATTATGTACAGACAAAAAGGCGGAACGTGATTGTGGAGACTAGTACAGCAAGGGCTGAAAGCTAAGTAATACTCACTCTCTAAACCGTCAGACAGCAGTAGGGACACTACAATAGGTAGCAGCTAAAGCTTTAGGAATACAAGTTTTTCTTTCTAACATTATAGTGTTCCTTTAATTTCCAAGTACGTTCACCTCATTTTGCTTTATTTTTTCTAGATTTCCTTTTATTAGTTTTATTATTTATACAGATATATAATAGTTACAAGACAGGTTGGCTATACAGGAAAAAAGGTGCTGAGGGCAGTGCTCAAGCGAGCTTATATTCTAACTGTAGTGGGGTAAAATAACACATAGGAGGTAAGGGTAAGATGTATTTTATGTAATGGAGTTTACAACAAAGGCTTAGATTTTGGAGGGAAAGCAGTTAAAGGAACACTCCAGGCACCATAACAACTTCAGCAAAATAAAGCTGTGATGGTGCCTGGAGGTCTCTGGCTCTAGCTCATCTTAAGGAGTTACATATTTCTCGAACTGTTTAACCCCAAAGTCTTTGATCCAGCTCCAAATCTTCCTGCCTCTCTGCCCTTCGAAATATCTCTAAACCAGAAGGCTCTTGTAGAGTTCAGCAGCTGTGCCGCTGACTGGCTGAGAGAGGTCAAACAGCTTGTATAATGAAAAGCATGCATGTACAGACTTTGAACACCATAACCACTACATTAAGCTGTAGTGGTTCTGGTGACTATAGTGTCTGTTTAAACTGTAGATTACTGGGTTCAATAAAACAACAGTTACAGCTCCATTCACAATAGTCTGAGTTTGAAGGCATTGGGTGAAGATGTAAGGAACATAAAATAAAGCTGCCAATATCACATGGGACACACAGGTAGAAAAGGCCTTGTTACTTCCATCAGCTGTCCTGATTCTCATTAGTAATATGTGTAGAATATTAAATGTTCTACATATTGTAATTTGCTTTGCTGTACCACGAGAAGTCTGGAAACATAGAAACATGGAAACATAGAATGAGACGGCAGATAAGAACCATTCGGCCCATCTAGTCTGCCCAGTTCGAAATACTTTCATTAGTCCCTAGCCTTATCTTATACTTAGGATAGCCTTATGCCTATCCTACGCATGCTTAAACTCCTTTACTGTGTTAACCTCTACCACTTCAGCTGGAAGGCTATTCCATGCATCCATTACCAACTCAATAAAGTAATACTTCCTGATATTATTTTTAAACCTTTGCCCCTCTAATTGTAGACTGTCCTCTTGTTGTGGTAGTTTTTCTTCTTTTAAATATAGTCTCCTCCTTTACTG
Source organism: Pelobates cultripes (assembly GCA_933207985.1). Taxonomy (NCBI): domain Eukaryota; kingdom Metazoa; phylum Chordata; class Amphibia; order Anura; family Pelobatidae; genus Pelobates; species Pelobates cultripes. The sequence goes on along the minus strand of OW240916.1, from coordinate 168,522,645 downwards.
TGTTGTTTCCCTTTATGTATTTAAATGTTTCTATCATATCCCCCCGTCTCGTCTTTCTTCCAAGCTATACATGTTAAGATCATTTAACCTTTCCTGGTATGTTTTATCCTGAAATCCATGAACCAGTTTAGTAACCCTTCTCCGAACTCTCTCTAAAGTATCAATATCGTTCTGAAGATACGGTCTTCAGTACTGCGTACAATACTCCGAGTGAGGTCTCACCAGTGTTCTGTACAATGGCATAAGTACCTCTCCCTATATAACCAAGCATTCTGCTAGCATTTCCTGCTGCTCTATTACATTGTCTGCCTACCTTTAAGTTATCAGAAATAATCACCCCTAAATCCCTTTCCTCGAATGGAATGAGGGTGTATAATAGGGTTGAGGTTCAAGGATCTTCATATGTGACCTTATATGGCCAGAGTTTTAGCTAAAAGTTCTGAAGTAATTATAGTCATAACTATATAGAGTAGTAGACAAAGGACCATGAGTGTTGTTGTCTATCTGTTCTCTGACTGAACACTGTATCTCTCTCTTCCCATGTCCAGCAATTAACATCTGCTGTTGTATATCCATCATCCTGTAACATCCTTTTTATTTTATTATATATTAGTAATTACAAGCAGAATAAAGCTAAAGAAAATGTAAGTCTGATGTATTGATATTCCTGACAGAGAATTATAATGAATATGTATATTAACCAGAGAGCCACCAAACAAGAAGTAGAAAGAAGAGGAAGTTTCACTGATAAGACACAATATTAAACTATCTGCCTAAATATCATCTACAGTGAGGGAAAAAAGTATTTGATCCCCTGCTGATTTTGAATGTTTGCTCACTGACAAAGAACTGATGAGTCTATAATTTTAAAGGTAGGTGTGTTTTAACAGTAAGAGACAGAATAACAAAAACAAAAAAATCCAGAAAAACGAATGTCAAAAAAGTTATACATTGATTTGCATGTCAATGAGTGATATAAGTATTTGATCCCCTATCAATCAGCAAGATTTCTGGCTCCCAGCTGAGCTCTTAAAGGGAGTGCTCCTAATCTCAGCTCATTACCTGTATAAAAAACACCTGTTCACAGACGCAATCAATCAGATTCCAAACTCTCTACCATAGCCAAGACTAAAGAGCTGTCCAAGGATGTCAGGGACAAGATTGTAGACCTACACAAGGCTGGAATGGGCTACAAGACCATCGCCAAGTAGCTTGGTGAGAAGGTGACAACACTTGGTGCGATTATTTGCAAATGGAAGAAACACAAAATAACTGTTAGTCTCCCTCGGTCTGGTGCTCCATGCAAGATCTCATCTCATGGAGTTTCAATGATCATGAGAATTGTGAGGAATCAGCTCAGAACTACACGGGAGGATCTTGTTAATGTTCTCAAGGCAGCTGGGACCATAGTCACCAAGAAAACAATTGGTAACACACTATGCACTGAAGGACTGAAATCCTGCAGCACCCTTCTCAAGAAAACACATGTACAGGCCCTTCTTAAGTTTGCCAATGAACATCTGAATGATTTAGAGGAGCACTGGGTAAAAGTGTTGTGATCAGATGAGACCAAAATCGAGTTCTTTGGTATCAACTCAACTCGACGTGTTTGGAGGTGGAGGAACAAGTGGACTACTGCACCGCCTCAAAGGGACGATGGACGGGGCCATGTACCATCACATCTTCGGTGAGAACCTCCTTCCCTCAGCCAGGTCATTGAAAAGGGGTCGTGGATGGGTATTCCAGCATGACAATGACCCAAAACACAAAGCCAAGGCAACAAAGGAGTAGCTCAAGAAGAAGCACTTTAAGTGGCCTAGCCAGTCTCCAGACCTTAATCCCATAGAAAATCTGTAGAGGGAGCTGAAGGTTCAATTTTCCAAACGTCAGCCTCAAAACCTTAATGACTTGGAGAGGATCTGCAAAGAAGAGTGGGACAAAATCCCACCTGAGATGTGTGCAAACCTGGTGGCCAACTACAAGAAACACCTGACCTCTGTGATTGCCAAAAATTGTTTTGCCTCCAAGTACTAAATTGAAAGGGTCAAATACTTATTTCACTCATTGACATCCAAATCAATTTATAGCTTTTTTGACACGCGTTTTTCTGGATTTTTCATTTGTTATTCTGTCTCTCACTGTTAAAATACACCTACCATTAAAATGATAGACTGATCATTTCTTTGTCAGTGTGCAAATGTTCAAAATCAGCAGGGGATCAAATACTTTTTTTCCTCACTGTATGTGCCCTTTGTCTGCCAAAACAGCTCTGATGTGATTGAGACTCTTTGTCATATTTCTCGAATCATTCCTAAACAGATTTTTCAGTGTGGCAGGGTGAAAGAGGCCACTGCCACCAGGGAGCACCATTGCTATGAAGGGGTGTACGTGGTCTGTAACAATCTCTTGGTAGGTTGTGCGTGTCAAAGTAACATCCACATGAATGCCAGGACCCAAGGTCTCCCGGCAGAACATTCACCAGATCATAAGACTGCCTCCGTTGGACTGCCTTCTTCCCATAGTGCAGCTTGCTGCCATCTCTACCCCAGGTAAACGACACACAGACACCTGGCCATCCACCTGATCTAAAAGAAAGCATGATTCATCAGACTAGACAACCTTCTTCCATTGCTTTATGGTTCAATTCTGAAGGCTCACGGCCCCATTGAAGGTCCTTTGGTGTGGAAAGGGGGCATCTGCAACCCCATATGCAACATACTATGATGCACCGTGGGTCCTGAAAACTTTCTATAATGACCAGCATTACATTTTTCAGAAATTTAAACTACAGTAGCTGAGGGGGGATGACGACGTGACGTCACACAGGGAGCGTAGCCGTACAGAGCTGAGCTGGAGTCCCACGTGGGAAAGAAGGAGTCGCCGCCCGCCTGAGTATGCGAGTGTCTGCTCCCACGATTATGCTGGCCAGACCCACACCGGCAGCCAGGAGAGACAGCCGTCGCTAAGTCTTCTAAGCCCCCTGACGTGAAGTGTTCTTTGGTATAGCTGTGGGTAGATTGAAAGCCTATACCCAGGAAGGAGGTGAGCGCCAGAGCAGCAGGCTGGGAAACTGACAATATCAAACTAAATAAGGCATTTAAAAAGCATGGTTTAAAGGGGGGAGAAAAAAAAAAACAGTTTAATATCCAGTTAAAATTGAAGCAGTTGCAAACAAATAAAGGACAGTCTCAAAAAGAATATTAAAAAAATAAAGAAAAGAAAAGAAAAAAAAAGGAAAAGTTTAAAAAAATAAATAAAATAAAAAAATCTTTGTTTAACAACCAGCCCTGAATGTACTGAAGGTATTAAATGGGAGAAGTTGTAAAAAAAATTAAAGGACAATCTCTTAGAAATTAAAAAAAAAAGGGGAAAGGAAAGAAAAGAAGAGAAAAAACAGAAAAAATATATATTTATTAAAAGGAAAAAAAATATAGACATATACTGCTCAATAATCAGCTCTGAATAAGACCCGAAAAATGGCAACAAGGAAAACAGCTGATCAAAGGCAGGATTTGAAACCTCCCCCCAAAAAAGACCGAAAAAAAAAAAGATAAACAGGAAAAGAGACTTTCAGGAAAAGAGAATTTTTTTAATGCCCCAGCAGATAAAAGCACCTTAAAAATCTCTCAGATATCAACTCCAAATAAAGCCGCCTTAAGTAAGGAAACTGGAGATTTCAGCGATACTGAGGTAAAGGAACGCTCAGATAAACGACAAATGATCACCCCAGTATACTTAAAAGAATGTTTAGATCTACAGTTGGAACAAATAAAAATAGAAATGCTTTGCCGCTTTAAAGAAAGATATATTGGAGATCGGACAAAAAGTCAAAGTCAACGAACAAAAAATAGAAAATCTAGAATTTCTTTTACAGAAGCAAAGTAAGATTATTGAGAAACAACAAACGAAGATAAGTGATCTTGAAGAGAGAACCATAAATATAGAAGACAGGCAGAAGAAATGACTTGAGAATAAGAAACATCCCTGAATCCATCTCACAAGATAATTTGGCAATTTACCTCTCTGAGTTTTTTAAAGCTCTTAAAATAAATATTGATGATAAAGTTGACTTTCTTGAAAGAACACATCGACTATACAAACCAAGAACACTTCCAGCGGACCTCCCAAGAGACACAATCATTGCTTGCCACTCCTATTCTTTTAGAGAAAAAAAATTCTAAAAGCAGCAAGACAAATGGAAAGAGATCAAGGCAAATTTAATGATATAAAGGTCTTCCCGGATTTGTCTTTCCAGACAAGAAAAGCGAGGAAACAATTCCTGCCAGCTACTTTGCGCTTAAGGGAAAATAATTTAAAATACCGGTGGGGCTTCCCAGCCAAACTTATAGTTACTAAAGATGGGGTACCGCACACATTTGATTCACTTGAAAAGGTCACAAATTGGTTGGAAAATATGGTTTAATAATGGATAGAATTGGAATTAGTAAGGTGATATCTCCTGTTTCGTATTCAGATTGATTCATTATTATATTTAAAATGGAATAGGTTTAATATGTTAACTATTAATTCCGGGCTCCTTTGGGAAAATGCAGAAATAGCACTTTAAGGGTCTAAATTTGATATTTAAAGAGAACACAGAGCACACAGGAAGTATTTTTTGTTGTTGTTCTTTTAGCGTATATAATATGGCTTGTTTGAACTAAATGTTGGCTACTCTTCGCGTAAGGGAAAATAATTTGAAATACCGGTGATAGATGGGCTTACGTATACACTTGTTTCACTTAAGAAGATCATAAATTGGTTGGAAAATAAGGTTTAATTTTGCATGGTTTTTTAGCTATATAATGAGATTTTTCTGCCTCGTGCGGAGACTGACTTATATAAATACAAGGAAATAGGTGGAGGTGTTAACAGATAACTCTGGATTTTTTTTAGTTTTTGTTTGGGGGGGGTGAAAAGAAGAGATAGTAAATTAAGGGTTTAGTCTTAATGTTTACAGAATGCACTGAGTACAAAGGGTGTGTTTTTCTTTCGAAAGGTATAAAATATGGCTTGTTTGAATATAATGATGGATTTTGGGGTAAGGTAGCAAGGGGAATACATAGGATGGAGATAAGGACAAAAATAGAGTATATTTCATGTTAACACGATAGGGCAGAGAATCACGTTACACAGTAGCAAATTGGATTGCCGAGATACATTTTTGCTGTTAGATAAAGCACCAAGAGGAATACAAGGAAAAAGAAATAATGGTATATGTATTTATGTACCATTGGGTTAATTTTAAATTTTTTAGGGTATTGCACCCTTTTTCAAAATTGTGTAGCACTTGGAAAAAATGAATGGAAAACTGATATATATTACACTCGCACAAGTTGATAAATTTGAATCACATGGGTAAAAAGAATTAGTATCATATAGAAAAAAAACCATTAATTGTTCTAACGTGAGGTTTGGTGGTAAAGATGGGATGGGACTCCAAATAATTGTGAGATTATAGGGTTTTATAGGATTGTTTTACAGTCGGGGATTTCAAATTTTGAAGGGTAAAAGGTTTTGGTAACTTTGCTTGTAGTGGGGAGGTTTCTGGATATTGTTGTAGCAATTTAGAAGGTGAAGGAATAATTCAATAATATGGGATGGTCATAGCTCAGCTTTTTCTTTTTTCCTTATATAGGAGTTATCCTGATGAGGACAAGATCCCAATTAGGGGTTTCTCCCCTTTGGGATCTATACCCAGAGTTTAGGACTCAGGGTTATTTGTATAAATGCCCCTCATATATGAGGGGATGGTGTATGATTGGTGTGGTTAGTGTGTTAGGGGCGGGGGCTCAAATTCAGACCAGGAAGAAATTCACAGTCCATCAAGATTATGGATAATGGATTCTGGATTTTGGAGAATTTTCTATATCGATTGACACGAGGATGAAAAATTGTAATGGTTAAAATTATATCGTTAAATTCTCAGGGCCTAAATTCTCCTTGTAAGAGAGCGATTTTGTTTGACTATATCCTAGATCCCCTGTCCCCTTTGCTTTATGTTTTAACCATCGAGCCCCTGGCAGAAGATATAAGTCAAAATGGGAAGATTAAGGAACTCAGGTTAAATAAAGTAGAACACAAGATCAACTTATATGCTGACGACGTCATGCTTATGTTGCAGAATCCTAGATCCTCGCTGCTGGAATTGATAAAGATACTAGGTCAGTACAGTGAATACTCAAATTATAAATTAAATACTAATAAGACTACAATAATGACAACTAATATATCTAGTGAAGATAAGCATTTTATTAAAATATCTTATGATTTTGTCTGGGCAAAAGACAATACTATGTTCCTTGGTATTAAAGTACCAAGAAACATAAAAAATGTTATAGAGGTTAATTTTCTCCCCCTCATAAAATATACAAATAAGACCTTAAAAGAATGGGCTAGTAGGGAGATTTCCTGGATAGGGCATATAAACACTATGACAGCTCTTGAAAAAGTCGGTGAGACGAAACGCGTCGAGCAATTTGAAGCTTATCAACACCCCCACAGACTTATATTGGACAGACTTGGATTCCAGTTATATATGGATTGACCATCATTGATTTTGGAGAATTGGATCCACTGTACGAAGGGGTATTTAGCCCAGGAAGGGGCTGACAAGCTTTTATAGCACAATTTAGACGTATGTCCCTATTGTGCCAATACATTTGTGAGTGTATTTTTTTATCCTTTTTATTATTTGCATTTGTACCATTAAATACTTCACTATATATTGTATTACTTTTATCTCTTTACATGATGATCTGTGTCTACCATTTGGTAAATATAAATGCACGTGTGTGATTGTGGCGCCCCCGGTGGTATATGTTTTCTAAACTATACTAATCTGTTGGATCATATAAACACTATTCGCTCATACATTCTGCCCAAATGGAATTATCATTTTAGAATGCTACCAATACAAGTCCCAATTCCCTGGTTAAAAATGATACAGTCAGCTTTCTCTAAATTCATTTGGAAGGGGAAAAAACCCAGAATAAGTTTACATTTGTTATCTAAGAAAAAAAAAGATGGGGGTCTTGCTGCCCCAAATATAATAGAATATCACAATGCCTGTATGTTGGCACATGCTGTTAATACCTTAAGTACAGATCAAGCCTGGTACCAAATAGAGCAATCATTAGTAGAGACAGACAGTCTGTCTGCCCTATTTTGGGCAACAAGAAAGGAGAAAAATAAGAGCAAACCAGTATGTCCAGGAAATTCGATTATTATTGACAGTATTTTGAGACACTGGAATAAAATCAAGAAAGACTTTAAAATATAATACAGACTGTTTCCATTCTAACCATAGAGGTGATTAAGGGGAATATTGAGGATATTAATATCAGCAGATGGTCACAGAAGGGAATTAAGAATATTCAAGAGATTATAGATAGAAAGGAAATCAAGCCATTCAACCAGCTACAAATAGAGTTCGGGATTGATAACAAGGAGATATTTACATATTTAAGAATCAAGTTCTATTTGGCAAAATTCTTGGATTTCCAGGTTAATAAAAACTCAAGTAATCTTAAAAAGATTCTGGAAACTCATGGA
>OW240916.1:168440991-168513439 GCA_933207985.1 Pelobates cultripes | reverse complement strand
CACTGTGAGCCTGACACAGAAGCTGGCAGCAGTGGCAGACAACTAACTTCAATTACATTACACAAAAAAAAAAAAAAAAGCATACCCTAACCCTAACCTAGCTATGCCTAACCCTATCTAATCAACAGCAGCTACACTTTCCCTCCTCTCACTAAGCATGCAGCTTGAGAATGAATGTAAAATGGCTATGTTCGCCAGGAACCGTTCGTCGGCGAACCGTTCGGTACATCACTATTCATGAGTTAATGTGGTTCTACCCTTATTAGACAAAACTTTGTTTAACTTAAGAATGTTACAACAGTAAGGATTCCTTATATTAAAATTTTACCCATACTTAAGATAGGCTTTTTTGTTTTTCTTGACACTCTTTATTTGATGTCATTTTTCATTTGAATTCATGTAAAAGTCAGGAGCAATACAATGTGTCAATGTCAACATCTGTGTCCGTACAAGAAAATGTGCCAATAAACTGTGCACATCTAACAGTTGGCTCTACTCAGTGTACCAGCCTGAGTTCAAGCCTGCGGCTGCGGCTGGGGCATTGTTGGGTTTTTAGGCAGTTTGTAGAGTGTAGAGTGTCTCCCAACCCAGTTTTAATGTTTGTGCCCTAGCAATCTTTGTTAAGTGACAATAAGCTAGTTCACATCCTGTGTGTTAGCCTTAGCATAAAACTAATTTTTTAACCCCTTTTAATGCTAATATCGAGTGTACTACAGTTGTGTTTACGGTATGTCGTCTACAGTTGTGGTGAGCACCTCAGGGGTCTATAATCCATGTTTTGTGGTTGTATGACGTCTTCTCTGTTACTTCTCCGTTATTAGAACAGCGTGTCAGTTTGTATAGGCTATTCGAACCCTTGTTGTTGGCTGTTGTTCGTTAAACTGGGTTAGTCGGTCTTGGGTGGTGTGTCCGGGCTCTTATCTGTGCCACCGTCTGATGGGTTGCTGGTTTGGGAGTCTATGCGTTTGTTTTGGGTCGAGTCAGGTTCCCACCCCAGATGCTTCTCCGTTCTACTACTGTGTCTCTCTATCTACAGTTTATGCGTTGGTCTGGGGTTATGTCTTTCATTCTGGTTCGCATCTTTGTTCAGGTGTTATCGTGTAGATTTTGTGCTTCTGTCTAGATTTAACCAACTGTTTTGTGCTGTCCGTCCTAGCGGGGGACGTGTCATGTCCATAATGTAGGCCTGTCCGAGTGATTATTTAATCTTTCTTCTGTCTGTATTGGTCGTTGAGGGAGCAGTCCGAGTTCTGGGTAGGAGGCAGGTGGGTGGGTAATGTTGACATATGGGGTAAGGGGTTGGGTTGGAGGGGTTAAGGGTGTGTGCTCCGGGCTTCTGGGGGCCCCTGGTGTGTTGTGCTTGGGGTCGCTATTCTTTTGGCTAGGTATGTTACTCATGGCTACCAGGTCAATGCGCACTGCTCCGGTCTCCCTTGGAGATCGGCTGTCAGAGTTTCCATTGAGTGTATATCTTCCACCTTTGTCACCCATTGCTGGAGGGTGGGCGCTCCCGTCTGTTTCCATATCACAGAGATTAGGGACTTGGCTGCATTGAGCAGGGGTAGTGTCAGGGATTTCTTATATGCTTTCAGAGGGCTGGGGATGTGGTGTTGTAGTATCGTTAAGGGGTTCAGGGGTATCTCCGAGCCTGTGATTTCGTGTATTTCCCCCCTGATCTTCTCCCAGTATGGGGCGATTGCGGGCATGTCCACCATATGTGGAAGTGTGTGCCGGGGTGTGTGCCGCATCTCCAGCAAGTGTCCGGAGTGTTTTCGTGCATGCGGTGTAGTATGTCTGGTGTTCTGTACCAGCGAGTTAGTATTTTGTAGTTCAGTTCTTGGTATTTCGAACTTATAGAGCATTTGTGTGTGAAGGTGAAGATCTTGTCCCATTCTTGTGCGGAAAGGGACTCCCCCATGTCTCTCTCCCAATGGTCCTTAAATCTGAGCACCACGTCCCCACTGGTCTGGGCTATGAGTATGGCGTATAGGGTCGAGATACCCCTGGGAATGTGTGTACGGTGCACGCACAGGTGTTCAAAGCTGGTAAGGGGTCTGAGCAGGTGCCCACGTCCCGGTAGGGATTGGAAGTACGTTTTTATTTGGTGGTAACGAAACTGTTCGAGTAGTGTTGGTGTCCTATCTGGGCAAAGGTCTCTGAGTATTTTAAGTCCTTGTGGGCCGTACCATTGGTGCAGATACATCCAGTCGGACGATTGAAAGCCGGATAGGTCGCTATGGGTTAGGGCATCAGCAAGGTCAGGGTTGTGCGTGATGGGCGTTTGGGGGTTAGGTGAGGTGGTAAGCTGCAGTCGGTAGCGTGTAGCTGTCCACACCCTCAGAGTGGCATCGATCAAGGGGTTTTTGGTTTGTAGGTCTGCGTACGTGGTGGTGTGTAGCCACAATCTGGAAGGTATGTTCCTACCTGTCTGCTCTAGATCCATAGTCACCCATTGTTTTGAGGGGTGTTGTACATGCCAGTCCGTTAGCCTATGCAGGTGTGTGGCACGATAGTACGTCTCTATGGAGGGTAGGCCCGTTCCCCCATCTGTTTCGGCAGTTCCAGGATGGATTTTTTCGTGCGGGTTGCGCGTGAGTTCCAAACAAATCGGCGGATGGCAGTCGTTATGGAGCTGAAGAAGGCTCTGGGCACCATGATCGGCACTGTCTGGAATAGATAAAGTATTCTGGGTAGCATGTTCATTTTGACCGCATTGATACGCCCAAACCATTAAATGTAGTGTGGGGACCATTTTTTAAGGTCTGCCTGCAGTGGTTGTAGCAACGGGAGATAGTTGTGGTGGTAGAGTTGTGACAGGTCTTTGGGTAGCCAGATAACAAAATATTTCAGTTTGGTGTTACACCACTTGAATCGGTATTGGGTGTAGAGGTGTGTTGGGGGGTCATTTAGGGACGGTAGATGGAGGGCCTCAGACTTATCAGTGTTGAGCTTAAGGTTAGAAATCTCTCCAAATGCTCGAAAAGACACGAGGAGGTTGGGTAATGAAAGCAGCGGCTGTGTGAGAAAGAACAGCATGTCGTCAGCGTACGCAGCTACTCTGTATTCTTTACGACCGAGGCAGAATCCTGTGATTCCCCCATTCCGTGTAACCGCCCCCAGGAATGGTTCCAGGGAGAGGGCAAACAGGAGGGGGGATAGAGGGCATCCCTGGTGGGTGCCGTTCCGGATCGGGAAAGGGGCGGACAGCCCCCTTTTAACACATATCCGTGCTGTGGAATTCGTGTACAGGGAGAGCATCCAGGACAGCATGTGTGGGCCGAATCCCATGTGTGCGAGTGTGTTCTCCAGGAACACCCAGTCTACCCGGTCGAAAGCCTTTTCAGCATCCGCTGACAGTAGCAAAAGTTCCCTTCGGCACGTCCGAGCTATGTGTAAGATGTTTAGAGCTTTGAATGTGTTATCCCTACCTTCTCTGCCTGGGATAAACCCGACCTTGTCCGAGTGTACCAGGTTGGGGAGGTGTTTCGCGACTCTCAGGGCTATGGTTTTAGCAAATAACTTCAGGTCTGCGTTCAGCAATGATATGGGGCGGTAACTTGCACAGTTCGTCAGATCCTTGCCCTCCTTAGGTATCACCGTGATTATAGCTGCCAGTGTGTCAGTGGGAAAACGGCCCCCTTCTTGTAATGTCTCGAAATGTGCGCAAATATATCAATGGGAGGCCATCTGGTCCTCTAGGGCTGTCAGATCCCTCCGCACCTCCTTGACTTCCTCCCTGATCGCGGTCCTTATTTCTGCCAGCATCTCTGCCTTATCGGCGCGGGACAACATATTGGCAGTGATTGTGGCCAAGTCTGCTGCTATTTGGGTGAGTGATTCACCTCTGCCTGAGCCCTGTGTCAAGCTGTCATTGCTGCTTGCGTCCGGGGATGCTGGCACCATTTTGGCCGCGGTGTGCTGATGAATCCGTCCATGGGACCCGAGGTGCGACCCGGCGAGCCCGATTGTGAGGGGCCCGGGGTGTTGCGCAAAAGGTATTCCAACTGTTGGGTGGCTACAAATATACATTTGTTTTAACATTTATGTGTGTATATGTCTATGTATATAATATTTTGTATGTATGTGTATGTGTCAAGATGTGTGTATGTATATATCAGTGTTTGTCTCTGTCAAGGTGTGTGTGTGTGTGTGTGCATGTCAGTATGTGTGTCTATGCACCTGTGTATATGTCAGGGTGTGTTAATCTGTGTGTCAAAATGTGCACCTGTGTATGTGTCAGGGTCTGCGCATATGTCATGGTGTGTAAGCATCTGTGTGTTTAAAAGCCAACATTACATCCAAACACATTCCTGCAATCAAACACAAACATTACATCCAAACACATCCCTGCAAACAAACACAAATATTACATACAAACACATTCCTGTGTTAAAACACTAAAATTCTATACAAACACCCCTTCATTCAAACACCAACACTACACACAGAAGCACACCTGCATTAATAAGCCAACACTACAAACAAATCCCTGCAATCAATCACAAGCATTACATACAAACACACGCCTGTATTAAAACACAAACATTATATACAAACACCCTTTCTTTTAAACACCAACACTAAATACAAAAGCACAACTGCATTTAAAAGCCAATCATAACAGTACATACAAATACACACCTACATACAAATACTTCATACAAAAACATGCTTACATTCAAACGTTTAAACACTGCTCATGATTAGAAAGGATGGGCAAATGGTCGATCCCCAGCTGCCGTAGCATAATGGGAATTGTACGGCAGATGGGGATCTATCTTTTGGCCACACTTGCACCAAGGTGGTCCCAGAAAACTTTCTTTCAACAGGGCCCTCTATATTAGTTCCGCCACTGGGATAATCACGTTAGGTGCTTAAATTAAAGAGCGGGACACAGTGCTTCTGATTCTACATGAGTCTCCCTGAGTCTGTGAGTAACCAGTTGTACGCTTCTAAAATGATTTCCATGCTGTGCCAATTTTATGCATCTAAAATTGATTGCCACGGTGTGCCAATATTATGCCTCTAAGATTGCAATGCCAGAAAGTTTTCTGGGTCCACCTTGGTGCAAGTGTGGCCAAAAGATAGATCCCCTTCTGCCGTACAACTCCAACAATGCTATGGCAGCTTTGGATCTACCATTTGCCCATCCTTGCAGGGTGGGCAAATGGGTGAACAGTGGATGAGCGTTTGTATGCATGTATGAAGTATATATTTGTATGTATTGTTGCGATTGGCTTTTAAATGCTAGTGTGCTTTTTTATATACTAGACTGATAGAAAAAGAAAGAAATGAAAGAGAATTGAGAGCCTTATATTGACCGGTACCTCCAAATGGGGGATAAAGCCTGCATTAAAGTCGATATAAAGAAAAAAAGGGAGAATTGGAGGTAGCAGTACAGAATAGTGTAAACCAGGGAATAATAGTATGTCTCTTGTGATGAATCAATGAAAAAATAACGTTGTTTGTATATAATTTTAGTGTTTTAACACAGAAATGTGTTTGCATGTAATGTATGCATTTGATTGCAGGGTTTTGTTTGGATGTAATGTTGGCTTTTAGACACAAAGATATATACAACCCATTGACACACAGATGCATAGACACACACACACTTTGATTGACAGAGACACACCGATATATATACACACATCTTGACACATACACACACACACACACACACACACACATACACAATATGATATACATATAAACATACATTCATAATATGCCTATAGAACTGCCATGATATGTCAATTTTATGCCTCTAAAACTGATTGCCATGGTTTGCCAATGTTATGCCTCTAAAACTGATTGCCATGATGTGCCAATTTTATGCATCTAAAGTTGATTGCCATGATGTGTCACATCCCCCCTTCCTTTTAAAATATGCGTTACAAGTGAGTGGGTCGAGAAAATTTACTGTTTTCAAAAGTGGATTTGGGAATCCCGGCTTTAGTAATTTCTCACATTAATGTAATTCACTCTTAATTGGTCACCACAGAAACCGTGTTGCCTTGCTACAGTCTTTAATTAATGATGCAGCCAGGCTGATTTTTCTCTCCTGTAGCTCCTCTCACACCTTGCCTTTCTGTCAATCCTTACATTGGCTTTCTGTATCCTTTAGACATTAACCCCTTAAGACCGGAGGGCGTACTATTACGCCCTATTTTAGGCGGCTCTAAACGCTGCCGGGCGTAACAGTACGCCCTCCGGTCTTTCCTTACTTACCCGGTTGCCGGCGGTCCCACGACGGCGATCGCGGTGGGGGGGACTCCCAGGGAGCCCCCCCGCGGCAGATCCTCCTCCTCCGGTGCCCCCCCGGCCATGTGAGAGTGAGGTCCTTGCGAGGACCTCACAATCACATGGCCGGGATAGCTGCCTCCTGTATTGCCAGCAGGGGGGCTGCCTGTAATGACAGGTGGTCCCCCTGCTGGCTGAAAATAAAAATAAATAAAAGGAAAACGTGTAAAAAAAAAATAATATATACTTAGATCATATATATTATATATATATGATCTAAGTATATATACACATATACATACACACACGTACACTGTCTATGTGTATTTTACTATTAATATGTATATAATTATATATATATATTAATATCAAATTACACATAGACTGATACTGATTAAATATATATAATTATTGTTATATATATTTATATATAATATAAAAAAATTAAATATGTAAATACGTTAAAAAATAAAATAAAATAAAAATAATTAAAAAATATATAGATGTGTTTTATTTATATCAAAATACACGTAGACCGAAATAATATATAGATCTATATACATAAATATATACGTATATATCACTATATATATACCTATATATAAATAAAAATATTTAAAAAAAATTATGTATATGTATATACATATATATTCACATACGTATATATATATATATATATATATATATATATATATATATATATATATATATTAATTCTACTATATATATTTATGTAATATTTTTACATAATTAGGTATCTTAATTATATTACAATTAAGCGGGACCTGCCTGACAACCCATACCGAAAGTAAAGGGAATTTAATTTGCTAGCACTATATTTTAACTTTCCAAGACACCATAAAACCTGTACATGGGGGTTACTGTTCTACTCGGGGGACTTCGCTGAACACAAATATTAGTGTTTCAAAACAGTAAAATGTATTACAACGATGAGACCGCCAGTAAAAGTGACGTTTTTTACATTTTTCACGCACAAACAGCACTTACACGGACGATATTATTGCTGCGATACTTTTTACTGTTTTGAAACACAAATATTTGTGTTCAGGGAAGTCTCACGAGTACAACAGTACCCCTCATGTACAGGTTTTATGGTGTTTTCAAAAGTTATAGCGTCAAATATAAGGTTTGTGTTTCATTTTTTTCACATTCAAATTTGCTAGATTGGGTACTTGCCTTTGAGATCCTATGGTAGCCCAAGAATGAAAATTACCCCTATGATGGCATACCATTTGCAATAGTAGACAACCCAAGGTATTGCAAACGGGGTATGTCCAGTCTTTTTTAGTAGCCACTTAGTCACAAACACTGGCCAAAATTGGCATTTTTGCATTTTTCACACACAAACAAATACTAACGCTAACTTTGGCCAGTGTTTGTGACCAAATGGCTACTAAAAAAGACTGGACATACCCCATTTGCAATACCTTGGGTTGTCTACTATTGCAAATGGTATGCCATTATGGGTGTAAATTTCATTCCTGGGCTACTATAAAGTCCCAAAGGCAACGTAACCAATCTGGCGAATTTCAATTTCAAATGTAACGTGCTATATTTGACCCTGTAACTTCCCAAAACTCCATAAAACCTGTACATAGGGGGTACTGTTTTACACGTGAGACTTTGCTGAATACAAATATGTGTATTTTATTGCAGTAAAAGCAAACAGTATTATGACATTGACCGTTAAAATGTCATGTAGAACTAAAAAAAATCAAAAAAAATCTTATTTTCACCCATTTTTTTCATATTAAATTATGTTTCATAGCTAAATATTTGATATTAAATAAAAGCCGTTTCTCCTGAATAAAATGATATATAATAAGGGTGGGTGCATTTAATATGAAAGAGGTGAATTATGGTTGGACAGACATGTAGCGCAAATGCCAGGTTTTGTTTACATTTTGTTTCGTTCACAACGTGTACATTTGGCTCTGTCCTTAAGGGGTTAATTCGAAATACTACCCATTTCCTATAAACCTCTAAGCAGCTCTAGCCCCTAGTAATTTCTAAGTTTGCTGTTTCTCAGTCTCATCGTTCTGCCAGTGACCTTATTTCTTTGGAACAGCCTGTCTACCCCTAGTATTCAATAACTTTTTAAATACTAGACTCTCTCCTAGTATTCAATAAGTCCTTCAAAATCCATTTCTTCTGAAAAACTTATGGCCTCCCAGAATAACTTCTAATTACAAACCTGTTTCTTGCTTACTCTTAAAGGGCCATACTCCACTCTCACCTTCCAGTTCTGCTACTTTCCCACCTTGACGTTTGGTTGACCTTTCTATTGTGTTTTCACACTTTACCTCCTCTAGATTGTATGTAAGCTCGTTTGAGCAGGGTCTCCATCAACCTATTGTTCCTGTAACATTTTATAATTGTCTCATTTATTGTTACATTTCCCCCTTTGTAATATTGTAAAACACTGCTGAATAAGTTGGTGCTATATAAATGACAATAATAATAATAATAATAATAATTATTATTATTATTAGATATAATTTAACAAATATTATTTCTTTTGAATTAAAAACAAAGCAAAAAGATTTTCTGTTATAGTAACAATGTGCACATTAGAATTTTAATGAGAAAATCAAGCCATATTACAGAGATAAAAAATAATGATGAAAATTTTCTGAATATCATAATTTCTGGCTTCACGTTCAAAGGAGGAGCACATGTCATGTCTTCATACAGATAGTCACCGATGTTCTATTGTGATGCTAGGTGAAAAGATGACCATTCTTACCCAGGTGCAAAAGCATTAATAGACCTTTAGTCTGTGTTAATTGATCTGGCGTTAGTAGCCATTGCAGATATTGGTATCAATCATCACCTATAGAAGACAAATGTAATAGAATTATTTTTTAAATCAAGGGATGGGATCATATTAGAACAGTTAATACATAATATTTTTGTAACATACTATTCTGTATAGTACTAATTTAAATTTTGATCACAAAATATTTTTACACACACATACATTTGTAAATTTAGATTCAAATTAAGAAAAAAAAAAGTAAAAACTTTAAGAAACAGTAAAAAAAAAGAAAGTATTTATTTTAATTCAAACTGTTTGATCATCTCATTAAATATTCCGTGCCTGGAAGTAGAATTCACTATAATTTTATACAACGTTTAATAGAAAATTTCACAAAGATATTAAAACTTGAAATCTTTCAACTGAGTATTTAAGTGAATTGTTCACAATAAACAAAAAAAAAAAGTTGATATGCAATTTAAATCTAATAACACTTACCTCTAGAGTCAGGTAGATTTAGATAAATGAAAACATGATTAGTGCCTAAATCCTAAACCGTTGTTAATTGATATCTGAATGACAAAATCTAGGCAAAAAGAGCCAATTTAGCAATACCAATCTAGAAAAAATGAATTCCATCTCAGCTATAGTCATAGTTTGGCTACTTTAACCACAGTTTTGCCAATTGGATTTCAATTTACTACTATTCAGAGTTTAGTGAATAATCTGGAAGGTCTGAGTAAAGCAAGGTACAGGGGATACCAGTGTGAGGAAAATAATGGCAAAATCACTTAAATATAAAAGTATATGTACATACTGCACAATTACTTTGATATGCATATATATAAAGCTACTAAACATATATGTAATAAAAAAAGGCACTGTTCACAATGCTGCCAGAGTTCTACAATAAACACATCTTTGACCACTTCAAATATGAGATTGGAATTACAATTTACCTTTTTTTTTTTTAAGTCTGTTGCAGGCAGTCAGGATGCTAGAGTGTTTTAGCAACCTGCTCTGTCATTTTGGTGTCATCATGGGATTTGTTCCTTGTCTTGGATGGTCTACCTCATGATGATCCAGTCATCTTTCCAGTTTTCTGGCATTCTGAGAGAGAGTTGCTGTTTCGGAAAAAGAAATCTCAGGTGAACATACCCATATCATAAATTGATCACACTGATTTATAATTTTAAATAAAACGCATCATAAAGAGAAATGTTGAGTAACAACATTATGACTGAGAAAACATTAACTGTAAATCCCCTGTTGATAATGATTTCTCAATAACATTAGACTCAGGCACTGATTCTTTTTTAAGCTGGTATAAACAAATTCATTTTTATTGTATGCCTGAAGGAATAGTCAAACACATGCACACACTGGCCCATACAGATACACAGAAACATTAATTTACACATGCAATTACATAGAAACACAGTCATGCACAGATACAGACAAACACTTACACACATACAGACAGAATAGAGGTAATAATGATCCCAAGGCACACCAAAGTTTGCAATACCACAATAATAATAAAGTGCTAAATGCAAACACCCATTAAAAAGGTATACTGACCAAAAGCAGAAGACATGAAAACCCAGACGTTTTGGTTCTGAAGCCTTTCTCTGGGGGAAGTCCCAGAGGAAGGCTTCGGAGCTGAAACGTCAGTGTTTTCATTTCTCCTGCTCTTGGTCAGTATACCTTTTTAATGGGTGTTTGCATTTAGCACTTTATTATTATTGTGGTATTGGTATTATAGATTGGATATGCACTACCTTATGCACTTTCTTTCTGTCAAAGCCTATTGTTGTATTTTCAATGCATGCATAAACACTTTTTTATGTGCAAATTACGGTGTGCCTTGGGATCATTATTACCTCTATTGTATGTATATATATATATATATATATATATATATATATATATATATATATCCGGTGTGGTAATGGATTTTTTCCTTAAAGAGCACCCAGTACTTTTTCACCCACCTTCAGTTGAGCTTTTCTTATAATTCTATATTTACACATACAGATAGAGATGCACAGATACATGCATATAGATACAAACACACACTTACAGACACACACTGACACACAAGTACAGAGACACATAGACACAGACACACATACAGCTATACAGATACACTGA
The DNA here is from genome assembly GCA_933207985.1 of Pelobates cultripes. Taxonomy (NCBI): domain Eukaryota; kingdom Metazoa; phylum Chordata; class Amphibia; order Anura; family Pelobatidae; genus Pelobates; species Pelobates cultripes. The sequence goes on along the minus strand of OW240916.1, from coordinate 168,502,263 downwards.
CACACAGATACACAGACACACATACAGATACACATATACAGACACACATACAGATACACAGACACCCAGGTATAAGTGTGTGTGTTTATTTTTATGCAGTGTGTGTCTGTGTAGTGTATGTGTTTGTGTACTGTATGCAGTGTGTGTGTATAGTGTATGCATTGTGTGCATAGTGTGTATGCAGTGCGTGTGTGTGTATGTATAGTGTTAATGCAGTGTGTGTGTATAGTGTGTATGCAGTGTGTGTGTGTGTGTATAGTGTGTATGCAGTGTGTATTGTTTGTGTGTGTGTCCCTCCCCTCCCTGACTCTTACCTGTGTCCAGGGAGGGGACACACACTAAATTCCCTGGTGGTCCGGTGGCACAGTATGGTTGTCCAGGTAAGAGTGGCCGAGGAGTCTCCATGTTTGCTTCACATCCAGCACAGCACATGCTCTGTTCTCATGACCCGCAAGAGCGTTGCCGCGGCTTTGCCATAGCAGCGCTCTGGCATCCATTGTTTGCGAAGCGTTGCCATATCAACGCGCGGCAAAGTTCTTGTGGATTGCGAGTACAGAGGATATGGGGCTGCCGGGTGTGAAGCAAACGTGGAGACTTCTGCAAGCGGCATGAAAGTGCACCCCAGGTATCCCCCTAGTGAGTGGCACCCAGGGTGGACCACTCCCTCTGCCCTCTCCCCCTTAGTAAGCCACTGAGGAGAAGAAACCGGATTATGAATATGATACTCCAGTATGCATGCTATCAGAAGAGACTATTAACAGAAATAGTGTCTGGAAACTTAAAATCTAGAGTATAAACCAACTACAAGACATGAGGACTGCACAAACATGTGCTTGATAATGAAAGTAGTTTTTGTTGAAAGTAAACCTCCTTAGGATAATTTATAGTAAGCAATATCATGTACTATATACTAAGTATAAATTACGCCAGCCAATTTTTCTTAGGTTTTTAATGTGTCATTACTTCTGCCCCCAATTGGTTCTCTGGCTACATACAGGTTCTGAATGAGTCCTCAAAAATTGGTTGGAATTAAATGGCTACCAGGTCACCACTTGGTGGTTGAAATAAAAGCACATTAAAATTAAACATTCTTTAATCCTTAGGTATATGTACTACATTTTTCTAAGCTTCACATCTACATACAAACCTGAAAATCTGGAATGAGAGTTAGATTGAACCCAAATACTCCAAATGTAGTCAACCACTCGAACAGTGCAGTGAGTGCATGGATGGTCTAGGAGAGAAGACACAAGATGTTTTTTCACTGGAATAATATTAGAGATATCTAAAACCCTAACAACTTTTTGAACCCAAACAGTCAATACTAGCCAATCAACTTAAGGCCTAGACTGTCACCTGAGCACATTTATTGGTCAGAGCCCACCTCTAGCTTGCCTTGCTAGTCCAAACAATGAATTAACCTTTCCAGAGATTACACTCACAAGTGAAACTGTTGCTCAATGACCTCCATAATAAATCACTAAAGGCTCATTTATATAAATAGGGAGATACATTTAGTGACATAAAGAGATAGGGAGCCACTCAGAGACCCAGAAACACACACACATAGTGCAGAAGCAGAGAGCATCATGTACATGGTTAGATAGGTTATATATAGCATATTGCCATGTTCAATTTGAGCTTTTCTGGCGCTTTTCTTCTTTGTGTCTATTTATTCCCATTGTAAATTGAATTTCATACAACAATAGAATTACAATATACCTTGTTTATTTGGAGTTTAGATGCAGGCAGTCAGGATGCTAGAGTGTTTCAGCAACCCGCTGTGAAAACTTGGTGTCATCATGGGATTTGTTCCTTGTCTTGGATGGTCTCCCTCATGATGATCCAGTCATCTTTCCAGTTTTCTGGCACTCTGATAGAGAGTTTCTGTTTCAGAAAAAGAAATATCAGGTGGACATACCATATAATTAATTGATCAAATTGATTTATATTTTTAAATAAAACGCATCACATGACATGATATTCTACAGAAAACATTTTGTCAAAGAGAAATGTCGAATAACAGTAACAATGTAAACTGTAAATTAGTATTGTTGACTTTTATTTCCCGTAAGATTAGACTCATGCACAAATTCTTTTGAGCTGTTACAAACAATTAAATCAATTTTAATCTAATTCTGAAGCAATTGTGCCATCAGGGATTTACCTGTGGTGTTTTATTCAATGAAAAAGACTCCACACGTGAATCCCAGTTGGATTGATTTGTTCGGTTGCAGATTAAAAGGAATTTAGTTCGTAGCTGACGAACATAATTTGCCATAATTTTCATGGTCCTCTCGGAGTATACCTGAAAACCAGATAAACCTCAAGGTATCCTTCCTCGTAAAATGCTTTGTTAAGAAATACATTTTAGGGAAAGCCATAAGTGAAGTGACTGACAATTTTGTTATTACATTTTGTGATTTCAAAGAAAGCAAACAATTCTAACAATTAATTCAAATCAGTTACAAGAATTAGAATTTGTGAAAGGCAGACTAAGTGAATGTTTATATGATGTTTGGCATGTCTCCTTAAGGATTTCATAAAGGCAATCAAGCATGGGGAGAAGAAATGGGATTACAAATATCATACTCCAGTATGCATGCTATCAGAGGAGACTAGAAGAAAATCAGGAGGATATTTACAGAAATAGTGTCTGGAAAACTAAAAACTAGAGAATAAACCACCAGCAAGACATGAGGACGGCACACACAGGAGTTTGACAATGAAAGTAGTTTTCTTCTAAAGTAAACCTCCTAAGAATAATTTATTACAAGCCAAATCACTCGTGAATAAATATGAACATATTTTTAGGTTTTCAGTGTGTGTTTATTTCTGCCCCTAATGAGTGACCTGGCTATGTTTTGATTCTGAATTAGTGCTTCTCAAAACATGGGCACAATTAAATTGCTGCCAGGTCACCACTTGGTGGCTGAAATAAAATGGCATTGAAACTAAAGAAACTAGTATTTATTTATTTGACTAAGGCTTATTGAGATTGTTGATACATCGAGGTCAGTTGCATATTGATTATCAATGGCTATGAAATATTATTTTCACATTCTTTAATCCTCAGGTATATGTACTACATTTTTCTAAGCTTCAAATCTACATACAAACCTGAAAATCTGGAATGAGAGTTAGATTGAACCCATATACTCCAAATGCAGTCAACCACTCGAACAGTGCATGGATGGTCTAAGAGAGAAAATACATATAATAATTTTACTGGAATAATATTAGTTATATCTTAAACTCTAATGTATTCAAACCCCAACAGTCAATACTTTCTAATAGTCCATCACCCCAATGCTCAAGTTAAGACCTAGGCTTTCACCCGAGCCCAGTTATTGATCAGAGCCCACCTCTAGCTTATCTTTCTGGTCCAAACAATTAACCTTTCCAGGGTTCGCACCCACAAGTGATACCCGTAGCGTGACGGTCCTATTATTTTTAATTGAAGTTTGTATGTTGCCGTATTCTGCTTGTGTTATTTATACTGCATTTGCTGTGTATCGTTGTATTTGTGCGTATATGAGTAGTGATGTCGCGAACCGTTCGCAGGCAGCTTCAACATGGATGCTGTCCAGGAGGTGGGAGGGTCTGGGAGGGAGGGTCTGCTGGAGATTGGCCAGGATGTGTCAGCTGACCGGAGTTCGCCGCGAACGGTTGTGGCGAACCGTGGCGAGCCGTTCGCGGGAAGTTCGCGAACGGTTCGCGACATCACTATATATGAGCTATTATATTGTATATGTTCATGAGTAGTGGTATCGTGACCCTATAAATGTGGGCTGTGTTTGGGGGCTGCTTGTGGAATTGTGTGGGTGGATGGAAATGTCACATAGTGTGTTTGGTGGTGTGTGTATGTGTGGGGCTGTTTGAGGTATTGTATGTAAGAGCCTGCATGTGGGGTTTTGTGCATGTATATGGATTGTTAGTTGTGTTGCATTTGTGCGGATTGTGTGTATGTTTGTGTGTGGACTGTTCATATTATTTGTATGAGGGGACGTTTATTGTGCATTTCTGTGTATATCTAACAGTGTGGGTGGCTTCCCTGGAGTCCAGTGGGGACCATGATGGACAAGTACAGGTCAAGGACTGGGTCTGCAATAGCAGCTGCAGGCTGCTCTACTCCAGTGTGGATTCCCATTCACAAGTGCTGGGAGGAAGTGCTCTGAGATCACTTCCTCTACGTGCTGCAATGCATAAATTGAGGATTTTCCTTCACCACCTTTTTGTATTTTGTGCCTATCAGAAGTTTCACTGGGACTCCTGATAGGTCAGAGCCTGTTTGACTCTGGCAGCCTTGAGTACTGTGCAAAGGCACCCCGAGTGCTGTGTGTAACGGATCACCTGGCACCCCGACTGGGTGAAGGATGCTCCTAGTGCTTCCTGAGGGCTCCAAGCACTCCAGCCAACACCATAACCACTGTAGACTCCTCCAGAGAGCAAGACAGGAACAAGCTCTTACAAGAGCTTAGTAGTCATCTAGCATAGCAATCCCTTGTAGCAGATTCCCCCTATAACGAGGATTTGCTCGGTATGCCCTTATTGAATTGCAGAGCATAAATATCAGAGCACATGTGATTGTGCAGACCCCTGCTACGCAATGTATTATGGGGAATTCATTTTCCTGGAAGATAAAATATTCTGGTTACTTTCTCATTGTTCTAACTTAATAGAACATTCCCACTAAGTTGTTATGGGGGTAGAATTACCTGGGCGCTGTTTCATTCATAGGTATCATTTTAGAACAAATTTACCTTAAAATTGGATCCCCGGCTACAAACCTGCTGCAGTTCTAATGGTACCAATAGTGACCTAGCTCCTTCCAATGCCTAGTACTTAAACTCTTGAAATAGTTTGATACTTACCAGGATCTCCAGGTGTGTTATGAAATTATGTAATTTATCTGAATACTGTTGGGCAGGCTCCCCTGGAACTATAAACTATGTAGAGAGTATTGTGCCCAGGCTTCTTGTTTAATGAATACATTGCACGTTTTGAGGTCAAGCAAAACTGACTGTACTGGCACATACAGCCTCTTTTATTCACAATCCACAAACTTAATACTGCCCACAGGGTTTTGAAATACAACCAATCAATCCGTACAATACACACAGACACTCCCACACAAAATCCTCCCCTCTGCCTGTGATATGATTACTGAACACAATGGGTAATATAATTATCACAGGCAGAGAAATACAGTTTTTACAAAATATTAATAACTTCCAAAATATACATACCATTCACATAAAACATACATTTTCAGAATCCCCATTCTTGAAATATACACCTATTCAAAAATCAGGGCAATCGGTTCAGGGGTTAAAAAGTTAAGGGAAAGTCCTATTTGACCAAATGAAGCATGGTTTTTCTGCCCAAAACCAGTTCCACAGAGTCTTCTATCCTGGAGATAATTGGGAAGTAATCCAATTATCTCCAAGGTACATTCAACATATCCCCAGATAGCTTAGATCTGAGCGCAAATTATTACTGAATGGCACTCAGATCACATACATACAGTTCAAATGCTATTGAGCCAAAGTCTTTCACATAGTCTTTCGTTATACGAATGGGCTCCATGGCATAGCTATTTGGGGTAACACTGCTCACATAGGGAAAGTACCGAATGACCTGGCTTTCGGGTCTCTGCAGGGGAAAATCCAGCATTTCAACATGGGGCCATAGTCACAGGGCAGGAGGCTGGCAATCAGTCTTCTCCAATGCCCAGTGGCGAGGCTGGTTCCGCCACACCGTGCATTGCACACATGCCATGGGGTGCTTACCCCTGCGCTAGTGCCTAGCAGTTGCTCAGTGATCTCTACTTTAATGGGAGACAAATTATGAAACAAAGTGGAGTATGACAAATGTTTCTATTTGTGCCTATTTATTCCCTAAATAAATTAATTTATTCCCTTTGTAAATTGAGTTTCACACAATGTTTAGTAGATGATTTCACAAAAATATAAAAATTTGAAATCTCTCACTTGGGTAATTAAGTGGGATTAAGTGCAGAAAAATCTTATAACACCTACCTCTAGAGTCAGGTTCCCTTGAATGCCTATAATCATCCCGTATATATGGAATGAATATACTGGAAGAAAGGTATATTAAGAAAAATAATTTATAATAAGTCATATAAAGAGGAAATAAAACAGGATATGGAACATATTTGGGTCTATTTACTAAACAGTGAAATGTGATAACTGAGAACTAACGTGCAAGATTAGGGTCAAAATGACAAAGTTGGAAAACATCTCTAAGTCTATTGAAATATTGGTTATCGCCAACTCTGCAAATTTAGCCTGAATTTTGCCAGCCAGTTCTCACATCACCAGACTGTTTAGTGAATAAACTCCACTGATTCATTAATGATATTTAGTTACACAGCCCAAGTTAATCTCATTCAACATCCAGTTTATCCTCTGCCAACAGAACAAATTTGTAGAGATCACAGTTTTTATACCTTTAAAACTTGTTAAAAGGATACAAAGTAGCATGGAGATGAATGAACTAAAGGTTAGTGCTATTCGCCAATAGATGATGGTATTGCTGTTCCGCCGAGGATTTGCTCGGTATGCCCTTATTGAATTGCAGAGCATAAATATCAGAGCACATGTGATTGTGCAGACCCCTGCTACACAATGTATTATGGGGAATTCATTTTCCTGGAAGATAAAATATTCTGGTTACTTTCTCATTGTTCTAACTTAATAGAACATTCCCACTAAGTTGTTATGGGGGTAGAATTACCTGGGCGCTGTTTCATTCAGAGGTATCATTTTAGAACAAATTTACCTTAAAATTGGATCCCCGGCTACAAACTTGCTGCAGTTCTAATGGTACCAATAGTGACCTAGCTCCTTCCAATGCCTAGTACTTAAACTGTGTGTTGTGAAATTATGTAATTTATCTGAATACTGTTGGGCAGGCTCCCCTGGAACTATAAACTATGTAGAGAGTATTGTGCCCAGGCTTCTTGTTTAATGAATACATTGCACTTACAATTTGTCTACAACTGTGAAAGGGGCACTATAGTCACCTGAACAACTTTAGCTTAATGAAGCAGTTTTGGTGTATAGAACATGCCCCTGCAGCCTCACTGCTCAATCCTCTGCCATTTAGGAGTTAAATCCTTTTGTTAATGAACCCTAGTCACACCTCCCTGCATGTGACTTGCACGGCCTTCCATAAACACTTCCTGTCAAGAGAGCCCTATTTAGGCTTTCTTTATTGCAAGTTCTGTTTAATTAAGATTTTCTTATCCCCTACTATGTTAATAGCTTGCTAGACCCTGCAAGAGCCTCCTGTATGTGATTAAAGTTCAATTTAGAGATTGAGATACAATTATTTTAGGTAAATTACATCTGTTTGAAAGTGAAACCAGTTTTTTTTTTTTTTTTATGCAGGCTCTGTCAATCATAGACAGGGGGGGTGTGGCTAGGGCTGCATAAACAGAAACAAAGTGATTTAACTCCTAAATGACAGTGAATTGAGCAGTGAAATTGCAGGGGAATGATCAACACTAAAACTGCTTTATTTAGCTAAAGTAATTTAGGTGACTATAGTGTTCCTTTAAAGTTTGCAAAATATGGCTGCATTCATACTTATATAACGCTACTCTGATGCCCCACAAATCATGGGTACGGATGTGTTTCTTTTATTTGATGTTAATTTAAAGCAGGCCTGTTATGTTTTCTAATCTTTCCTATCTTGCTACCCAGTGATTATCTAGTTTAGTTTAAATGTTTGGACAGTTTTTATGTAAAATAGTATTTATTTATAGCAAACCAATAAAATAATGTGTGGTGATATTCATATTAGTCTGTTTAACTAATGCTACTAGTTGAAAACAGTGATGATTAGTTTTGGCACCCCAAGTATTTGTGAACTACATTTCCATGATTAACAGCACATCTAGAGATGTGTCTAGGCCATTGTCGGTTTACATTTTAATCTAATGTCAACAATCAAAGCAACCAGAGCACACAATTGTTTTTTGTTCACTTTTGTAAAATTGTTACTCACCTTAAAAAGGACAGCCATCGCATACCTGAGGCACCCTATCCACCCAATGCACAGAAGGGCATACTTGGTGGTTTTCTTTACAGTTGGGTTCCTCAGTCCCACCAGCTTGACCATAGCGTATATTTTAATGGCCGCTAAAAAAGAAATAAACTGAATTAATAGCAGGCTTTCTTAAACAAGACTTATATAGAGCATTTTAGAAATGTTTAATACAGCACAAAAGATCCTTAAATAACCTTACAAACACATCAGCAGTACAGGTTTGTAGAGTCTCTTTCTGAGGGACTAAATTTTTGTTTAAATGTTTTGTTCACAGTTACTATTGTCCATTAGTAAATGTTTCATCCGCTAAAGTGAACTTATGGTTTATTTCAGTCAGCTCCCATCATTGTATTTCAAGAGCGCATAGAAGAGCATTTATTTTCTTTTAATTTCGATTATCAATGTCAAAAATCTTTCCACACATCAATCCTAGTAAATAGTAAATGGCACAACTGGTGACACTTACCAAACATGCTGGATAAAGTAAGGACAAAAGTCAAGACAATGTTCTCTGGGTACTTTTCACAGAGATAGCTGGAAGAAAAACAATGACGATGCTTACAGGGAAATATAACGGATTCAGTAGTAACAATACTGTGAAATGTACAATTAATGATTAAATATTACATAGCTATGGAACTATTCTGTTTGTGCTCTATACCATTAGGATCTTGATAACATTCCCCCAGTAAGACCCTGTTAAAACTTCTGACACTACTGACTGGACCTCAAGACATACATGTTTCACTCTTTTCTATATTTTATAGATAATTCATAAATGAGAAAGAGGGTTCATTGAGGAAAAGGTACTACAATTACCTGGATTGCCACTGGAGCCAATTCAGTCACAGTAGCTAGTTTTGCTCTTAGGATTACTCCAGTTTCCTCCCTTGGACACAAAACCCTCCTGAATGATGGATGAAAAGCTCCACAATTTTGTTTGACAAGTCTGTCAGTGAGTGAGTGTATGTCTGTCAGTGAGTGTGTGTGTTTGTGTCAGTGAGTAAGTATATGTCTGTCAGTGAGTGTGTGTGTGTGTGTGAGTGTATGTCTGTCAGTAGTGTCTGTGTGTGTGTCTGTCAGTGAGTGAGTGTATGTCTGTCAGTGAGTGTCTGAGTGAGTGTATGTCTGCCAGTGAGTGTGTGTGTGTCTGTCAGTGAGTGTCTGTGTGGGTGTAGGGGTGTGTGTGTCAGTGAGTGATTGTATGTCTGTCAGTGAGTGTATGTGTGTGTGTAAGTGAGTGAATGTCTGTCAGTGAATTTCTGTGTGTGTGTGTGTGTCAGTGAGTGAGTGTATGTCTGTCAGTGAGTGTGTGTGCCTTTCAGTGAGTGTGTGACATGAAGGGGTGGCAAAATGGATCTTTGCCTAGGGCGGCAGAAATCCTTGCAACGGCCCTGTGGGGTGGAGGGGTTAGGGGGGAGGAGATTTGTGCATATTATTTATTTCTGTTTGACAGCATTAAATGGGATAGTTTTTGTAAGCTACAGCCACGCTGCACATATTTATTAATAGTTATGGGGTTTGAAAAACGCATCATTAAGTGTTAACACAGACATAAAGACAGGGGCACAAATGTCTCCATATTCTTGTTTTTTTGCCTTACATTTTAGAGCTAAATTATAAATGGAATTTCTTTTTATTTGTTCCAGGTTTCGGTGGGCGAAATAATTTGTCTCTTTAGGTGTTATTAGTAGTTAGTAATATAGCATACACAAACAATTATGACACAGAAAGCATACACAAGCAATTAGGAAACATTTTCTGTTTATGACCTGCTCTAGTTGTTAAGTTGTGTCTGCACAGTGCACATATGACAGATTGACACAGTGAATTTCATGCCTTGATCTGCGTCATCACTAATACATGTGCACATACGACCCTATTGTTTGATAATATACTCAAATATGAACAGGAAAAGTAATATTTCTTTATAACATAATATCAGATATTATTATTTACAATTCATAGTACTGACACTGATTATTTAACAACCCTAAATAATTATTATGTATTATTATTTTGGTTACATGTCTAAACTATGAACATATATATAAAACTAAACTGTTGCTTTTTTTTCTTACTGTGAATAATTACAAAGCACAGAATAAATATAAAAAGCCAGGAACTTTTTTGGGTTGGTGGCCTGGGTATCTCCTTCTAATGTACACAGCTCTTTTTGAAATAATTAATTGGTAACCCATATTTGAGCAAGTTCAGGCTTTTCCACCCTTTCCTGCTCATGGAGTCTCTGTTTACCCTCAAAACCCAGAATGAGCTTTGAAATCTGTCAATTTCTCCCATATATATAAAAAGAATATATGAACTTTACACCATGTTTACCTTTAGTGATAAAGAATTAAAGTAGCATAGCTTACCCTATAGATGGCAAAAAGGGCGCACTGTGTTTTAATAACACAGCTAGCATATAGGCAGTTGCGTGTCCCATGAACGCAAACAAAGTAATAAGGATCGGAAAGAACGCTAACCCTTCACACAGCATTTTGTGTATTCACAATTAATACAATTCTCTAGAAACAAATCAGTCTCATTAATGAGCCAAAGTCTCTTTCAGAATGCAGTCTGTAATTCTATCTTGGAATGGCTAGTATCACACTTGGTGATGTCATAATCATACATTGTGATGTCATTGGAATTGTTATTTAGAGTGTCTGTTAGGGGAATCAGTGCAGTAGCAGTAATATAAAGTTATGATAGGCCAATAGATATTACACACAATGAATGGTATTTTCCAAATTGATAGCATATGCATAACAGTTAGCATTGCTTTCTCACTGACCAAGCTAGAAAGTCTAAAGCTGGAAAATTAACTTTATGTTCTAGATCGGGGGAAGGCAACCTTTTAGCAGCACTGTGCCAAAATAAGATTGTGATGGCCCGTAGCGGTCCTATTTTTTTAAATTGAGGTCTGTATGTTGCCGTATTCTGCTTGTGTTATTTATACTGAAGTTGTTTTTTATCGTTGTATTTGTGCGTATATGAGCTATTATATTGTATATGTTCATGAGTAGTTTGTGGTATCGTGTATGATACCTATGAATGTGGGCTGTGTATGGTGGCTGCTTGTGGAATTGTGTGTGGATGAAAATGTCACATAGTGTGTTTGATGGTCTGTGTATGTGTGGGGCTTTTGGGGTATTGTATGTGAGAGCCTGCATGTGGGGTTGTGTGCATGTATGTGGATTGTTAGTGGTGTGGCGTTTGTGCGGATTGTGTGTATGTTTGTGTGTGGACTGTTCGTATTATTTGTATGAGAGGGAGATTAGCCTGCATTTCTAGTAGTGTGGGTGGCTTCCAGTGGGGACCAGGATGGCCAGGTACAGGTCAAGGACAGGAGCTGCAACAGCCTTAAACATCCTCCAATATAACAGCTCAATAAGCCAGCGGTAAAACGAGCTGCGCACGTCCCGTGCGTGATTACGTCACTCATGTACTCCCACACCACAAAGTGCCCGCAATGGCCGGTTAGGGGAAGCACATTCGTATCACAGTGAGTATGCTGATCCATGCTCAGTTTAGCACCCTGTGTGTGTTTTTGTGATTGAGTTCCATCCTCAGATGCTCCACCACCCTGATTGTCAAGCTAATAAAAAAAACACAAATGTGGATCAGGCCCCACTAATTTTGCGAAGACCCAATAGAGACAAGACCTGTACCTATTAGTGTCATTAAGCAACACCTTAATAATCTAAAAATAAAAAAACTATCTGGACCTGATCAAATCCCAGCAATGCTGTTGAAGCTCAGTGTGCCGGCAATTGCTAAACCTGTCACAACCCTCATTAATTAATCCTTGGTGTCTGGATACATACCCAAACTTTGGAAGACTGCGAGAGTAGTACCTATCCATAAAATCGGTGACATTACTTTGGTTTCTAACTATCGCCCAATATCATTGCTCCTAGTATTGTCAAAAATCTTAGAAAAATGCGTCCATACACAACTATGTGAGTATTACCAACAATCTTACCATCTGACCCCTGATCAATCAGGTTTTTGCCCAAATCACTCCACTACAACTGCCCTCTTAAAAGTTTACAATGACATCCAAACTGCCATGGAACAAGGAGACCTAACTGGAGCTCTTTTCCTTGATTTTGCAAAGGCTTTTGACACAGTAGACCACAACAGTCTAGTGCACAAACGAAAAAACTCAAGTATTGGTGATCATATGTTTCGATCATATGTATCGGATCGATCACAATATGTGTCCATTTCTGACATTGACTCCCTCCCTCTCCCAGTCACGTGTGGTGTTCCCCAAGGTTCCATTCTCGGCCCCGTACTATTCACATTATTTATAAATGATCTGCCTAATGTCTGAAAATCCTCAAATGTACACATGTACGCAGACGACACAGTAATCTATGCAAGCAAATCCGATCTACCGCAGCTGGAGACTGTGCTCCAAGACCAGTTCACAGAGGTAGAAAAGTGGATCGCAAAAACATACTCTTCCTAAACACTGACAAAACTGTCACAATGATCTTTGGAACAGTACTTAAATTACACAAATTACAAAATTCCCATCTATGCATCAAAACAAAATCAAATAGGACACTGACCGCAGTCCACTCTTTCAAATACTTGGGTATGTTGTTAGACCCCAACATCCTGTGGATTTGTGCTACAATGTAATTACATGACACACTATTCGGGCATGCTAAAAGAACTAAACTGGCTGTCGCTGGAATCCAGACGCACCCTTCATCTTTCCAGCCTTGTGTTTAAGAGCTTTTCAGGGAAACTCCAACCCTACCTGAGCAGAATGCTCTCCCCAGTTGTTCCCACCTCTTATAACCTCTGATCTAGTACCAGCACTTTTTTTAGTCTACCTCAATACAAAAAGAAAGCAACTCGATCCTCCTTTTCGTACAGAGCACCACAATTATGGAACAACCTCCCGCACACTTTCAAATTTTTCCCAAGCCTAAAGTCCTTTAAGAGATCCCTCTCCACATATCTCAAAACAGAATGCACCTGTCATGGTTGATGATATATTTCCTACCTGTTCTATGTTAAATGTTGTATATATTATGTATTAATACTGTTTTTTGTATTTTATTATAACCTATTGTATTAATGCAATGTTTTGTGGACCCAGGACATACTTGAAAACAAGAAAAATCTCAATGTATCCTTTCTGGTAAAATATTTTATAAATAAATACACACAGACCATCATTACATTTGCCACAATAAGTAATCCTTGAGTGCCTGGACTATTTCTCTTGTTGTACTTGTTCATTTATTTGAGCTGATAGATAGTATATCTATTGCTGATGCCCAATTACCATATATACTCAAGTATAAGTCTAGTTTTTCAGCACATTATTTGTGCTGAAAAACCCCCCACTCGACTTATACTCGAGTCAGTGTCTGTATTATGGCTATTTACATTGCCATAATACAGACCAGGACCGCCGGGCTCATTACAAGCCCGGCAGTCCTGTTGGGGGCTGGCAGAGAGCTTTAACTTACCTTTCCGCCAGCTCTGGTCAGCTCCCTTCTCCTCCACTGTAAGTCTTGCGGTGTGACTGCTGCACGGTAACCCGTGGCAACGCTCTCACCCCGCGGCTCTCGCGAGACTTACAGTGGAGCTGACTGGACCAGAGGAGAAGGGAGCTGACAGGAGCTGCAGGAAAGGTAAGTAACAGCTCTCTGCCAGCCCCCAACAGGACTGCCGGGCTTGTAATGAGCCCGGCGGTCCTGGTCTGTATTATGGCAATGTAAATTGCCATAATACAGACACTGACTCGAGTATAAGTCGAATGGGGTTTTTTTCAGCACAAATAATGTGCTGAAAAACTAGACTTATACTTGAGTATAGCCCATCCACTGGACCACCAGGGAATGAGAGCCCCCCTCCCTGGCCAGCTAACAAGCAGGGAGGGGGGACAAAAAAAAAAATTACAATAAAAAAAAATGTAAAATATTAAAATTAAAAAAGTAAATAATAAAATTAAAAAAAATACTAAAATAAATTTTTTTAAATATTAAAATTTAAAAAATTTAAAATAATAAAAATGCCCTCCCTCACCCAGTTCACACACAAACACACACTCTGCATTGTATACACACACTCATACACACACACACACACACACTGCATTATATACACTCACACTGCATTATATACACATTCATACAAACACACACTCTGCATTATACACACACACTCTTACAAACACACTCTGCATTATATATACACACACACACACACTGCATTCACACAAACACACACACTCTGCATTATATAATGCAGTGTGTGTTTGTATGAGTGTGTGTGTGTATAATGCAGATTGTTTGTATGAGTGTGTGTGTATAATGCAGAGTGTGTGTTTGTCTGAGTGTGTGTGTATATAATGCAAAGTGTGTTTTTGTATGAGTGTGTGTGTATAATGCAGATTGTTTGTATGAGTGTGTATAATGCAGAGTATGAGTGTGTGTGTATAATGCAGAGTGTGTGTAATGCAGAGTGTGTGTATGAGTGTGTGTGTGTGTGTGTGTGTATAATGCAGAGTGTGTGTATGAGTGTGTGTGTGTATAATGCAGAGTGTGTGTATGAGTGTGTGTGTGTATAATGCAGAGTGTGTGTATGAGTGTGTGTGTGTGTGTAATGCAGAGTGTGTATAATGCAGAGTGTGTGTATGAGTGTGTGTGTGTATAATGCAGAGTGTTTGTTTGTATGAGTGTGTGTGTGTATAATGCAGAGTGTGTGTTTGTATGAGTGTGTGTGTATATAATGCAGTGTGTGTGTTTGTATGAGTGTGTGTGTGTGTGTATAATGCAGAGTGTGTGTATGAGTGTATGTGTGTATATAATGCAGAGTGTGTGTTTGTATGAGTGTGTATGTATATAATTATAAAAATCACAGAATTTCATAGCCCCAAGTTTTACCCTCGACTTATCCACGAGGCATAGCATATTTCACAAAACTGCACTCGACTTATACATGAGATCGACTTATACACGAGTATACACGGTAATTAGGATATCTGAATGAAAGGCTTATTTTTGCATTGTGCTTTTAAAGGATCACTATAGTGTCAGGAAAACAAAGCAGTTTTCCTGACACTATAGTGCCCTAAGGGTGCACCCACCCTCAGGGTCCCCCTCCCTTGGCGCTGAAGTAGTTAAAACCCCTTCAGTTCCTTACCTTAATCCAGTGCTGGGCTCCTTTTGCGCTGGTGACCTCTCCTCCCCTGTCGACGTCAGCTCCCGAGTGGAGCGGAATTCCCATGCGCGGTAAGTGCCACTCGTGCATTCAAACAGAAATTTGCATCCAGCGTCGGAGATGCGCTTCTAGCGGCTGTCAGGATGACAGCCACTAGAGGCTGGATTAACCCTGCTATGTAAACCTAGCAGTTTCTCCAAAACAGCTATGTTTACATCTGAAGAGTTAAAACCTGAGGGACCTGGCATCCAGACCATTTCATTGACCTGAAGTGGTCTGGGTGACTACAGTGTCGCTTTAACCCCTTAAGGACACATGACATGTGTGACATGTCATGATTCCCTTTTATTCCAGATGTTTGGTCCTTAAGGGGTTAAATAATTTTATGGAAGAGAGAAATCTGAACAGATATCGTCTATTAAAGATAGTTGGAAGTGTGGTCATGTTCTAATTAGGTTTATTTTAGTATTGGCGAGACATATATTAGTTTAATTAACATGTCTTTTTTTTATCGCAATCAAAAATAGCCATTTCTTTATAGTTTTCATGTAGCTTTTAGTGCTGTAACTGTATATATTCTGATATTTACTACTGTACATTAGTCATTATTCTTAGTCAATTCAAATCACTGATCTTATTCTTGAACTATCGAGTAAGTACTCTTTTACATATAATTCTATATCTATTATCCAGGACTGTTCCTATTTCCCATTATTCCTGTAAGATGTTAAGATAAATTTTATCACCGTGGAGCCAGCCCAAATGGTTACAAATTTTAGATAATCAAATTTTGCATATTAAAAATACATGAAACAATTAAAACTTTAAACACAAAAGTATATTTTGGAACTCATTTCTTGTTTATTTATGTACGTGAACATTGTATAACACATTGACTATTCTGTTATAAATATCATTGTACATTTTTGCCAGACAATACACCAAGCTTACCACATTTGATCCTTCTAAGTGCTTTTTTTACTTCTTTGTTTCTTAAAGAATAAATTATGGGATTTAGCATGGGTGTCATTAAAGTGTAGAAAACTGCAATGATTTCTTCTGCCAAATAGTCCACAGAGTTAGGGCTTAGGTAAATGAAGACAGGAGGTCCGTAGTAGAAAATGACAGAAATCATATGTGACGCACAGGTGGAGAAGGTTTTCCTTCTACCTTCAGAAGTGCTAATTTTCAGAATAGCTTTTAGAATGTGTGTATATGATACCAGTATTAGAAAAAAAGCATATTAAAGCAACAGCGCCAATGTTCGTAATTATTATAGCTTTATTTACAGTAGTATCTGAGCAAGCAAGCTTTAACAATGGAATAAAATCACAGAAGAAATGGTCAATTCTATTAGGCCCACAGAATGGGAGTCGGAATGTTAATGTGGTATGGATCATGGAATGAACTGAGCCAGTAAGCCAGATCCCAACTGCAAAATGTGTGCACCACTTAAAGCTCATAATGTTAGTGTAGTGTAAGGGTCGACAGATGGCCAAGAATCGGTCATAAGCCATAACTGTATAGAGAAAGCATTCTGTACTTCCAAAAAAATGGAAAAAATATAGCTGTGTGATACATCCATTAAATGAAATTTCATTTCTTTCTTTGACAAAGTTAGTTAGCATTTTGGGCAGGGTAACTGTAGACAACCAAATGTCCAAAAACGAAAGATTCAAAAGGAAGAGATACATGGGTGTGTGAAGACAAGGGTCCCCTTTCACAGCCATTATTATTATTACGTTACCTAGCAGGGTAAGGAGATATATAGAGGAGAAAAAGATGAAAAGTGGAGTTTTCATCGACTCTGTGTGTGGAAGTCCAAGCAATAGGAATTCATTCACCAAAGAATAATTCATTTTATCCAACATATGGCATCTATAATGACAACATATCAATGTCCAAATATATATTAAAAAACAAAACAAAAGTTCAGCTTATGGAAGTATTAACAGTTAAATAAATTATGCAACATATACATTTTACCAACCGTACACTGAGCATAGATTCATAAAACATTTGTTTGAATGTAACATCCTCATTTGGTTCTTGTACCTAGTATAAAGCCCCTCTAATGTCAATTAAACGGTACATTTTGAGTTGGATTGTGTGAATATCAGTTTACCAGTTGACAAGCAAAATGTAAAAACATTTGGACAATTAGTAAGGTTTCTCTTCTTGTTCCCTCCTTGACCAAACAAGTCAGTTATATGTTAACAGAATGCACAGAATGTGCTCAAACTACATTGTAGTCCTTATAATCAGTTACTCAGTAATTATAATTATTTTAGCATAGTAAGCATTAGCCACATCAGTCTTGTGGGATCCTCAACAGACCTCTATGTTGTAAAATCATGCTTGAGCGAGAGTACAACACTGATGCTGCTCTTTGTGGCAAAATGCCAGGAACGTCAGATGTTCACCACAATACAAATGGTGGCTTCTATGAAGTAGCCCTTTATGTATCATCTATCTTGGGCTTAAATTTGCAAATCACTTCAAATTCACTGTGAATTTCCAACAATTCTCACTTAAGTAAATTACCCTGAAAGTGATTTTTATTTTTGTGTCCAAAATATCGAAATTCGAAACGTAGCTGATTTGGTGATTATTTTCCAGTTTGATGTTACTAGCCACGAATTTGAAACTCACTTCTGTTTCTCGCTTGATTTTCTGACAAGTGACATTTTAGGGCAGGGGTGCCCAAAAGGTAGCTTCCCAGATGTTTTAAAACTACAGTTTCCATTATGCTTTGTCATTCTAAAGGCAAGCAAAGCATCATGGGAATGCCGCCTTCTTGCATTAAGCATAAACCAAATTGCCAATTCTATTGCATCTGCATTTAACTAGTACAATAACAAGAAGGCAGAACAATGTACAATAAAAGGGATTTTGGTGATGTATCACATATGTTCTAGTTTTACAATTCCTTTTAACATCAGCCTGCTTTGGTCTACAGGGTTAACCCCAGTTCTCTGTTATAGGGACAATGTAGAATTCCAATGTAACATGGAATATAGACCACCTCCTTCAAAAATATGCATCAATATGTCAAAGAGGGCAAATTTAGTTGTGATCACTTAGATGATCAATATCCTTCACAGTTGATAACTGTTTCTACATAGTATCAGTGGCATCCCCCAAGGTCCACATATGAAGAAAAAAAAAAACCTACGTTATTTGTTTCCGTTCTTTCAACACTGTATATTAACTATATCACTGTAATGAAGTTTATTTTCACCATGTGGTTTTCACCACTGATTGGACATTTCAATTATATGTTTGGTGCTGGAGACCTACAATACTTTGACCAATTGGCTCTTATAGCTATTAACTGCTATCCAATGCTGCTAATGTTGTAGACAGAAATTGCATCTAATGTTCTAGAATGGTACTGTCATCTATTGCATCAGCTATAGCCCATTATGGAAAACTATAATTTCTTTATTATTTGTTAAAATAAGAGATTTCATGTATTCTAACATCTCTGCATATTTTTGTGATGAATACACACTGCATGAGTAAATGTCTCCAGTTCATATCTTTGCTTGACATTTTTCTGGGGAGCAACTACCGTTAAGTCCTCTTTGATTTGAAATACCATTTATCCAACCAAAAACTATGTAAATAATTGAGAGTTAGTGCATGATCAGGAATTCAGATGGCATGCACAAGCCTGGGTATCTCAAAATTGCCTTGAGACAGTCAGTATTTTAAGTTGCACATGATTTTTCAGGGGTATAAGTTGGGCATCATTGCTGAGAGACTTACATTACAAGGTTTAATATTGCCAGCAGTGAGCTTTTATTGTACTTTGGATGTATCCTTAATTATATAATTATAATATCTTATTGCTAACCTGCACATATCAGGTATATCCCCTTGTTTGTTTATTATATATTTATGTATTGTGTATTTTTAATTGGAATTTTTACAAATAAATAATTATCTACTCAACTGGATTGTTGTAGTGCGGCTTTTGTGACCTCATTTAGCCTCTATAGACACACTTGGCCATTCCATACAGAGCCTGATATGGCTCTTTATCATGTGAGTTTGATTCCACCAGTTATCATATATCACACTTATCATACTGTTTTACGCTATGTATTGTTTATATGTTTATTCTTAGATTACCCATTTGTATTTAAAGGGTCTCACTAAACGACTACTGACATTTAAGTATATTTAGTGTGTGACAATGCATTTTTTTAATTGATGCTTTTTATTTATTATTGTATTTCTGAGTGCTAAGTGAGCACTTTGTACCTTTAACACACATTACACACTAGACTTTTACTTTTAGAAGCGCCTAGACACGTTATTAAAAAATATACATTATTTATTACCAGATAAGTGCCTTACAAAATACAAAAATAGGTCTTAAATGTAATATTTTTTCATGAATTATACAATGTGAAGACAATTTTCCTTTAACAAACATCTCCAAGTCTCTTATGTGGACATGCCAAAATCTGGTTATTGCCATGTGTCGAGCCTAATGTACATATGTAATTGCAATCCTTTGCATATCCGCTCTCAAGAACCAGCCATTGTTACCAGTCACATATACCAGTATAATCAAAATGTTCTAATTCTTAAATATTTGGTTATTGATGGACCTAGCCTCTTTGCAATTAAGAAATTTAAAACTACTTATACAAGACAATCTTTTAAATATACTTACTAAATATACAATACTGTGTACCACATATGCTCTTCTTTCTGCAGACATAGTCTACCTCCTAAAATAAAAAGATAGCCGAAATCAGTTGATTGAAGCGTTCTACCATCTTTTGTATCTTTTGTATCTTACAAAGAAATCTATACAGACCAGTCAGTCATCACACATACTAACTCATTTCTGACAAAAAAAAATTTGTTGAATAAATTGGAGAGTATGTTTGCATTTCCAGCAGATATTTTCCCTCTAGCAAGCCCCTGTGCTTTGTACTTTATATACATGGTTGTCCTTGGAGACTAAATTCCCTTAGCTCTTAGATAAAATTGCTATCTGGGTGTTATATAAATACGTTTTTTTTTTTTAAATCTTCTGTATGAAATGGGATCTATCTGTAACAAAGTTAATTTAGAAATGACATATGGACAAATAACAAAGGGACTCCAGTATTTGATAATATCTTAACAAAAATTACTTTAAAATTCTTATAGAATAACATTAATTTTGTCAAACATATTTTTCTGCAATTAAATCGGAAGACACAGCAATGGAAAATAATTCTGAGATCTTATGTTGCCAATAACCAATAATAACCTGATATGTGCTCAGTTAAACTGGTTTGCTTTTTCTTACATTAAGTTTGGGGACATAGGCGTGCGCACGGGGTGTGCCTGGGCACACCCTAATCCCCGCGGCACGCCTATGGAGTGAGACCGGCAGGGGAGATCTCAGAATCTCCCCTGTCGGCTAATGCAGAGCCAGTGCTATCCGAGCGCCGGCTCTTCTCTCAGCCTCCCTCCCCACAGCAGCATGGAGGGAGGCACGAGAGGACCCGGGGAGCTCAACCAGCAGCTCCGCCGGGTTCCTCTCGCGAGATCTGAGCACAGGGGCTAGAGTTCACTCTCCACTGGACCACCAGGGAAAGCAGCAGCACGATCCCCCCTCCCTACATAAGGTAAGAAGGGAGGGGGGATATTAAGTAATGTACCCCCATCTCCACCCCCACAATCACCCACACACATGCAGCACACACATACAGCGCACACACCCACACACACAGCACCCACACAGCACTTACACACATACAGCACACACAGCGCACACACACATACAGCACCCACACACATACAGCACCCACACACACATACAGCACACACATACACACACACACACACAGCACACACATACAGCACCTTCACACATACAGCGCCCACACACATACAGCACACACATACAGCACACACACACACATACAGCACCATCACACATATACAGCACACACACACACAGCACACACATACAGCACCTTCACACATACAGCACACAATACAGCACCCACACACATATAGCACCCGCACACACATACAGCGCACACACACATACAGCACCCTCACACACATACAGCACACACACATAAAACACACACACACCACACACATACAGCACCCACACACGCACAACACACACACATACAGCACCCAAACACACACATCACCCTCACACACATACACCACACACACACAGCACACACACACACACATACAGCACACACACAGATACAACACACACACAGAACACACATACAGCACCTTCACACATACAGCACCCACACACACACAGCACACACATACAGCACCCACACAGCACACAGCACCCTCTCACACACAGCACAGAAACAGCACCCTCACAAACACACACACAGCACACTAACAGGACCCTAACAAACACACACACACACACAAACACCCTCACACACACAGCACACAAACAGCACCCTCACACACACATCACACTAAGAGCATCCTCACACACAGCACCCTTACACACACACACACACAGCAACCTTACACACACAACACCCTCAAACCACCCTCATGCAGCACACACACACACAGCAGTGTATGTTTGTGTGTGTGTATATATATATATATATATACACACACACATACATATACACGCGGCGTGTGTTTGTGCTTTAGGGTGCACACCCTAATGCTATAGGCTGCGCACGCCTATGTTTGGGGCAAAAGGTATATTTCTGTATACAGGATTGTGAATATACCCCTTTTATCCATGGAATCATTTCAACATGCTCTATTTACAAACAAAATAGAGCGCCCCACTCCCCCCGCCCGCTCGGCATGTCTGTTAGCCGCGAGGCTAACAAGACATTTGCCCTGGGCATTTGGGGGCAGCGTTTTTTGCCGCCCTCTGAAAAATGCCGCCCAAGGCAAATGCCTTGTTTGCCTTGCGGCTAAAACGCCCCTGTGTATGTATGTATGTCAGTATATATGTGTGTGTATGTGTGTATATCAGTATGTATGTATGTCTGTCAGTATGTATGTATGTACTTCAGTATGTCTGTATGTCAGTATTTGTGTGTGTATGTATATTCATCACTATTAAATCAGAAATTTGTAATTGAGCCTCTAATTACTAGAAGCATAGTTATTCCAATTGACCTTAGACTCTCTATGAGCCACAGTATACTAATGACCTTCACACCTCCTTTTTTGTATGAAAATGATGAGCCTATTTAGCCTCTGTAGGTATATATAACCCCTAAGTATATATATAAATTTGATCAGTATCCCTTTTTTGGATATAAACTTCATTACAGTAAATGACCATTTAATACTTCATGTTAAAATGATTCCTTTTTTCTAAATGTACATCACTGTTCTCTCAAAATTAACATTAGGGAATCTTTCCTTTCCCATACATATGGATTGAAGAGGATTGTGTGTATATATGTTTCTTTTGTATATATTTAGCTCCTTTTTTTATATCTCTGTTCTTTTTGTAATAGATTTAGTGATTGCATTGGTACTTATATATCTGTTTATGGAATGAGGACATTTACATGGACATTTACATCAAGTTAACGGCACACACGTCGGGCATAGTAATCTGACGTGTGCGCCATGACGCTAAACAGACGCGACTCACTGTCGCGAGCGTCATGACGTCATTCGGGCGCGCCATATTGCATATAAGTATGGGACTCATGCTGCTTCTTTCTGACAGGGCTAACAAGACATACATCGTGATACTTCAGAGATCAATGAGGAAGAAGTGAGGAACTGTTCTATATATACTACCTGCAAAAGAAGAAGAAAAGAGGAACTACAACTACAACTACAGGGATTCACCTTTACATTTATAGAAACTGGATAACAGAATTTACACCTCCACTGGTGAGATCCACCCATATTATATAGTGTGTACACACTGGAACTGTATATACTTACTTTTTTTCTCTTCCCTTTTTTTCTTTTGTTCCTTTTTTTCCTTTTTTTCTTTTTTCTTTTTTCTGATTTTTTGAAAGGAACTTTTTTGATATTTTTTGTTTTTCCTTTTTTCCCACTTACCTGTTTTTCTCTGGAGGATACAATTTTTTGGAACATCTGATATAGTTATTTACATCATGGTCAGGGACTCTCATAGTTAACATGAAGTCACAGCAGTAGACTTATAACGCTTTGTTTCTATTTACGTGTACATATTTCCAATTTAAGTGTGTATATATTATCAATTTTTTCAGACTTTATAACATACTTGATTAATGAATTATATTTACGTAAGACAATGAATTCACTAATGATTCATTAAATTTAGCAATGAAATCTATCTTGAATTTGTGAGTGCAGTATCATTTTCCTGTATTTTGTATATGTATGTATGTCAGTATGTGTGTATGTATGTGTGTGTGTGTGTGTGTGTGTGTATATATATCGGTATGTATGTGTGTGTGTGTGTATGTATGTCAGTATGTGTGTATGTCAGTATGTGTGTGTATGTATGTGTATGTATGTCAGTATATGTGTGTATGTATGTATGTATATCAGTATATGTGTGCGTGTATGTATGTCAGTATGTGTGTATGTATGTGAATGTGGATGTATTTCAGTCTGTATGTATGTCTGTGTGTGTGTGTGTGTGTGTGTATGTATGTCTGTGTTTGTGTATGTATGTATCTGTATGTATGTGTATGCATTTCAGTATGTATGTGTATGTATGTATGTCTGTGTGTGTATTGTGTGTGTATGTATGTATGTAGGTCAGTATGTATGTTAGTGTGTGTATGTATGCATGTATGTATGTGTATGTTTGTCCATATATATGTATGTATGTGTATGTCTGTGTCTGTCTGTTTATGTATGTATGTCAGTATGTGTGTGCGTATTTATGTCCTTATGCGTGTGTTTGTAGTGTGCATAGGAATTCGTTATTATTTTTTAAAGTCCGGCCCCCAACAGTGTCGTGAACTGGCCCCCTGGTATAAATGATCATGTAATGAGGATTACAAGAAACGCTCTGACACTTCAAGTGCCGGAAGTCGCAAGAGATCTGCCATATGCTCTTCATACCAGATAGCTAGGCCCTTGGACTACAAGGGAGAGAGACCACTGTATCAGCAGAGAATCAATTACTGCATAAAAAAAGATATAGTGTGGGGAAGCATATTAACCCCCTAATCTTGTCACACTTACCTCCCCTCGCACTGTCACACTCCCTCCTCCAACTTTGTCACATTCAACTCCTAACCCTGTCCCCCTCCCACCCCAATCATGTCTTGTGCACACCTCTCGCCATGTCACATTCACCCTGCCACAGTAACTTTTTTGCACTCTGGCCCTGCACAACCACTGACAGGAATAAAAACTTGAATTATCAATAAAATTAGGCTTATATTTATTGGTACCTGTAACAAATGCAATACATACATACCATACATACGCATACACAGACTGCTGAATACATTCACAGTCTGCTGAGTACACAAAAGCTGCTACTTACAGACACGCATACTACTGAGTATACACACACAGATTGCTAAATACACACATACACAGACTTCTGAATACATACACACAGAAAGACTGCTAACTGCACACACACAGACTGCTGAATACACACATCAATTGTGGCTACATTGCACTGCCTGATGGTCTGATGGTAGCGGGTAGTGAATTCCAGCCTGCAGCTCCTGCGAACTGAGTGCTCTGTCGAGGCATTGTCATGGTAACATACAGCAACGCTCTGACCAACCTGCTCGTGGGAGGAACACAGCCTCCTGGGCCCTCTATCTCTGAAGCCTCCTGGGTCCTTCCCTCACTGTCCTGCTGAAGTGAAGTGTCTTTGGACGACCAGTAAACAGGGCTGGCGCGTCCTATTGGCCGATTAGGGCCTTCTCAAGTGGGGCGCCAATAAGAAGCGCCCTTCTATGTTGCACACATTCTTTAATGTGTGCTGCAGATGATGGCACCACGAGCTAAGGACCACTTAAATTGCTGAAGACTAGTACCTGGTGCCTTCAACCTTAGCCCGCAAAGATCAGAGAGCTGCCACCCCTACACACCTTTCATTCCGGCAGCGCAGGGGCGCATCGCACGATCGGATCAGTATATGTGTCTGTTTGGGTCTGTCTGAATTAGCGCTTTGTCTGCTTGGATCTGCGTGTGCCTGGATCTGTGTGTGCTTACTTCGGTCTGTGTGTGTGCCTCTCAGTCTGCATGAGTCAGTGTATGTCTGCTTGAGTCAGAGTGTGTGTCTCACTCTGCATGAGTCATTGAATTTGTGTGTGCATTGGTCACGGATTTTGATTGTGTGGACTATTGAGTGTGAGTGAGTGTGTGTGTATATGTATGTAGTATCAGTGATTGTATTGCATTTTTTAATAAAAAAATAAATAAATCTATACTTATAAAGGAACACTATAGTGTAAGGAATATAAACCTGTATGCTGCATACTATAGTGTCTCTGTCCCTATATAGATTCAAGCCCCCCCACCATAAAAATGATTGTAATAAAGTGTGTGTGGGGGGTAATTTACATTTATTAAGCACTGACTCCTTCTGCACTGCTTGCCTCCTTACCTCACTCAATGTCACTGATGGGGCAATGCTGGTCCAATCCAATGTTCCTCATACAGGAGAATTGGGGACTTGATGCACAAAAGTGGCAAGCGCTATGCACTTCCAATGCTTCCCATAGTTACATGGCATTGTAGTAGAGGTGTCTCTAGTGGCTGTCAGTGTGACAGCTACTAGAGGCTTGTTTGACTCTTCAAGGTAAGGCAATGTATCTTGTGGGGTTAAACCTACAGGACCACTGTGGAGCAAATGGGGTGGCAAAATCTTTTTTTTCTAGGGCGGCAAAATTCCTTGTACCGGCCCTGCCAGTAAAGGAGATCTTTGATATACCTATCAGGCAGAGAAGGCAGATTGTGAGACCGGCTCTGCATGGTCCGACAATGGAGTTGAAAGGATCTCGTGGGCATCGCGGTGGGGCCTCTATGCTCGCAATTGCCCAGCGTGAACATGTGGAAAGACCACCCTGCTTTTACCCGCCCTGTCACAGTCACCCTCATGAAGACAGTGTCACGTCCCCCACGCCTCCATGCAGCGTGGCTGAATCCGATCGATGTGGTCACACTGTTAAAAATAATAAAAACTTACCTAAGGCAAGTCATCTTGCCGTTCAGCACCCTCATGGAGCGATCCCAGACCGGTGCAGTGTTCTAATAAACGCTGGCCGCTGCGGTCCCAAGCAACTATGTAGCCCCGCCTCCGTCCTCAAGAAAGATGGCGCTGGCGTGCATGTGACGTCACACAAACAATGCACACGCACGGTTTGAGGTCAAAGGCTATGTTCAACCAATCATAGCCTTAAGAGGGTTACCTAAACTCAAAATAGCATTTGGTCAGTGCCCTGTCGTGGTTTCCACTAGTTGGTTAACAGAGAGTGTTCTAGTTCTAATAGTGTTCCTATTCTAGTTCTTTTTGGTATTTGAATTTCCCGTATTTCTGGTGACCTCGGCTAGTATTTAGACCATTCTTTATTTACGTTAAGTCCGGCCATTCTAAGGCCCGGTATAAGTTACATGGTTACATAGCTGAAAAGAGACTTGCGTCCATCAAGTTCAGCCTACCTCACATTTGTTTTTTGCTGTTGATCCAATAGAAGGCAAAAAAACCAGTTTGAAGCACAATTTTGCAACAAGCTAGGAAAAAAATTCCTTCTTGACCCCAGAATGGCAGTCAGATTTATCCTTGGATCAAGCGGTTATTACCCTACATTGAAAGATTATATCCTTGAATATTCGGTTCTTGCAAGTATGCATCTAGTAGCCGTTTGAACATCTGTATGGACTCTGATAAAACCACTTCTTCAGGCAGAGAATTCCACATCCTGATTGTTCTTACAGTAAAAAACCTTTCCTTTGCCTTAGACGAAATCTTCTTTCTTCCAGTCTAAACGCATGGCCTCGTGTCCTATGTAAAGTCCGGTTTGTGAATAGATTTCCACACAATGGTTTGTATTGGCCCCGAATATATTTGTATAATGTTATCATATCCCCTCTCAGGCGACGTTTTTCTAAACTAAATAGGTTTAAATTTGTTAACCTTTCTTCATAGCCGATATGTTCCATTCCTTTTATTAGTTTTGTAGCCCGCCTCTGCACTTTTTCTAGTGCCATAATATCCTTCTTTAGAACAGGTGCCCAAAATTGCACAGCATATTCAATATTGCATCTTACCAGTGATTTATAAAGAGGCACTTCCAAGGTAATGTTATCCTTGTTCATTGTGTATTACATAGTTCTGCGTGTTGGGTCATATTGTAATCGTGACAGACAGTCATTATACTCACAACTTATTGAAACATAGCTTTGCCATTAACACAATGTACAAAGTCTCCCCCCAATACATTGCAAGCAGCTACCCCACACATACGTCCCCAGACACAAGAATTTACCTACCTCAGATTTTTATCATTATTTTTATATTTCCATTTTGAATGTTTATTTTTTTTTAGCATATCAATAAATCAATGTTTTATTAATCAACTCTTTTTTTCAAGTAACTAATTTTTAAGAATTGTGATACTATCACTAAATCAAGTTTTGAGCAATTAGTTCTTTGTACTAATTTGCTTTTGTTTATTTACCTGGACTGTTGCTCTATCTTTTGTACACAAAAGTATACTAAGCCGTAAGTGCTATTAACCCTGCGTTGTTTTCGCAAGCAGGGTCTAGATTACTTATGCTATAAATACTGTTTCTATGATCAGGAGTTCAATGTGGATCCTAAACTATTTTTGTTCTTAGTTAAATTCAGGACTTATTCATTGGACTTGTCAATATATGTTATAGTACCCTAAATATCATCATATCAGATACCACTTATTTGTGTTTCGTATCTATTTATTTTACCATTTAAGGTTATATCTATTTCCATTTTTATTCTTATACCGACTTTTACTGTTCTAGCTCCTGGGTACCTACACTCGGTAGTGCATTCTTTTTACAAGAATTTACATGCTCACAGAGACTTAAATTCACACACAAGGATACTTACTGTCAGACACAAACTTTCAAGCACATATACTCACTTTCAGACACATACTTCAGGCACATAGACAGGTAGACAATGACCGCAGGACACACAGCACAATAAGCATTGTATCTGCATGTCTGTATTTGTCAGTGTGCATCAGTGTAAAATTTATTAATGGACACAATAACAGGTATTAATTAATGGGCACACTGAATGTAATATGTATTAACCCTTTAAGGACAGAGGCAATTGCACACATTTTGATCAAAACAAAATGTAACAAAACCTCTAATTTGCACTATATGTCTGTTCAAACATAAATCACATTTCATGTTAAATGCACCCACACCTGTTATATATAATTTTGATCAGGAGAAACAGGGCATTCGTTTCACATCAAATATTTAGATATGAAACCTAATTTTAAAGGAATTAAAACAAAATAAGTGTGAGAAATTATTTAACATTTAACATCTAGCTTTTTAACTGTGAATGTCATAATACCGTTAGCTTTTTCTGTACCTAAAATACACATATTTCTGTTTAGTAATGTCTCACAAGTACAACAGTACCCCAACTGTCCAGGTTTTATGGTGTTTGGGAAAGGTACAAGGTCAACTATAAGGCTTTCTCCATATGACCATTAGGTCACATGCAGAGCCGGTGCAAGGATTTTTGGCTACACAGGCAAAGATGAATTTTGCAGGCCCCCACTAAAAAAAAAAAAATGCGTCTTCACTTGTTTGTATTTTATCCCCTCTTTATTATGTCTTACACCCACTTGTGTGTCTCTGATAACCCCCTTGTGTATCTTTCCCCAGCCACTTTGTGTGTCTCCCCCTGTGGCGAAAGAAACCTTGCCACTTGTACTTGGAGGGGCCTGCTTGCCAGCCTCCTGCCCACAGACTGTGGGCCCTGCAGGGAAACCTGTAAAAGACTACCAAACTTGACCAACTGTTAGCACTGATTTACCTGGAACTGTTTTGGGTATAGGACCATGAGGTTCCAGGAAATTCCTGAACCTCTGAACCGATCTGGGTGATTTTTGGATATGTTGTTCACCCAGATCGGGGCTATCAGGTGGTTTTATGTGTTTTTAAGGTACTTTTTTGAGTTTCATAAAATTGTATGCTTTTCTGTGCTTGGAGATAATTGAGTTACCGTATATACTCGAGGGGGCTGACAGGAGCTGCAGGAAGGTAAGTAACAGCTCACTGCCAGTCCCCCCACTGAACAACCAATGCCACTGGACCACCAGATTCAATATTATTATTTTAATATTATTTTATTTTAATAATATTATTTTATTATTATATTATTATTATTTCAATTTTATTTTAATAATATTTTATTATTATATTATTATTATTTTAATATTTGCATTATTTTTTTTTAAATGTTTTTTTGTCCCCCCTCCCTGCTTGTTGCCTGGCCATACACACAGATCTAAACCTGAATTATTTAATATGTGATCAGCTTTTCCAACTAATCCTCAATATACAGCACCTCTCACACACATCACCTCTCACACACACAGTACCCCTCTCACACACAAAGCACCCCTCATACACTGCACCCATCGCACACAAACAGAGCACTCCTCACACACACACTGCAGACCTCTCAAACTCAGCACCCCTCTCACACACTGCACCCCTCACACACACACTGCACCCCTCACACACACATCACACTCAAACACACACACATTGCAACCCTCACAAATTGCAACCCATCACTCACAGACACTGCACACCCACACACATTACATTTCAGACATACACTCTAGATCCTATACACAACTCTGGACCATCTAGACACACACATATACACACTAGATCCCCAATACACACTCTGAATCCTCTAAACACACACACTAGATATCTTGTACACACCCTGGGTCCTCCAATCACACACTAGATCATCTACACACACAATAGATCCCATATAGACACACACTACACCACCTACACACACACTACATTCTGATATATACACTCTGGATCCATGATGCACACCGTATGCAAACACATACTACATTCCCTAAATACACACTCTATTCAACCCCTACACACACTATATTAGCTATACAAACACAGACAACTATGCCCACTATTTACACTCTCTTAATTTCTGCAGCCCATAGCCACACATATTACCCTACAAACACAACACAAATGAAACGGACCTATTTACACAATATCAGCTATCTCCACAAACATGCAATTCCACAAGCAGGCTCCAAACACGTGCCCATGCCTGGCCCTTTTTTCCCTCTGGTATCCTACTTATGGAGACATCAGAGACAAGTTACAAGCAAACACAGCACAAGAATGCCTGCACTGTGCAGAACAAATACAGGACCTTATTCACATTCTAGAGCTCTTCAGCAGGACTCTGCACATGGTCTGCCCTGGAAGAGCATTGAACCAACATGCTCACTTTGAGAGGGCATGTGCTTGTCATTGGTGATGACAAAACACACCCTCTCTGTGACCCCTCGTGCTTCTAAGTGGGCCACTATAATTAAAAAAATGCCCATGCTGAATTTTGTTTTACCAGTCCAGCCCTGGTTTTGCCCCATTCGGTACGGGCCGTTTGGACTTAAGTCATTAACTCTGTTACAGTAGAAAAAACACTCTACATGATTGCTGCAAAAGTTTGCTTTTGGTTTTTTATTTTCATAGATTTGTTAGCGAACACATCAAGAATACAAGTGCAGCTTACCTCAATGCCATGTCACTGCTATCTAAAACTTATCTTTTCTACACTTGCAAATGCTGTCAAGCTTTTTGTTATCGTTTGCACAACATAAATAAATATTGTAAAAAAAAAAATTGCACACTACAGGTATATGTAAAAGAAAACAAAAACAAACTAGCTTGCCATACAAAACACATTTTATATCAGAGAAAAATATAGCAACTGGGAATAGGCTCAGACACCCGTCTCCCACCATTACAATAATATAACTACATACAGTTGATACTTTTATAACCCTTTCCAGCTTTATGCAAGTCAACAATTCTTAATCGTAGGTCTTTTGAGAGCTCTTTTGTGCGAGGCATCATTCACATCAGGCAATGCTTCTTGTGAAAAGCAAACCCAGAACTGGTGTGTGTTTTTATAGGGCAGGGCAGCTGTAACCAACAGCTCCAATCTCATCTCATTGATTGGACTCCATTTGGCTGACATCTCACTCCAATTAGCTCTTGGAGATGTCATTAGTCTAGGGGTTCACATACTTTTTCCACCTGCACAGTGAATGTTTACATGGTGTGTTCAATAAAAACATGGCAACATTTCATTATTTGTGTGTTATTAGTTTAAGCAGACTGTGATTGTCTATTGTTGTGACTTAGATGATGATCAGATCAGATTTTATGACCAATTTGTACAGAAATCCATATCATTCCAAAGGGTTCACATACTTTTTCTTGCAACTGTAACACACATTCCATTGGTGATGTTTTGGCACCACTTTTTAGAACAGAATTCTTTGATAAAAGCGATGGGTTGGGGCTCTAATTATTAAAATTCAAGGGGCGGACATAGCCACCACTTATCCTTCGATAAATTTACCCATTAATCCATTTAGGCCAACTAGTTGTGGGATTTGTAAAGCTTATAATAGTAGTAACGTTATAAAGTCTAAGATTAAGGCTATGAAAAGTTCAGTATCCAGAAATTCCACTGAGTAAAATTTGACAAGGCACCGTAAATATTTTAAGATACACTGTCAATACAAAATAAATAAATTATATTTACAAATATTTATGTTGTATAATATACCATCTTATTATTTTTTTAATTTATTTATGTATACTGAATTTATTGAAGAAGCCTCTTGCCTTCCTTTCTTACTCCCAACTATCCATTGTTAAAAAGTTTAAAATTGCTCTGCAGGGCAGGTAAGGGGCACCAGGTTCTCACTCACCTATTATTCATGTGAAGATGTGTAATAGTTTCTCTAAGTTGTTAAATTCCCTACATTCTGTTATTGCAAAGCCTTAAGGAATATGATGGCGCCATGTAAATGGCAATAATAATAATAGCCACAGCCATTGCTAGTAAAAATAGTCAAAATTTGCAGAATATGCAAAGAGCCAAAAATCACAACGCAGTGTCTTTTGCTAAGGGTATCTGCAGAATTGCAGGGTGAAGTCTAAAACACGAAGCCTATCTGTGACGATTTGCATGTCAAGCTGAGAATTCTGAAATAATTGTGCCCGAAGTGGACTTTTCAAAAAGAAACTTGAGATATT
Source organism: Pelobates cultripes (assembly GCA_933207985.1). Taxonomy (NCBI): domain Eukaryota; kingdom Metazoa; phylum Chordata; class Amphibia; order Anura; family Pelobatidae; genus Pelobates; species Pelobates cultripes. Next base: position 168,469,704 of record OW240916.1, on the reverse strand, counting down.
CATGTAATGCACAACAGTAATTTTTATATCGGCATTGTGGTTAAATTTATCTTATTTGGACTTTTCATAAATTAATTGGCACCTAGCTATACATTCAACTACCAGACAAAGGTTTCTGTGCTCATTTATGTAAAGTACCAAATAAATAATTTGCTTTTGAGAAGTCCACTTTAACATAGACAATTCCATTATGAGAAAAAAATATAATTGAAATGGCATTGTGATTTTTGGGGTCTTTGCATGTTTTTACTAGCGATAGCTTTGGGAATTTGTAAACGCTGATGGTGGAAACTCTAAAATTTGTCATCTTTTCCAGCCTTAGGGTTTCCTAAAACACAAAGTAGTACCTCTTTGTCTTCTCATATATTTAAACTGTGTTGGAATTTCAATGAAAACACTAAAATTAAAATTGCATGAAACATTTTTCATTTTTCCATTCGCTGATGTTAATGGATAGATTCCTGAGAGCTAGAGTCAAGGGCGTGCTGGGAAGAGGGCAGGGAGGCAATTGCCCCCCAAGCCGCCGTAAACCCAGGGCCGCCCGCATCCAGCAAAAATAGGAAAAACCTGATTCCCCGGCCTCTGGCTCCGGTCCTGCCTCTGGCTGAGGACTCAGATTTTTCAACTTACCTTACTCTTCCTGCAGTCAGTGGAGTCGGCCAGCCTCTCCTGATGATGTCAGGATGAGGGGCGTGGCTTTCACTGCTCTTCCAACAGGACCGCTGGGTTGTCTGGGAGAAGAGCAAAGGAAGTCACGCCCCCTCCAACTGACATCATCAGGAGAGGCCGACTTCACTGACTGCTGGCTGCTGTATGCTGGTTGCTGCTCCTGCTCCTGCTGGCTGCTGCCCACCCCTCCCTGGCCTAAGGTAAGACTCAGGGAGGAGGAAAATACACTTTCGTTTTTTTTTATTCCCCTCCTCGGCCCCTGTCCCCTTAGTCAGCCCCTATCCCCCCTCCTCATCCCTGTCCCCTTAGTCAGCCCCTGTCCCCTCCTCAGTCCCGGTCACCCTTCCTCAGCCCTGTCCCCTTAGTCAGCCCCTGTCCCCTCCTCAGCCCCTATCCCCCCTCTGCAGCCCCTGACCCCCTCTCAGCCCCTATCCCACCCTTTCCCTGCTCCTTTCACCCTCTCAGCTCATGTCCCCTTCCTCAGCCCCATGCCCCCCACTACAGCCCCATAACATCCTCACTACAGCTCTTCTCCCCCAACTGCAACCCATATAACCCACACCACAGCCCCTTTCCCAAATTGTAGCCATCAACCTACTTCAGCCCCTATCCCCCGCCCTACATTTCCTAAACCCCCAATTACAGCTTATACCCTTCACTACAGCCCCTATACTACAGATATTACTGTAGGTGAAAGTTTAGGATCCAGTGATCATCAGTCAGTGTGGTTTAATATAAGAACAGTGACTGAGTCACACCACACAAAAACAAAAGTTTTAGACTTTAGAAAAGCAGACTTTTCTAAAATTAGAATATGGGTAGAGGAGTCATTTTCAGACTGGAGCAATTTAAATGGAGTCCAAGAGAAATTGGATTATTTAAAAGTTGCACTATTGAAGGCAACAGAAAATTGCATTAGGTTTGTCCGTAAAAGCAACAAATTCAAGAAACCACTGTGGTACTCCGCAGATGTGGCCAAAATAGTTAAAACCAAAAAGTTAGCATTTAGGAATTATAAAAAAACCCAGAGTGAGGAAGACAAAATGAGCTATAAGATTAGGCAGAAAGAGGCTAAGCAAGTTATAAGAGCTTCCAAATCACACACAGAAGAGAAAATAGCACAGTCAGTAAAAAAGGGGGATAAAACATTTTTTAGATACATAAATGAGAAAAGAAAAGTAAAACAAGGATTAGTTAGATTAAAAACAAAAGAAGGAAGGTATGTAGAAGAGGATAAAGGTCTAGCTGACTGCCTCAATGAATATTTTTGATCTGTATTTACAGATGAAAATGAATGAAAGGGACCTCAGTTGAGAAAAGGGATAAATGAGTCATTTATTACACATAAGTTTACAGAGAAAGAGGTTCTATTTCAACTGTCAAAAGTAAAAGACAAATAAGTCAATGGGACCTGATGGAATACACCCAAAGCTATTAAAAGAGCTTAGTGGTGTACTAGCAAAACCATTAACAGATTTATTTAACCATCATTGTTAACAGGAGTAGTCCCAGAAGATTGGAAGTTAGCGAATGTTGTGCCCATTTACAAGAAAGGTAATAGGGAGGAGTCAGGCAACTATAGGCCAGTAAGCCTTACTTCAGTGGTGGGGAAAGTGATGGAAACCATGTTAAAGGATAGGATTGATGAACACCTAAAAACACATGGATTTCAAGATCAGAGACAACATGGGTTTACTTCAGGGAGATCATGCCAAACTAATCTTATTGATTTTTTTGATTGGGTAACTAAAATTATAGATCAGGGTGGTGCAGTAGACATTGCTTACCTAGATTTCAGTAAGGCTTTTGACACTGTTGCACATAGAAGGCTTATCAATAAACTGCAATCTTTAAGTTTGGATTCCAATATTGTTGAATGGGTAAGGCAGTGGCTGAGTGACAGGCAACAGAGGGTTGTAGTTAATGGAATATATTCGAAGCTTGGACTTGTCACCAGTGGGGTACCTCAGGGATCTGTACTTGGACCCATTCTCTTTAATATTTTTATTAGTGATATTGCAGAAGGTCTTGATGGTAAGGTATGTCTTTTGCTGATGATACTAAGATATGTAACAGGGTTGATGTTCCAGGAGGGATAAGCCAAATGACAAATGATTTAGGTAAACTAGAAAAATGGTCAGAATTGTGGCAACTGACATTTAATGTGGATAAGTGCAAGATAATGCATCTTGGACGTAAAAACCCAAGGGCAGAGTACAGAATATTTGATAGAGTCCTAACCTCAACATATGAGGAAAGGGATTTAGGGGTGATTATTTCTGATGACTTAAAGGTAGGCAGACAATGTAATAGAGCAGCAGGAAATGCTAGCAGAATGCTTGGTTGTATAGGGAGAGGTATTAGCAGTAGAAAGAGGGAAGTGCTCATGCCATTGTACAGAACACTGGTGAGACCTCACTTGGAGTATTGTACACAGTACTGGAGACCGTATCTTCAGAAGGATATTGATACCTTAGAGAGGGTTCAGAGAAGGGCTACTAAACTGGTTCATGGATTGCGGGATAAAACTTACCAGGAAAGGTTAAAGGATCTTAACATGTATAGCTTGGAGGAAAGACGAGACAGGGGGGATATGATAGAAACATTTAAATACATAAAGGGAATCAACACAGTAAAGGAGGAGACTATATTTAAAAGAAGAAAAACTACCACAACAAGAGGACATAGTCTAAAATTAGAGGGACAAAGGTTTAACAATAATATCAGGAAGTATTACTTTACTGAGAGGGTAGTGGATGCATGGAATAGCCTTCCAGCTGAAGTGGTAGAGGTTAACACAGTAAAGGACTTTAAGCATGCGTGGGATAGGCATAAGGCTATCCTAACTATGAGATAGGGCTAGGGACTAATGAAAGTATTTAGAAAATTGGGCAGACTAGATGGGCCGAATGGTTCTTATCTGCCGTCACATTCTATGTTTCTATGTTTCTGTCCCCCCATTACAGCCCTGTCCCTTTACTCAGCCCCTGTCTACTGGTTTTAAAAGTGTAAAGTTTGGGTGTATGTGTGTGTCAGTATGTTTCTGTGTGTGTGTGTTAGTATGTCTGTGTGTGTGTGCGTGTCAGTATGTCTGTCTATGTGTGTGCCAGTTTGTCTGTGTGTGTGTGTCATACAGGATGCCTGTGTGTGTGTGTGTGTGTCAGTATGTCTGTCTGTCTGAGTCAGTATGCCTGTAACAGTGTGTCTTTCTGTGTGTGGTCTGTGTGCATGTCAGTGAGTGTGTGCGTGTGCCTGTCAGTGAGTGTGTGTTTTTTTTAGTGTGTGCCAAATCAGCAAGTGTGTGTGTGCCTGTGATTGAGTGTCTGCTTAGGTGACTGCCACCCCCCTTCCCCCCTCCCCCCTTTCAATCACATGGGAAAGGTGTTTTTACTCTCGTCTTGGTGCAATGGGCCACTTGACTGGATTTGCCCCCCAGGCCTAAGGCTGCCAGCCCTCCCCTGTCTAGAGTGGAATCCAATTGGAAAATAAAGTAGATTTCTAAATTGCTAGCAAGAACAATGAATCACATGGTGATCATTATTTCAAGTATAAAACCATTAGTTATTTCAGAAGAAATAACAGGTTATATAAAAAAGTCCTACATATAGTGTGTGTGAGTTAAAATATAATCTGCAATAATCAGAGATCGTTAATAGACATATTGATACATTTAGTAGCTATGTGCAGAATTAATCTTGTGTTTATTAGCAATCCTGCATTTGTAAAGTCAAGTGTTAATCTAACAATAAAAACAAACATAACAAATACAACCTTCTCTTTTGAAATCATAAGAGCTTATTCCCAGGAGGCTTGTTAGTAGAATGCCATATATATAAAAAAATGATTTGCAAAGGGATTTGATGTTGTTTTTTATTCTTCTGTCTTTAATGAATTGAGAAGGTAAACAAAGCACTAGGAAGCAAATAAATGAAAAGATTTAATTGGAGTCTCTTGAGATTTTGTTAAGAAATTGTGAAACATTTACACACAATGTATTATATTGCATAAACTATATGGTGAAACAAATGGTGGTTTATGATATTTTACATTTATTTTTCACTGTGTTCTAAATTTGTAACTAGCTTATGACACAAAAACATTTAGGATATTCACGTCAGTAATTTCAGATTATATAATCCGAATTTCACAAACAAATAAATCTACCATGTTAAAGCTTGCACACAAGGTTGGTGCTACCTTAAGGTGGCTCAGGCAGCTGCCTTAGGATGTCCCGGCATGCGGTGCAGTATTCTTGGATATTGCTGCCCCCATAAAAAGTGCAATTAAGTTTATATTTAATAACTGGATATGTAATATATTACATAAAAATAAATCCCTGGAGGGCCATTGACAAATTTTATGGTCTGCATCTGCTAGTGCATACCCTAATAACCTCATCCTCATAGTTCCAATGCACAGTTAGTGTGTCAGAGAACAATCATAGGGATTCTCAACCTTTGCTCTGACTCAACATTGAGCCCTGGAACTACAAAGGAGTGTTTATTATGGTTTGCACAAACAGGATGTGCTGATCATGTGATCTACCACCAGACCATCAGGAAATCGATATTAGCCAGCACTGGACCACCAGACAAAAGGCTGCAAGAGTTCGATCTCTGTTCATCCTCCTCTTAATTCTTTGTAGTCAACCACAATGCAGGACCCTTCTAAATTGATTTTATCAAATTTTTACTGCCTGCCACACCTATTTTGTTTTCTATGGTCTTTACTCACTTGACTACTTGTAATCCTTTTGTAGTTGCAATGAAGAAGAAATTCGTTTTTTCAATACTACTTTTGAGTGCTTAATATTTGAGTTCAATCACTCATCCCATGTATACTTTTGCTTAATTGAAGGACCCTTCTAAGGCAGCTCCCTCTGTCTAGCTTTATTAGATTCTTAATGTTCAGCCTATGTTCTGTGTGTTCCCTAGTAATATCATAGTTGGGGGGGGTGGGTGGGTGTAGGGCTCGCAGGTGGAGATTGTAACAGGCATCTTGAAACCAATGCTTCTGGACATTTCAGAACAACATTGGCAGATCGATAGAGCGCAAAGGTCGCTTCGTGTGAGAAAAGGGGATGGGGTGATCCCCGATTGCAGACATCCTCTGCACTAACAATATGAGAATCGCATGGGGTCACCCCTCCAAAATGATGTCCTTCAGAGATGGTAGGCCACACATGCTTCAACCAGGAACAGATCCGAGTCTGCTCCTGTGCAGCCTTGGGATCAGCACTGCTAAAAATGTCTCCCTGCTGAGAGTATCTACTTTGCCAACTCTGCCCAGAGAGTGATACACGGTGAGTTAGTGAATAGCTGAGGGAGAGGCCTGTCAATACCCAACTCCATAGTGTTTTTGTTGGCCTGCTGAGTGCCCCCATCTCCATCCTACACATACCACTTTTACACCAGTTACCAAGGACAGCACTCTGGGACACGGTTTTGGGGATTCTCATAGGAGAGTTTTACCATGGGCTTCCCTGACATTGAGCCCCAGGTGCCAGATATTCTTATCTTATCTGGGATCCTAAAAGTAGATTTCAGGATGTGACCTGATACGGATCTTAGCAAGGGTTATCAGGCAAGTCACAAGACTCATAAAGCAATAGGGGAAGCAGAGAAGTGCAAATAGGTCTGCATTGCTAAATTGCGCCTCAAGCAAGGGTAATTTTGGGTGGAAGGCTACAGGGAGCAGAGGGACTAATATTTAGATCACTTATTCTTGATAAATGTATTGTTTAATTTTGCTTTTTGTACATAGTTGCCTTATGAATGTTTATTAAGTGTTCTTGCATAGCAAAACGTGTGGATTGTTCCAGATTGGATTGCTATTACTTTGGGGAACGTTTCACCGAATGGATCACGGAATATCGTCGTTCTTTTAGCGAAATTGGTCCCATAGGAATGAATGGCAAAATGTTCGAAACTAGAGTGGGAGCTGGCAAAAGCTGAAAAATCAGGATATGATTTCTAAACTGCCACCACTCCCTCATTTTCAAGCCCACCTACACAAATCTTATATCAAAACGTTCAGCTATCCCTGCTGCTACTAAACATGTCCACGGCTAAGCCATAGTCCTGATAGTTTTCACAATATGACCATTTGTTTGCAACTCACGCCGCCCATTGACATTCATTGAAACTCCACTCTAGCCAGCTTAAATTTTAAGTGCAATTTCTAAACTGAGACTGTGCCTTCATTTTTAATACTTCAGAGACATACTGTGCATCACAATGTAGGTCTGGGTCTTGTGATTCTCACAATATAAAGCTCTTTGCTGTAGGATTTATAGTTTTTAAAATATGACCGTTTGAAGATGGCAACCGCCAAAATACTCTGACTTGTGCAAAGTTGGAGCAGCAAGTGATGTCATAGACAGGGCCTTTTGTACACCTGCTAATGTTTTTATAAATGTATGTGTGACGAGACCAATCTCGCCACATTGCATTGGAAAAGCCTGGTTGCTCGCCTGTTGCCTTTGGACTATGGCCCCATGTTAAAAGCCTTCTTTTCCCCTGCAGAAAAGGATTATTTAACCGGATGCCTGTTCATTCGGTAGTTTAAACAGTATGAACTGCATTACCCCAGATAGCCATCCCGTGGAGTCTATTCGGATGGAGAACAGACTTTGTGAACACTTTAACTCCACGGCGATTGGACTGTGTGCATAGGATCTGAGCGCTATTCGGTACTTTTGTGTGCTCAGATCTAAGCTATCTGGGGTTAGGTAGAATGTATATGTTATGTGCAACAGTTGTAACTTTATACATTTTTATGTCTTTTACTGCCATGTGGTTAATGGAGTTTTGCCTCTGTGCTGGGAGATAATTGGATTACTTCCCAATTATCTCCAGGACAGAGGGAGGGAAGTTAGGATGCATTGTGGGGAGGTTTTACCTCTGTGTGTCTGTCATTGGTTCATGTCTGTCCTTTGTCACAGGCTCCCATTTGGTCCCCTAGGGGAGTGTCCACCAGGTGGGAGACCTGCATAAATACTGGGCAGGTAGCCCTCATTAAACAGACCACTGCTTGACCTCCAACACGGAGCATTGTCTTGTCTTTGGGGGGATTTACTGAACGCTGATTGCTAGGAGTGTAAGCCGCTTGGATGCTTTTCCTATTCGTCTGCTAGCAGCGATTCGTATGGTTCCAGTTTGTGTGTTTGGAATGCTATATTGGATGCCGTTCGGCAGTTTGGAGCATTCCCTTATTGGCAGTTCGTGAGCTTGGTGTTTTACAATAGCTGTGCCTGCATCTCTGAGAAGGGGACGATCGCCTAAACGTTTTTTACCCCTTGTGTGCAAAACGGTCCGTTACAGCATGTTTTAATGTAACTGTGAAGCACTTTGGGCAACATCGTTGCAATTAAATGTGCTATAAAAATAAATAAAAGTTGAAATGCATTTCTCACTCTATTAAGCTTGCCATGTGCACTTTTTAAATTTGATAAATCAATTGGTTAGTGTAATGTTTACTATCTTTACTCACTCCAAACACTCCACACAGTTACTCTGCCCAGTCCAACCTTTACACAGTTACTCCAGCCAATCCAACCACACAACAGTTACTCAAGCCACTCCACCCAGTTACTCTGCCCACTCCAGTTGTAGACTACTGGTGGAGGCAAGAACACTTCACACAATTTCCCCAGAAATTGTAGTTTTTCTTGTTTTGTATGTTATGAATTTACAAATTGTAAATGGCCGGACTTAGAATGAGACACAACGATAAGGGAAACCTGAAAGTAAAGTATACCAGAAAACAGGGAAGTCAAAACTAAGCCAAAGTCAATAACCAGAAATAAATGTTCAGGAACACACTCTTGGACAACCACTAAGGGAAACCATGACAGGACAATGAGTAAAGGCAAGAAAGGAGTTTAAATAAGTCTCCTTTAACTCTGATTGGCTGTACCCGGCCTCTGACCTCAGAACATGTGTGCGCGTCCTTTGCGTAACATCACACAAACACGTTGATATCGTGAGTGGACGTGGGGCTACAAATTGGTATGGATCTGCAGCGACAGGCGTCTTTCACTATGCCGCAGGAGTCAGATACACCTGCACATTGCTGCCGATCAGCATTTCTACCAATGCCCGGAAGGTAGTTAACCCTGGAGATGCCACAAGGTGGGGACGAACATGTGACAAAAATATCTGTAGACTAATTCACATAATGGTAGTGGCACCCCCCCAAAAAAAGAGACTCCTTTCCTGGACCTGTTGCTTGATGCTGAAAACGCATTTGACAGGATGAGGTGGAGCTACCTACAATATTCTTTAAAATCCTTTGAACTGGAGGGATATATTTTTGATGCAATTATGGCACTGTATGCCAATCCGGTAGCAAAAGTGGTTGGCAATGGGTTCTACTCTTCTTGGTTCACATTGGGGAATGGTACCAGACAGGGTTGCCCATTACCCCCACTATTGTACATAATATCATTGGATCCCCTTGCAATTGCTATAAGGCAGGATATGTGTATTAAGGGATTCCAGTATCATCAGACCCATTCCAAGCTAAACCTCTATTAAATGACTTAGATATAGCATTTGTACAAGAGACACATATCCCTTCAGCTACTCATCTTACTAATTTAAAGACCATATTTACTGCACAGCTAGAAGCTAAAACCCAAGTTCCATACTTTTGGGACACATTAACCTCTACGATCAAGGCCTTGCCACATGAATTGGACATTAACATTGCCAACAGGAGCTTACATTCAAAACTAATACGCTCATGCAGGCTGGGAGGACAGGACAATATAGTCTATGCAGGACCCTGTAAATGCCACAAATGCATTGATGTCTATCATCCGACAATCTTCAATGATTTCGGGCTATAAATTGAATATTGATAAATCCATTGCCCTAGAGAGGAATATACCAGAGAGGGATACAACATATCTGGATAGACATAATGTTTTTTTAGTGGGCTTCTAATTAATTAAATTACCTAGGGGTACAAATCAGTACAGATGTTACTCTTACCAATAAAAATCTAAAGGATTGGAAAAATATGTTGATCTCTTGGTGGGGAAGAGTAAACAAGATAGATCTATCTTTTTAGACTAATTCTACTCAATATTTCAACATGTTGGTTAATCATTATACAGGCAGGCTTTAGAAAATTTGTATGGCAAGGGAAACCACTGAGAATGAACATCAAGACACTGATGTTTAAACCATCTCAGAGTAGAATGGGAATGCCAAATGTCAAGCTAGTATACATTGCAAGTGGCATTGCACATGCAATTTAAACTCAATTAAAAATATAAAACAATGAAAATTGGTACAAACTCGAACAGAGTTTCTTGAATGACTTTATTCTTGGCTCTTTATTTCGGGAAACTGATGAGTCTGGCAAAACAACTAAAGAAAAAAATAAAAGACATGAATGAAAAACTACTTCTAAGGTTATTGCTGGAAAAGGCAAACAAACAAAGGGATGGGACTGCGCCAATAGGCAAGGTAAATAAATTTAAAGTCCTGACAGGGGTAGTGATAATACAACGGAGTCCAGTATAGTTGAACTTGGATCATAGATTGGTCTCTGGAGTTGTAGGGTTCCGCTCATTACAGGTTTCAAATGTATAGAAGAGGGCGATGAGTGATGAAAAGGGTGGTCCTAGAGATAATGTAAATAGAAGAGATCTTACTCACTCTGGTGTGAATAGCTTGCAGCGGTATGATCCCCGCTTATGGGATGTGCGGTGAGTATCCTCTTCGGTGCAGTAACAGCCAGCCAGTAGGAAGATAAAACGAAAACAATAATGGTGCAGTATGTTCCAAAAATTAGATAAAAATTATTAAAATATAGTAGAACCACTCACATTTGATAGAGCTTATACTAGCTCTAGTGTAGTAGGCATACAGCGGTATGATCCCCGCCCCTGGGATATATAGTGAGTGTCCTTGGAGATGGTAACAGGAGCTCGGAGAGAAGATAATAAAACAGCAATAGTGCTCCCAGGAAAATATTTCTGGTATATAAAATATAATAAAATATACTCACAGTATTTAGGGCAGACTAACTGCTCTATGACGTGGGCACGGATGGTATAACCCTGACCTAAGGATTCTTTAGCGTATAAGGAAAAGTAAAATAAGGTAAAAATAAAAATATTGAAGAGGCTAATAGACAACTGAACGACACCCAAGTATATGAAAAATTATTATCAGACCCAACCCCATATGTAAAAAAAAACTTTTTCCATTTTTTTAAAGAAAGGGGCAGATCTCAACATTTTTTTTTCTTTTTTTCAATTTGAAATTTTATTTTCATAAAGACAAGGAAATGGGGTACAGAAAAGAAGGGGAAACTTCAAATGTACATAGTGGGGTCGTACAATTGCTATACATGTTATGACATACAATTGTAATTAAGGGGGGGGAACAAATAGGAGGGAGGGGTAGGGTAGCCCCCTGACACAATTTAACATTTCTTACTTAGTATTACCCTGATATCGTGGTGTTTCAGTAGGTGGTGCTCATGGGGGGGTCTTCTGTCGGAGGGGGAGTTCGCTCATTTAGTTGCGTGTATTGTCGTTATACTAAGTTTTGCGAATATTGTTTATTTCATTATTGTTCGAGGTCCCCTGTCTCCGGGGGGGGAAGGGTGTCGTTGTGGGCAGGGTGCCTGTAGTGTGTTTGAGGGTGTGAGGTGAAAGTGGGGGGTTCCCGTGTATTGGGGGCCAGTGACAAGTGGAGGGGAGTATCAGCGTGGTACCAGTTTGCGGCTGCTGGTGGGTCCTAGGATCTGACCTCTATGTCACAGGGTGGACTGGTAAGTGTGTCGGGTGATCGGTGTTGGTTCAACATTTTAAGTACATGAATTAAATGTTTTTTTGTTTTTTTTTTAATTCTTTATTTTTCTTGTGCATAGTTTGACAACAAGCGTGTAGTGCCACAACAGCCTCCACAAGCATTTTCATAACATTTCAAAGTGTAGCAGATTAGACAGCACATTTTTATATAACATTGAGGATAACAGGCTATTAGGCAACAGTATTATGTAGTCTTACATGCTAGGCTAGATATGCGTGTGGCAAAACTATTTGCGCTTTAGTTTATAGGTGTGTAGTTTTGCATTCTTAAAGAACGGAGCTTTTATGCTTAAGGTACTGGTTGCATGTTTTTGAGTGCTAAGCGTGTTCGTCTGAATTCAAGGGTTGGAAGTGTATTCAGAAGCGTAAGCAGCATGTAGTGTGGGAGGGCTATGTTCTAACATCAAGATATTCGCTATAAAAAAAAAAAAAATAAATAAATAAAAATAAAAAGAGAAAAACACTTTGGGTCATTGGTGAACCTGGACTCGCGTCCCTTCGAGAGGAGAGCATGGCGCTATACAGTTCTTTTGCCGATCATACGAGGTAAGTCCTACTTCAGGTGGTGGCCTTGGCATAGGAATCCGCGGGCGGTCTCCGCGGAACAAACTCTGGTGCATTTGCAGAGTATCTTGCGTGTTGGCGCGCTTGTCCTGCTGATGGCGTCGCCGGGACTAATGGTTCTGTGGGGAGGCCAAGTAAGCCCAGTAACCCGGTGGCCTCTTGCATGTCGTGTATTACATGCTTGGTGCCTTCCTTGTCAATGTTGAGAGTACGGCCAGGTCCCCAGCGGTACCGGATTTGATGGAGGAGCAGGAGTGCTGTGAGTGGGCTCATTGTTCTCCTCCATGCCAGCGTCCCGCCTGATAAATCTGAATAGAAGGAGAGGGTCATTCCTTCAAAGGGGTATGTGGGTTGAGCTCGAACGACCTCCATAATCGCTTTCTTGTCCCTGAATAGTTGAAACTGGAGAATGACATCCCCTGACGCGGCAGTTGGGGCCTTCGCTGGTCTTGGTATGCGGAATATTTCCTCCAGGGTTATTGCTTTTGCTGCCTTTGGGTTCAGCAGGTCAGTGAGTAATCTCCTGATGAAATGTGGGAGTTCGGCCTCTGGAACAGAGTCGGCCACCCCCCGTAGCTTTATGTTGTTTCGTCGTGACTTATCTTCGTGGGCTGCGAGTTGTTGCTCAAGTTGCCGGGTTTTCTGTTGCATGTCCCGGATCGTTGCCTGGAGGTCCACGATCTGACTAGAGTGTTTGGTAGAGGTGGCTTCCACTGCCCCCAGCCTGGTAGTAATGCCTTTAATGTCCTGTCTGAGCAGGGCCACATCATCCGCAATTTTCTTGTGGTGGTCTGCCATAAGCGCCCCAATTGCCTCCATGGTCACAGGGGTTGGGGTTTTCGTGGGTGACTGTGCCCATGTAGATAGTGGGTCATGCCTGGGCACTATGGGATCCCCCTCGTCTGCCTCCGACGACTCATCTGTAAAGTCGGAGCAGCCGCCGTGTAAGGACGCCATTTTGGCTCCTGCTGCATCGTGCGCCTGCCGCCATAGTTCCCCGATGTCCATGCCCTGACGGGGCTTGTCGGGTTTCACCTTCTTGTTTTTCCGACCCATGGAGCCCGGGGGGTTTTCTGGGTCTCCCTGCGGCAAGTTGGCGTAGGTTGAGATGTCGGTAAAGGTGTTTATTTAGTCCGCTGGTCCGGAGCTCCACGGCCATGCGACCGTCCGGTTCAAACGCTAAGCTCCGCCCCATGAATTAAATGTTTTAAATATCCAACACCCGAAAATCCCAGTAATATATTTTTTGCCTAAGATTAACAAGAATATAACCCATCCACCAGGAAGGCCCATTGTGTCAGGGATTAGCTCACTGCTGAGCAACCTGTCACAATATAGATATTCTCCTCCAACTCTCTGTTAAAATTATGAGGTCCTTTTTAAAAGACTCTGTGTCCCTTTTAAAGATTTTTAATCAATTTTATTTGGCAACTCCTGCGACATCCAGTCATTATATACGATTATTCCACATGACATAGGCTGCAGAGCAGTAAAGAATCCTTACACGAAAACAGAATTTCTGACATTCAAATCAATTTCATCACTGAGGGTATTAACATAATTTTAAAGAACAACTATTTTTGTTTTTTTTAACAGCTTTTATCTACAAAAAAAGAAGCACTGCCATGGTGACCATGTTTGCCCCCAGTTATGCTAACCTCTTCATGGCAGACCACTGCCGTCTAGGGTGAGCATGCCTGGCGGGCGAACCTGGTTACCTATTTTAGATATATCGATGATCTTTTTCTTATATGGGACGGCCCTGAGGACTCACTTAACTTATTCATTGACCACCTCAACACCAATGACAGAGGAATTATTTTAACATGTGAATACAGCAAAACTACTATTAACTTTTTAGACTTAGAAATTTTTATTAAAAATGGTATTTTAAACACAAAAACTTTTTTTAAAAAGGTATGTACAAATACAGCCATTGACCGGTCAAGTTGCCACTATAAGCCATGGCTGGAAAGCGCACCAAAAAGTCAATTTTTAAGATTAAGGAGAAATTTTTCCCAGATAGAAGATTTTAATCAGCAAGCAGAGTTTAAAAAAAAAAAAAATTTACCGAAAAAAATGACCCATTGGATAATCTTAACAATACTATAGATCATGGGTCGTCAACCTGGTCCCTACCGCCCACTAGTGGGTGTTTCAGGATTCCAGGTGGGTGGTAGGGATTTCAGAGATTGGGTGGGTGGGCGGGAGGGCGGGTGCGAGCCGGCAGTACCCCTGCGACCGGGTACCTCCGTCACCATTTGCGGCCCCGGCGGTTTGCCAAGCGGGCCGGGGCCGTCCAAGGGGTCCATCGGGTGGCCCATGCAGTCAGGGCCACCCGATGGATGTGGATTGAGAGGGGGCCAGTCAGTGCTGGGCGCTTTAATAGCGTGACCGGGCCCCCTGTTATTACATCACACGCTGGGAGTAAGTGACTGCGCGTCACTCCTCCCATCTAACAAACAGACCGCACGGGAGGAAGACCAGGGAGTCAGAGTAGGAACTCTGACTCTCATGCACCTGAGCCACCACTGGACCCCAGGGAATGTCACCCTCCTGCACCTAAAAGGTAGGAAACAGGAGGGTGACTAAAATATTTTGTGTGTGTTTGTTTGTGTGTACGTGTCTTTGTATGTATGTCTTGTGTGTGTGTGTCTTTGTATGTCTTGTGTGTGTCTGTATGTATGTCTTGTGTGTGTGTGTCTATCTGTATATATGTGTGTATGTATGTGTGTCTTGTCTTTGTATGTATGTGTTGTGTGTGTATGTCTTTGTATGTTTGTCTTGTGTCTGTCTGTATGTGTGTATGTGCCTATGTATGTCTTATGTGTGTGTCTTTGTATGTGTACCTGTCTGTATGTATGTGTACCTGTCTGTTTGTATGTATGTGTCTTGTGTGTGTGTCTGTATGTATGTGTGCGTGTGTCTGTATGTATGTGTCTTGTGTGTGTGTGTGTGTGTGTCTGTATGTGTGCCTGTCTGTTTTCTGTATGTATGTATGTATGTGTGCCTGTCTGTGTGTCTGTATGTATGTATGTCTGCCTGTCAGTGTGTCTGTATGTATGTATGTATGTGTGCCTGTCTGTTTGTATGTATGTGTCTTTTTATGTATGTATGTGTGTGTGTGTGTGTGTGTGTGTGTGTGTGTATGTATGTTTGTATGTGTGCCTGTCTGTTATAGAGGGCTATAGTAAGTGGGCTACCTAGCTAAGCCTTCCTACTTGGCATTGCTATAAGGAAGGTTAAAAAAATAGAAAAAAGGGAAAAAAAAGGTGGGGAGGGGAATTGAGGAGGGAGATGAGATGAGCTGACGCACAGATGAGAAATCATATTATGCGCAAACAGAAAAGTCGTCTGAATATCACCGAAAGAGGAGACCTTTGTGTGTTCCTTACGGAAATCGAACCAGATATCAAATATTTAGTCTTGCAGAATCAGCCTCAAGGATCTCATTAATCACTAGTAAAGGTAATATCAATTGACTTTATTGTTTTCCAATTAAACTTTATAAAGTTAAAAACATTACAAACATGCATTAAGTAGAAATAAAAAGATAAATGTACGTACATTTATTTTTTTAAAACACCCTCCTTTCTAAAAAATATTCCGCACTTGCGTGAAAACTGGTGGGCGGTAAGGAAATGTTTCCATCAAGAAAGATGCATTAGTGGGCGGTAGGTAGAAAAAGGTTGACTACCACTGCTATAGATGTTATCAGAACTAACGAAAGAATATAACTTTTAAATTATAAAGAGAAAACTCCTGACAATCACCTTAGTAATTTTAACAATAAAAGCAATCATGTCAAGAAAATAATTAATAAACACTGGCACTTGCTTAAACAGGATGACATTTTAACCCCTTAAGGACCAAACGTCTGGAATAAAAGGAAATCATGACATGTCACACATGTCATGTGTCCTTAAGGGGTTAAAATAAATCATACCAGAGAGACCTATTATTGTATTTAGGGGAGCTCCCTGCTTCAAATCCATTTTAACTTCCAATTTCACTAGTGAAAATGTTACAAAACCCCAATCCTGTCTTCTACCCAACACTAAAGTGTAAACGCTTTTATAGTGTAAACGCTGTAAAGTATGTAAATGCCCCGACCAGTCTACTAAATCAAAGACTACACAATTTAAATCTAATAAAACAAATAAAACATATAATATTAAAGATTTTATTACGTGCACCTCTAAGAATGTTATCTATCTCCTGGAATGCCCATGCGGTCTGCAGTACGTGGGCATGACCACAAGGAGCCTTTAAACAAGATTAGGCGAACACTGTCGAAACATTACCAATGGATACCAAAAGCACTCTGTATCCAAACACTTTTCTGTACACAACAACGATCCGGGCCATTTAAAATGTATTGGCATAAACAAATGTACTATTCCATGGAGAGGAGGAAATATAAAAAAAAATCATAGGAAAATGTGAAATGGAATGGGTTTTTAACTTAAAAACTTTAACCCCTAATGGTTTAAACGCTGATTTTGATCTATTTAATTTTATATAACATCCTATTTTTATTATCCATTAGTGTTTATGTTTATATCTACTTTTAACTATTTTTATTCTCATTTATCATTTTGTTTATTCCATTTTACTTATTCATCATTTGTTTTTATTGCACTTATTTATATTTTATACTTGTCATTATGCTATATTTATGCTATATTTTACTATGTGTATATATACATCTTTAAATGCATCCCCAATCACCAAGTTTATTCTCTTTTATTCAATATATGTTCGTTTTATTAGTATTTCTTATTCTGCCACATTCAATATGGCCGTCGCTATGACCCCACTCCACTATTCTTAGTCGATCCTCAGCCACTCCCCTCTCCCTCCCCCTTTGGTCCCCGGCCATCTCCCCTCTGAGCCTAATACATTTTCTCTATTATGATGCCTGCCAGTATCTGAGGCATGTAATTTGCCTAATAACTACATGCCCCATAATACCGAGCGGCCGGAAGTGACGTCACGCTTATGACGTGCGTCACGTGTTTCGGCTTTACATGCCGAAAATTCTTTTAATTATCACTCGTTTTTATAATCACATTATATATTTCATAACACACAAGCAATATTTATGGATTCTTAAAGACATATAACTTGTTTTTTATGTGTAATAACAATCTGCTTTGTAATTGGTCAGAGCAGTTTTGGCGCCATTTTCAATTTGTCCCATGGCTATATGTACCCCAACTAGCCAGGTTGCAAAAAATTTTAATCCATTGATAAAGCCTATATTGGTGAAACGCGTTTGGATATTGTACTGCTTTTAAATTATTGTTAATAAATAGATTTTGGTCCTTTTACTCTTTTGCACCATTATCTTTTATTTATTTATTTTTTTTATTCTTTTTACTACTACCTGGCTTTTTACCTTATTTTACTTTTCCTTATACTCTAAAGAATTCTTAGGTGGGGA
Source organism: Pelobates cultripes (assembly GCA_933207985.1). Lineage (NCBI taxonomy): Eukaryota > Metazoa > Chordata > Amphibia > Anura > Pelobatidae > Pelobates > Pelobates cultripes. The sequence goes on along the minus strand of OW240916.1, from coordinate 168,452,194 downwards.
TTATACCAACCGTGCCCGCGTCATAGAGTAGTTAGTCTGCCCTATATACTGTGAGTATATTTTATTATATTTCATATACCAGAAATATTTTACTGAGAGCACTATTGCTGTTGCTGTTTTATTATCTTCTCTCCGAGCTCCTGTTACCATTTCCAAGGACGCTCACCACATATCCCAGAGGCAGGGATCATACCCCTATATGCCTACACTAGAGCTAGTATAAGCTCTATCAAATGTGAGTGGTTCTACTATATTTTAATACTTTTTATCTAATTTTTGGAATATACTGCACCATTATTGTTTTCGTTTTATCTTCCTGCTGACTGGCTGTTACTGCACCGAAGAGGATACTGACCGCACATCCCATAAGTGGGGATCATACCGCTGCAAGCTATTCACACCAGAGCTGGTTTAAGCTCTACACAAAGTGAGATCTCTTCTATTTACATTATCTCTTGGACCACCCTTTTTATCACTCATCACCCTCTTCTATACATTCAAAACCTGTAAGGAGCAGAACCCTACAACTCCAGAGACCAATCTAGGATCCAAGTTCCACTATACTGGACTCCGTTGTATTATCACTACCCCTACCAGGACTTTAAATTTATTTACCTTGCCTATTGGCGCAGTCCCATCCCTTTGTTTGTTTGCCTTTTCCATTTATTTCAAGGACACGTGAGGGAGTCCTTGTTTGGGATTGCTGCCTTTTTCTTTCTTTTGATATAATTAGCGCTGACTCTATTTTCTGTTTAAGGTTATTGCTGACCTGGTTCAAAATTGGAATAAGATCAAAAATAGATTGGGTTTGAACAACAAAGTTAACGGGGGAAATCAAATTAAAATTCTTAAATATTATACTAAAAATATACATCTTGAAAAAATGGAAAAAACTGGGTATACACAAAATAGACAATATAATAGTACAAAATGAATTAATGTCTTTTACCCAATTACAACAGAAATATAATCTCCCAGATAAAGAATTGTTTTACTTCTTAAGAGTAAAAGGATATGTAAATAAACATTTGTGTAAGGGAATTATTGATCCACAGAAAGACTGGTAACTCTGCTTAAAAAAAAGATGTAAAAAAACAACTAGCTCAATGTACAAAATAATAGAGAATATAGAAGAACCTGTCAAAATACAATCTCTAGAAAAATGGTAACAAGATTTAAACATACTAATTGAAAAGAGAGACTGGCTTTACTCTTTATATCATGTCAACAATTTAATACACTGTTTAAATATAATGGAAACACATTATAAAATTATGAACAGGTGGTATAGAGTACCCTCAATATTTGCTAAGATATACCCAAATTCATCAGATCTGTGTGATATGTGTGATGTGTATTTATGGTAGTGATAGTAAAAAGATTATTATGAGCTATAGGACTGATGAAATAAATAGTGCCACTCAGATTTCTCCCAATATTTACTTGTTGACATTAGGCAACAGTCATTATAGCATGTTGCTGAACTTGTGGTGTGGCCATATCTTTTGGTCATCTTAATTTCCTCATTTTGCCTACATACTGTAGTAGGCTTTTTTTCTTTGTAGAATACAATATTGTCGGGACTGAGACCCTTAATGACCACTTTAAGAGGAAGGATTCCAGTCCCCACAGTTTGAAAGCCTTTGAAAACTACAGGAGGTTATCACAAAAAAACGATTCAGGTTATGAATATAGGTACTCAGGTATTTACTCAGAATCACCCTGCATGACTTTATAGGGTTACCTTACTATGAATATGTTTTGACGTCACTATCTTCCCTAAATGTAATTTAATCTTTCTTGCCAAGTAAATGGAAAGGACTGTTACGTAACTCTTCTGTAGATACAATACTTTCACAGCCTATACTACTCTTAAAATATATATTTATTTGTTTTCTTCCCAACTCCCTCCATCAGTGATGTTCACTAAAGTGAGAATTCAAAGTGAATTGAAAGCGAATTTCAAATTTAAGGCCAGAGTAGCTGATTGCAAAGCATAGGTGACTTATATAATTTTTCCAGTTGGGCTATTTTGACCTTAAATTTGAAATTCACTTTGGATTCACCATGCATTCTCACTTTAGTAAATAATGCTGTTTATCTTCCAGTAAGAAATAAATCAAATAAATAGTATAGGAAGAAATGTGTACACATTTAAGAAAATACTGGTATAAAAGGAAACATCCATGTACTTTGAATAATGGCTTGTAAAAATTATTGAATGCTGATTTATTAAAGCTAAAAAGATTGTCAAATAATGACATAACAATAAAGCTTTTTCCATTAAGTATTATTTTAATTTTAAAGAAAACAAAAAACGGTTTAAAGATTTAAAAAAATGGTGCTTTCTGGAAAAACACAAATATAATTTAAGAGCATTTTCAGCATTTTGCCTGGAATATCGGTAATAAATGAGCCCATCTTACAAAGCAAATAATTAATACGTCATGAAAAGTAATTGGTTATCATATGTATGGAATTTATTGTTTATTTTCCTCTATAAATTATATTTAATAAACGATTTTCCATCCCACATTTTTTTCATTGATATCTTAACCTCTTTGTTCCTCAAGGTGTAAATGACTGGGTTAAGCATTGGTGCTATGACTGTATAGAATACTATCACTACTTGATCAGCTTGGAAAGAAGTGGATGGCCTCATGTAGATGAAGACGCAAGGACCGAAGAAAAATGTCACTACAGTGATATGAGAAGCACACGTTGAAAAGGCTTTACGTCTGCCATCGGTTGTCTTTATTTTTAGGATTGATGAAACAATGCCAATATAAGAAAGCAAGACACAGATAAAACATCCCAATGAAACGATACCACTGTTGGCCACTATCATTGCATCAATCATTGTTGTATCAGTACAGGCCAGTCTGATAAGTGGTGGAATATCACAGAAAAAACTGTTTATCTCATTGGGGCCACAAAAGGGTAATCCCATGGTTAAAGTTGTTTGTATATTGGAGTGGACAAAGCCAATGGCCCAGGTTGCTGCTACCATCCACAAACACAGCTTCTTGCTCATAATTGAAGAATAGTTCAGGGGTTTGCAAATGGCCACATATCTATCATAAGCCATAACTGTGAAAATAAAGCATTCTGCACATGCAAAAAAGTGGAAAAAGTAAAGTTGTGTGATGCAACCATTAAAGGAAATAACTTTCCTCTCAGACAGGAAGTCTACCAACATCTTTGGCACAGTCACTGATGAGTAACAAAGATCAATGAAGGACAACTTGCTTAGGAAAAAATACATAGGACTATGGAGCCGAGGGTCAGCTCTGATTGTCATCATAATAAGAATGTTCCCACTCAAGAGTAAAAAATAGATCATAAGGAAGATGAAGAATACAAAATGTTGAAGACCTGGAGAGAAAGCAAATGCCACAAAAACAAATTCTTTTACGTCTGTTGAGTTTTCCTTTGCTGAGTGAATGAGGCCTGATTTGTCAGGGATCCCAGGAAGATCAGATGAAATATTAAAATTTACCATGATTATCATATATGATTTACATATATTTCAAATATCAACCTGTGTATGAACCAGCTGGAGCTTTAAAACAGTGAGAGAGAAAGTAAAAGAGACAGAGAAAAACAGAGGGCAATAAAAATGGCACTGTTGACATATTAGAATTATTTTATTTTATTTCAAAATTTTATGTAGAATTCTGGGGACCTGATATTGGTTAGAAATAATACAGCCTTGAAATAACTGGTACCACAATCAGCGTGTACATTAACATTAGGACTTTATAAAAAAATAAATAAAGTCTATATAACCTGTAGAATCAACTAGAAAAAACAACTGAGAAATGATATTGAAGTTAAAAGCATTATTGTACACCACTATGTGTAGACAAACCATATTGTAAAAAAAAATGATCAATGTGTTTTCTCGCTTATTTATTTATTTTAAATTACCATACATAACAATGTTATCTAAGCAGTAACTAAGGTCAAGTATACAGCAATAACACAACCACATTTACTATAATATATTGCAAAAAAAAAATATAAACATATAACTGTGTGCTCGGTTCTATATATATTAAGCTGACAATACAAATAAAATGTTTAGTGTATAATGCTTCATTGTCTGTTGTAAGGTACATTCATATATACACTTTGTGTTAATTTACAGATAAACACAGTTTAGTTAATCTGTGCTTATCCTGGTACAACAACCAGATGCAGTTATATCAAACAAGGAGAAGTGCATTCTTGGAAATTTTTAAATACAATTGTTCCCTCTTTATTATAGTAGACAATTACGGTGCATTAATGTTTCAGTCTCAACAGGGGACTTTTGTCAACAAATATTGTTGCACAATGAACAAACTTTTCGTCCACTCACCTCGTAGGCACTCCCACTGCACTCTCTGGTAGCTGTGTATATGTCTTCCTCTGTGGTGCTGGCGTATCTACCTAACAGTATGGTCCAACTGCTTTTTTTCTTCTTTTTTTTCCTCTTGAGTGCAGGAGGTATCTATCTAGTCTACATTTCTTAATTCTTTGTTATGTATGTATGGTGCATTGTCTAATTGAGATCTGTCTTACTGTAGGCTATTGATATAAAAGTCAGACGATTTATAAATATTTGATCACTTGGCAGTAGTGCAATATAGTCTATATTTTTATTTTTGCACTTTTGGGCTGGATAGACACAGGTGTTCAGACCGAGTTATTTTAGTAATTAATTCACTGACTAATGGTGTTCACACAGAGCCTTCTTTTCACAGTCACCTCACTTTGGATAGCTGGGATATCTACTTAAGTTTGTTCATTGTGTAACACTAGGTCTTAAGAAAAGTCTACTTTTGAGACAAAAACACTGATACACTGCAATTGTCTGCTTGTGGAGTTAATAAAGCAATGAAAATTTTATTTAAAAATCCACAAGAATACGCTTGCCCTTGTTTGAGAGATTTCCATATTCTTTCTCTCAGTGCGGAGGGAAATAAAAGTCTTTAAACCTCTGCTTTAATAGCTTGCAGTTATGTTTTATATTTCACTTCCTCTACACAGCGTGGTAACTAGTGTCTAGATTTCAATGTATGTACAAAGGGAGAAACATCAAGTTTTGTAAAAAACAAAACAAAAAAACAATTACATTTTCTTACTAGATAAAATGCTCATTTACATCTAAAACAATATTTCCAACATATTAACAAAGCAAAAATGTGCAGAGTATTGTGGGAACAAAATATTGTTTTATTGAAGTGAACTTACCTCCCATTTAGATGTGACGATAATGTTGCTACCAGCTTACTTGTATTTTACTTATGTTTTATGTATTTATAGATATTTAAAAAAGCAACGGGATAATATTGTTAGCGTACAAATCCATGCTGTGCTTGTGTAATTAATATATAATTAAGTTTCACACAAGTACCACAACTCACTGCACAAAAAAAGAAATGAATTCAATAAATAAATCATTATCCACTATGCCAAAAGGAGAATAGTGTCTTACACACATTATCATTATAAGAGCCATCATCACTACAACTGTAGTTTGCAGACAAAGGAGGGATCCACACTCTAATCACTTGTAGACCTCGGTGCACTGTACCTTGGGCTGGCTGGCAGTGTATATATGAATGTACCCCATAACATATAGTGAAGACAATGTAGTCCAGGCACTCAGGGTCTTATTCAAACAACAGTTTTATTGGAGAAACATGGCAAACACAGCAACATTTCGATCCACACTCAAAGTCAACTGTAGTTTTTGAACTATTAAAAAAATTTCTTATTAATACATTATGCTGATACTTTTTTCAAGTAAAGATTTTCTGTGAGAAATAAAACAAAATAATCTTTACAACTGTGTGGTCTATAAATGTTCACCTTTTAAAAAATAAATTCCTTGGTGTACACCCTAATGAAATGTACTGTGGTCAAGTATGCATAGAGCATGCATTTAAAAAGACCTGCAAACAAATACGATCATAAAACGTAAGGAAAACAGGGAGTCAGAAGGGAAACTAAGTAGGAGAAAGGAAACAAAAAGTAAATGACCGAAAAAGAAGGAGGAGGAATATAGTTCACAGTAAAGGATACATAGCAAATGGAATTGTGTCAGTTATAGTCTCTGATATAAACAATTGAAAAAATAAAGTTTCCCTATAACTAAAGGTAAAAAATGGTAGATGATGTATATCGTACTGGAACAGAGCAGTTTTTTTGATGTGGCAATAGAATGAATCCTGGCTTCAACTGAACTTTTCAATGATATAGCTATCCACTCGGTGAAATTTTTATACCCTCAAATTGAAGTTAGTCCATAGGACTCTGTTTGTTTTTGAATGAGGGAACCTGTTGCCATTCGCATTTTTAATTTACTTCAATACAAGGTTTAGTGAATAAACTGAAAACATAGCTGACTGCTGACTACTGAAAACTAATGTGACATTAAATGTACATTGAATTCCTGACAATTAACTGTTCAGAAACCCTGTTTATTTGTCGGTGTGCCTTTTTACTTGTTCTTTTTTTTGTTTCTGTACATCTGCCTGTATCTATGCATGTGTGGAATTGTGCACGTATGTCTCTTGGGCTCTTTCTGTTTGCCAGGATCTATAGCCATCTTCATAATAAAAAAAGATGGTTATGTGTATTTCAAAATGGCAATTCATCACAGCTGGAAAAATACATCTATAACACCAATTAGTTCCTTGTAATTACGTATAATGTTGTATCAGCATTCAGTAAATTAACACAAAGTGTATATATTAATGTACCTTACAACACACAAAGAAGAACTACATTCTAAACATTTTTTGTATTGAGAGTTTAAGTTCCTTTGCCACATCAGCACCACCATATTATATGACCATATTATATATACTTTAGCATTGGCATGAGAGTGCCACTTTTAATGAACAGTTAGTTCCAGTTAAAAAGGTATTCTTTGTGAAATCCAGGCACAGAATGAAGGGCAATCTGTTCAAAGTAGTTTTGTTACCTTAGATGTGCAGAGACAAATGTCCACAGGTTGGGTTTCACAGTTGTACTTTGTCTTCTTTCTTAGCATACATTTATATGTCATGTCTCACAAAGTCTCTTAAAATGACATTTTGGTTGCTTTTCATCATCCCATATATATTTTATCTTTGATTGATGCCTCCAGTGCAGTCCCTCAAGACATGCATTCTGAGGAGAAGAGATGCCACTTGGGATTCATAGGCCAGTAAGTGTAACACCTGCTTGTCTATTACATTTGGGATGCTAGAGGGGATATTCAGAAATATGTTTGTAATAATTTCATCCAAAAAAAGGAAATACAAACTTAGCATGGGGAATTAACTGATTTTAATTTTATAAACTATATGCTGTTTCTGCATATAACTATAGCATCATTTTGATAGACATATTGATGACATGGGGCTTTATGGTATTACTTGCATTAGTGTTATATAGGACCTACAGTCCTGAAAATAATCATCTTTTTTCAGGACTATAAGTTTCCTTGTATTGCTGTGACCTCTGTCCATCCTCCTAGGCTGTATAAAAAGTTATGTTTAATTAGGCTTGCTTACCTTGTTTCCAGTGCAAAGACAGCGCTGCTGCAGCCACCCCCTCTTTTCTGAGTTCTCATCCAATCCAATGCTTTCAATAGAGAATCATTGGAAAAAAGTAAAACACTGCTCTTGATTAGTTAAATGCTTTCTATAACACTCGGTTCTCACAGGTTAAGCACCTCTAGTGGCTGTCAGGAAGCCAAAATGGTGACGTTTTATGTTTTAGATTGCAGGGTGACAATGATATAGGTACTGCATGCAGACCACTTAATTGATTTGGAGTGTTCTGGGTGCTTATAGTGTCCTTATAAACCCTGTTTTTGGATGTTTGCACATTTTGTAATACAGCAATGTATCGTGAAAATACACAAATAAGCTATTTGTTAGTTGCAAGAATATTAACCAGCCTGGAGGACAAGCCCTGATCAGAAATCTGAGCAATATCCATTATTTAAAAGCTCAACTGAAACACTGTTTATTAAATATTGCCTTCAAGAGCTGTCATCTTGACATTAGCATTAAATTGGATTGAGTTGTGTACATTCCTACCCTTGGTATCCTTCCTAAACATTGGATTTAGTTGTGTACATTCCTACCCTTGGTACCCTCCTAAAAATTGGATTGAGTTGTGTACATTCCTGCCCTTGGTACTCTTCCTACCATTCCTACCCTTGGCCTGGGTCCACAGCACCATGCATGCAACTTTGAGGTACCATACTCAGATATTATGATGGCAATCAGATCTCCTGGCTGGCAGAGACAAATGTGCATAGTCACAAGCCTCCAGACAGCTAATCTTCTCAGAAGCCTGCTATCCAACACACTAAGAGATGTCAACAGAAGCTCACGTGTTGAAATAATTGGGACAATAAATTAACCAACATTTATATAGTTACATAGCTGAAAAGAGACTTGTGTCCATCAAGTTCAGTCTTTCTCCCATCTGTTTTTGCTGTTGGTCCAAAAGCAGTTAAAAAAAATAAAATAGTTTGAAGCACTTCCAATTTTGCAACAAACTAGGAAAAGAAATCCTTCTTGACCCCAGAATGGCATTTAGATCTCTCCTTGCATTAAGATGCTATTATCCCACTAATTAAAAATGATATCTCTGAATATTATGTTTTTGCAAATATTCATCCAATTGCTGTTTAAACATGTGTATAGACTCTGATAAAACCCCCTCCTCAGACAGAGACATCCTCATCTTTATTGTTCTTACTGTAAAAAAAAACCTTTCCTTTGTCTTAGACTAAATTTCCTTTCTTCTTTACTAAATGTGTGACATTGTGTCCCATTTATAGATTTCCAGGCAATGGTTTGTACTGGCCCCATGTATATTTTTATTCTTCTTCAAAGAGATTTACATTTGTTAACCTTTCTTCATTACTAAAACGTTCCATCCCTTTTATTAATGTTGTAGTCCACCTCTGCACTTTTTCTAGTGCCATAAATACCTTCTTTAAAACAGGTGCCCAAATTTACACAGCATATTCTAGGTGTGGAATTACCAGTGATATATATACAAACTTATATTTTCAACCTGGAAAGTAATGCCCCTGTTACAAAAAATAATACCTTACTGGCCTTAGCAACTGCCAATTGACATTGCACATTGTTACCTAGTTTGCTGTCTACATTTACCAAAATCTTCTCTTGTGTTGTTATCCCTAATTCACAACCATTTATGGTGTAAGTTGCTTGTGCATTTCTTTTACCTGAAGTGCATAACTTCAGTCTATCTAAATCCAGCTATCTAAATCCTGCTCACATTGTATTACTTTACAGAGTTTTATGTCATCTGCAAACACCAAAATATGGTTTGCAATGCCTATTTCAAGAACATTTATAAATACATTAAATAGAAGCGCTCCCATAACAGAACCCTGAGGGATACCATTTATCACTTTTGTCCAGCTTGAAGATTAACGAATAATGACCACTCTCTGTACTCCATCTTTAGGCCAATTTTCAATCCAAGAACAAGAATTTTCATCTAGACCAATTTCTTTTAGTTTGAACACTAAGCTGTTGCAAGAAACCATATCAAATGCCTTGGCAAAATTCAAATAGATCACAACCACTGCAACACCATGATCTACACTTCTACTAGAATATAATTAGGTTAGTTTAACATGACCTAAGTTTCAGAAAACCATGTTGATAATTGCTAATAACAATGTTCTTTCCAATTAATTCCTGAATATTATCCCTTAATAGCCCTTCAAATACTTTACCAGCCACAGAAGTTAAGCTCTAGGAAGTTTTCACAGAAGGGTCAGCGCTAAATAAAGTCACAAAGAGAATATATTGTAAGGTAGCACACCTTAAGGTAGAAATACCCCACAATTTGCAATAAGAGAAGAAAAAAGGAAAGCAAGGTTGCACCTTATATATGGAATATACCCAAAAATATTTTTACAGAAATAAAAGCCTTGCAAGGCGAAACAAGTAGTAGATATAAATATAAAGTTTTTAAAAACCTTTTTAACCCGGCATCGTGATTTTATTATCTCAAGCGAGGACTAAAGAATCCTAGGTGGGGAATATACCACCAGCGCCCTACTCATCGAGCAGTGAGCCGGCTCAAAGAAATGTTAGAACATCTCCTCTATTTTATATTATTTTAAAGTTCCCTGATACAGTGAGCACTATATTTGCCATTTTTTACATTCTCGGTTCAGAATTATTATCAATGGAAATATTTGGAAAAACCACCTACCATATATATCCCAGAAGTGGGGATCATTCCACTTCACGCTATACACACTAGAGCTGGATATAGCTCTGGTAAATGTGAGTAAAATATAACCTATATAATTTTGTATACATATCTCATTATTTACTGCACCATTGGAGTCTTTGTTCTTGTGTCTTGCATATACTTCTGGAACGACAAGAACCCAACCCCCAAGAAAGTCTTAACTCTATCAAGCTTGGATGTTCCTTTTAAATACTTTTTTTTTTTTTACCATATTTTACTTCAGTATACCTGTATTATTTTCTTTTTATTTATTTTATCGGATATTTTATTTCTGTGAAATTTTCTTTTGGTATATTCCAATTTATATTAGGCGCAACCTTGCTTTCCTTTTCTTATTACAGAAGTTAAGCTCACAGTCTATAATTTCTGGGCAACGATTTTGAATATAGGAACCACAACTACCTTCATTCAATCCTCCAGTACAATTCCCGAAAGAAAAGCATCCTGAAGTATTAAAAACAGAGGTTTAATTATTTTCACAAATAGCTCTTTAAGTACTCGCTGGTGAATACAGTCATGCCCCAGAGTTTTGTTTATATTAACTTTCTTAAGTTGTGGCACCACCTTGTCTTGAGTCATCCAATCCTATTTTTCTGAAAGTTTTTTTTTGTAGCATTCATTTGCATATCTCTTGCCATAGGCTCCTCTTTTAATACATACTGATAAAATATAGTTATTTAAAATTTCAAAATGTTTCTGGTCTTTATTAACTAACACACCCATCTGTTTTCAGTGTGAATTTGGTTTATGCTGGAGTGCTGCACCGGTTGTCCATGTGAATTGTAACTTTTCAATTTTTTGATCTGTGTGGAGATCTCCTAGAAACTGGATTTTGTACTTTAAATACTAATAATAATTTATTTCAAATGTTTTTTTACACTTTCATTTTTTGTAGGCACACTTTCATTTT
>OW240916.1:168428075-168440891 GCA_933207985.1 Pelobates cultripes | reverse complement strand
CATGAACCACAGGTTTTGTCATCGACTCATTGCATACACCTGGTTGGCTGGTTTCCTACACTCTTTTACACAGGCATTTCTTACCTATCAGTTGCATTTTTGTGGTCCTAACAAGATAAACCATTTCTTTTGTGATGTTCATCCACTGTCTGCATTGGCTTGTTCTGACACATTCTTTATTGATATCTTCATTGTGGCCAACAGTGGGATGATCTCACTTGGATGCTTTGTAGTGCTTTTGTTCTCCTACCTTGGAATTATTACTACTATCTTAAAGATTCAGTCATCAGAAGGGAGGAGGAAGGCTTTCTCAACATGTGCTTCCCATATCGTGGTTGTCACATTTTTCTTTGGCCCTTGTGTTTTTATATACTTGAGACCACCTGTAAATTACTCAGTAGATAAGGTGGTGTCTGTACTTTACACAGTTTTGACTCCCCTTCTAAACCCCACTATTTACACACTAAGAAATCAAGATATGAAAAATGCTCTAAAGAAACTTGTAGAAGTGAAAGTGTCCTCCAAATCAGCAATTCACAATAAAGTTAAGGACAAACATAAAGATCCAGATTAAGAAGTTTTTGCCTTGATTTATTAACTTTATTAAAATGGTAAACCTTTAATAAATGGATGTATAGTTTGATTTTATTGATATATTGTAAATGTGTTGAACAGGTATTACAATACTTGGAGCCAGATAATCAGGGTTGCTGATCTGGTTCTGATTAGTAATGGAAGTAAGGGGGCAAGAAAAGGGACAACTAAAATACACTTAAACGGGAGAAATATTCGGATTAGCTGAATATATTTTACAATCCACATAAATATAGTTTTCCACCATTTGTTTGACCAATCAAGTGCAAATAAGTAGCCAACAGAGAGCAACAAACGAGGAGCAGTAAAAAAATAAAACGTTTTTACATTTATAATAATTAAATATAGATTTTTTTTACTGAACTTTCTCTCCCCCTCATTAATCACTTTTGATTTGATCTGTGAATAAAATCAACATTGTTTGTTCATGATATGTCCATATGGCTCTTCGGAATGATGGAATTTGAATGATCATGGGATTAGCTAAAATTTTGATGAATCTCAGTTTGTGTGAAACCAAATGCACAAGTCTTATCTGAACAGTTCTCGTACCGGCCAAAAAGATAGCAAAGCAAAAATTTTTGAAAATCTTGGTATTCAAGTAGAAAGTAGTCCTTTCCTTGTTTCTTATGGTATAAGTTCCCTTCTGGCATGTGGGATTGCCTTGTTTGGTTGACCCTTTGTGCTGCTGGGGTTGATGAATAAAACTGTGTCATTGTGATCCAGTAAATATGGAGAGGTAATGATTAATTATTTTGTTTGAGAAAGATAAAGCAATGTTTTTTGTCATTAGATCTAGAGCGCCTGTACATGCACCATGTTGATTTATAATGGTGGTCATATTTTCTATTTTACTATGGGGATGAAAAGAATAACACATACATTCTTTGAGGGAAACCTAGTCTGGGGTGCATTTGTGGAGTTAGCTGACTATGATTGTGTTTAACGACTGGCTGAGTTTAATTATGTAATCCCAGTATAATTGTGTGGTTGTGAGGTATGCCTGAGTGTGATCAAGTGTGGTGTTGCGTGAGTGTGATTTTGTGTGGGGCTGGCTGAATGTGATTGAGTGTGGCATTGGCTGAGTCTGACTGAGTTTTAGTTGGCTGAGGCCGATTGTGAGATTGGTTGAATATGAATATTTGTGGATATTCATTGAGTGCCAGAACTATTAAAGGACTCCCTGCAATAATGTATGTCTTATAAAGCAGAATTGAAAATATACTAAATCAGGGACCAAAATTTCAAGTCCTGACCTATTGACCAGCCAATCTTTAGATTTTCTAACCACAATAAGGGTGAAAAAAAAAGAAAAGATGAGGCAGTGAGGTCATATTTATGATTATTTACTCAAAAATATTATTAAATCCTATGGGAAGTTGTGTCAATCACCCTCACCCTCATTTCCAACCTTTATCCCCAATGTCTCCTTTTCAGACAGAAAATATTCTGCCCTAAAACACAGCCCTGCCTGGTGTGTTGTCATAGGCTTCCAGCCCATGGGGTATAGCCGACAGGACTCCACTTTCCCTGCTGTAGCCTCCATTTTGACTCCATGCCTCCTGCATTGTTTTAGTCTGGTTCTTTTGCTGCACAGTGTAAAAAATGAAAACACATTGTCTGATAGCTCTTCCCACTGTCTATGCACTTTCTACCTTGCTGCAGGGCTGAAATTAGAACTTATGGTTCCCTTTACAGCTCAAAGCACAGGCCTCTGAGTATGCCACATGGCTGGCCTCAAGTCCACCCACAGGTCCCACCCCTTCTTCTTCCACCATCTCATGGGCACTTAGTACTGCAGTCAGTTCTGTGCTTAGAATGGCACTGGTTCTGCAGCCTGTCCCCTTTACACATGAGGCCCTGTCCCCTTCTCTCTCATTTATATATGAGTGTCTGCCGCTGAGCAATGATGACATGCAGTGCCATCTTAACAGCATTATGGGCCACTGAGCAATGATGACATGCAGTGCCATCTTAATAGCATTATGGGCAAAGCAGTGCACTGGGGCCCTGCCTACACAACAACTCATAGGAATAAAAATTATCAATAAAATTAAGCTTATATTTATTGGTACCTCCAACAAATGCAATACATACATACAGACTGCTGAATACACGCACACCGACTGCTGAATACACGCACACAGATTGCTGAGTACACACATAGACTGCTGAGTACAGACAGACAGACTGCTAAACATACACACAGTCCACTGAATACACACACAAACACACACAGATACTGCTGAATACACACAGACTACTGAATACACACAGGCTGCTGAATACACACACACAGTACTGCTGAATACACACGCACAGACTGCTGGATACACACACACACACACTGCTAAATACACATAGGTTGCTGAATACACACAGTCTGCAGTGAGGGGTGCAGTGTATATGTGTGCTGTGTGTTTGTGCAAGGTGCAGTGGGGGTGTGAGGGTGCTGTGTGTCTGTGAGGGGTGCTGTGTGTGTGTGTGATATGTACAAGAGTCCTATGTGTGAGGGGTGCTGTGTATGTGAAAGGTGATGTGTGTGAGGGGTGCTGCTTGCGGGAGGAGTGATCTCTTCCCATGTCCCTACTCCTGCCTCCGGGTCCTCCCGCTATCTCTCCCCTCTCTCGAATGGGCCTTTGGGCTCCCCACCAGCCCGAGAGGGCCCACGGGAAGAGAGCAGGGCTGGCAGAGGAGATCAAAGGATGCCTGTGGGGCCCTAGGGCAACTGTCCAGCGTGCCCATGGGAAAAGACGGCCCTGATGACATGATCTATCTTGGTGACCTTTAACTCTATGCATTGAAAGGACAGGGAGTGTCCAAGTCCAAGGCTTAAAGAAAGGAGTGGCATTGACATACATATTGATTGTATGGCAACACAAATAAAGAATGAAAAATGCGCATGAACAAAATTTTTATGCAGATCTTCTAAATACTATTTTTTTCAAATCTGCAGTTGGTGCAGACAATGAAAAACTAAAGGTTGGAATACTCTAGCTGGACAAGAAACATTAACCCTTGGATTCCCTCTTACTCTGTGCTACTCCTGAATATGTGGTGGAAGATATCAGGGAGTAGCTAACCTCAGGCTGATTATCAAGGGTCCCTGGGGACTGTTCTTGTTCTTTGATTCTTGCTGTGTCGGTCGATCTGACTTGGGGAAACTTAAGGATCTGGTTTATCTGTCTTGTTCTGTCTGTGGGCATTTTTTGAGGGATATGATACCATGTGATGTTCTTTTATTCCCCATAAATTTATATTAGCTGCAGTGCGATTTGACATTGTAGACTGCATGTGTATATTTAAGGTCATGGGAGCTTCCTTGTGGCAAGGTCTCACCATTGGGCTCACAATTCAGCTTCTCATGAATGTCCATTAGAGATCTTCCTTAGACTTCTTATTTCCCTTCCTCTCTACTGTTCCTTTTCCTTTCCTCTTCTTTGCACTCATAAAGGGACAATATAGGTACCCAGACCACTTCAGCTCATTGAAGTGGTCTGGGTCTAGTAACCCTGTCCCCTTAACCTCGCAAAATTAATTATTGCAGAAATTGTAATAGTTACCTTGCAGGACTAAGACTGCCTCTAACAGCTGCCAATCAGACAGGCACTAGAAACACTTCCTGCTTCCAAGTGATTTTTGGTCACCTGACACTAGATGTCTTCACACTCTGCATGAGAACATCCAGTGTCAGAAAAATCCCCATAGGCCATCCCCACACTTTCCTATGGGGATGGCCTAATGCTCTTGTGGTGCCCTTTCTGATTAAAAATGGAATGAGGCAGGAATGTCCTCTATGCCCTACTGTCTATCATTTTCTAGGTACCCCTGGCCCAATATAAAAGACAACAAGCAGGCATCCAGGGCATCACTATAAATCATCAAATTTACCAAAGCTGTCACTGTTTGCTGATGATGTGATATTGACATTCACCCAGCCCTTCATATCGCTACCAAAAGTGATAAACATGTTGAAATAATTTGTTTAATTTCTTACTATGAACAAAACCCACAATATCTTTATTAATGTGTTGAAACATCAAATTGATGCCATGAGTGAGGCTTTTTCTTTTGAGTGATGGACAGATATCTTTGTCAATCTTAGATTATCCTGATCGTGTTCAAACAAACCATTTATCCCTTCTTGGAACCTTTCACCAAGAACTATCCATTTGGAAGGATGGGTAGTTATATAATAAAAACTTTTATATGTGTTTTGAATGCTTCCAATTTTATATACCCCAATCTTCTGTTCCAAAGTCCAGTTGCTTTAGTCCTTTATATGGGGGGAAAAGAGCTTGAGTGACTAAGACACTTTCTTAACAGCTGATAGACCTGGGATGAATGGGTGTTCCTTGGATATTATATTATAGGGCAGCACTACAAGCACATACAATCAATTTACATACCCCCATGGGGTGTCTTGGATGGGTAGCCATGTACTAATCCCAGTTGCTGAATAATTCACTTCTGGCCCATATGTGGTCCCTCCATCTCAATATGATAAGAAAGTTTATTTCTCCATTATGGTTGTGTGTGTCCAACATTATCATCCATTCATTTTGTAAATCAGGTCCCACTCGGCCCAGAAATACATTTTTTGTTTGATTATCCACCACAAATATCATTGTATGACAGAGCCTTAACATCACCACATAGCTTTGGTAGCTAGATCTCTCATTGCAGGAGCTGTTCGACAAAGTGAGACTTAACTATGCCTACGAAATTGCTTCCTTCCTTTCCCCAGAACAAAAAGCTAAACTTTCTTAAATATGGAAACCTTGGTGTCAGATGGTGTCACAGTCTTATTTACCTTAGAGTGAATACCCAAATACTTGTCTTGCAACACATGGTGTATTATATATTACTAAGTACGGCTAAGCACAGCTTATTGTTTATCATATGCAAATTCATTGTATAATGCTGTATGTGGCAATAAAATGTAAGAAAAAAAAAGTATTACAGAGGTTGAGGTGTTAAATCTCAAAATGTTATGACACAGCAGTTTTAAATTCCATCCGGACCTGCATAGTTTTATTATTACCAGTGTGATTACATCTATTTGTAATTCCCATTTTCTACCTTGGTTTTCTACAAACAAGTCTGTTAGGAAGGAATTCTCTTGACAACAATTAAATACAAAACTACTTTATTTTTTAATGCTATAACTTGTTTGTAGTAAAGGAAAAAAAGTATACAACATCCATGATAATTCCTTTTAATCACAGCCTACAGTAATATGACAGCAATATGTGTTTGAATAGTATATGTGGAACTGCACTCACTCCCACAAATCTGAGGCAGGGTGCTTGCTGAGCCGGAATCAAACACCAGATTTCCAAACATTAGTAAAATAATAGGGGTCCAGGCACTTTATTGAGAACCACAACAGCAACGTTTCCACCCCAAAAGGTCAAGCTTGACAAAGACCTTTTGTGGTTGAAACTTTGCTGTTGTGGTTCTCAATAAAGTGCCTGTCTTGAACCAAGGAGTGCCTGGACCTCTATTATTTTAGCAATATGTGTTTGACATCTAGGTTTTGGGTATTCTCTAGTGTATCAAGTTTAGAGGAAAGCATGGGAATGACCACTCCCCAGAATACAGCAAAACAAGTGTATTTTCAGTATGACAGACCTACCTGGTAATTCTTTTAAGACCACCATCATGACAGTTTTTCAAACATAAAGACAGTTGGTGTGGTCACTACTGGTTGTATATCCAGCCATCCCCAATGTAGTGTATGGTGCTCACAAGACAACATAAGTATATGTTTCTTCTGGCACAAGGTTGTGGCATTGCTCCTGTGCAAGTGATGAGTACCACAATGAGGACTAAGGAGGGTCCCTCTGGATCCTCCATATACCTACTTTCTCAATTTGTGAGAATATGCCTCTTTTTCACAGCTGTAACTTGTAAAGGAAACTGGCAATAATGGATGGTGTATGCTCTGCCTTTTGTTAACTTTTGCATCCTCTGGCTTCACCATAAGACAAACTAGTCCATGTTCTGTTATAATTTATTTTGTTTCCATTGAAATGTCAATGCAATTACAAGACAGCCAACTTGAGTATTTATATATTGTATATTTATGAAATACTCACAAAGGGACACGAAGCAACAGAGACACTTTAATGGTTGATTCACTAAAAAGTGTCTACAGTGAAAAGAAACCCTAATGGTAAATTTATTTATAAGTTGGATAGTGCAGGCAAAATGTGCAAGTGTGGTTTTCTGTTTAATCCATAAACCCCAATAAACTTTATATGCACCTAGCATGTATTAATTATAAACAACATACACAATATTATAGGAAGCTTTAAAGGACCACTCTAGGCACCCAGACCACTTCAGCTTAATGAAGTGGTCTGGGTGCCAGGTCCTTCTAGGGTTAACCCATTTTTTCATAATTATAGCAGTTTCAGAGAAACTGCTATAATTATGAATGGGTTAAGCCTTCCCCCTAATCTTCTAGTGGCTGTCTCATTGACAGCCACTAGAGGCGCTTGCGTGCTTCTCACTGTGATTTTCACAGTGAGAGCACGCAAGCGTCCATAGGAAAGCATTGCAAATGCTTTCCTATGCGACGGGCTGAATGCGCGAGTTTTGCCGCTAGCTGCAAGTATTCAGTTTAAGCGGGGCGCAATGGAGGCGTGAGAGGAGTGAGGAGAGCTCTCCGCCCAGCTGCGCTTGAAAAGGTAAGCGAACCCTTCCCCTTCCAGAGCCGGCGGAGGGGGTCCCTGAGGGTGGGGCACTAGGGAGATAGTGCCAGGAAAACGAGTATGTTTTCCTGGCACTATAGTGGTCCTTTAAGTACTTAAATATGGGATAAATTATTCTGAATGAGAGATGTTAAAATAGTCAAGAGTATCTAATTGTATAGCCAAATTAAAATAAACAGTGTTATATAGCAACGCTTGAATATGGTAGAGTGTTAAACTATGCCTCCAAACTTGTTGTTGGGATCTGCCCCATCTGACCCTATGTACACGCCTCTGACCAAAAAGACATCACAGATTGTTTAACACCATAAAAGTATGCATATATAAAATTGTGAAACAATAACCACTTTAAATAAATATGACCAGCCTCTCTAAAGTGTTTTTTTTTTTTTTTTTTTTAGGGCATTAAGAATACAAAGCCAATGAGTGACATAAGAAATCCTGTTAGAGAATACCAATGGGTCTACCGAACAAAGTCCATAGTAAATGGGGAACACCATCTGGTTACATACCAGGTTATTTGGACTGCAAAACGCAGACATTGATGACACTATTTAACAATGTCAAGTTGTAATACTGGTTCGGAAGTTTAGACAGACTTTTAAAAGTGAGGATTTAAGGGTCTAGAGTGTTCCTTTAAAAAAATAATCATAGTGTAACAATTTAAAACATACAATTAGAAACCTCCCTAAAAATGGAACACTCATATGCAGTATAACTAAGTTAAGTTTGAACTTTATAAGCTTCTAGGCAGTCTGGTCCTGCAACTCTGACTTGGAAAAAAATACTCATTTGCAGTATAAAAAGCTTTATTTACAATATAAACATTTCTAAAATATCCAGAAACAGGAAGAAAAGTTGACCCCAAAAGATTAATAATGTTCAAATTTTGTTCTTTCTATAAATCCCCACAAATCTTTCTTGACGGCAATCAGCTAGATCTCTATGTGTTCCATTTCATCCTAGACAGCAAGTGCATCACATACCAATCATCACTTCTCCTTGTTTGACCTGATGCCATTTACCATTCGTTTAATAGTGCATTCCACTTGTGTGGCAAGCAACCAGTAAACACTGAGCAAGCCTCTTATTAAATGTGCTAGCACTGTGCTAAATACAGGGCATTTTTCAAACATTGGAGATTTTCAGCAAGGCTTTGTGCATGGGCTGCCCTGAAGGGGCAACGAATTGACATGACACCTGTGGTGAAGACATCACAAACCCTCACTGGCCCTGCCACTTGCTTTTTGGTTTCTCTCTCTTTAAATGCCTTGGACAAATTTATGTTCCTGTTTAGGTCTGCCTGTACCTATATAACATTAGTGACTAGTTGATGTGCATGTGAAATCTAATAAGTGAAAAAATGGGTTACTAAAACCTCAGTAGAAAAACACATTATATGCTGAGACACAGAAAGAGCTGACCAAGACAGGGGTATTATGTAGTATGTTAATAAACTTTCCAAAACAAAATTACTTTTGGATCTAAGACAAAGGCAAAGCTTCATAGAACGAGGCTTAGTGGTTCATAGAGATGGTGCTGTCCTCAAGAAATCTTCTAAGTGAAAGTTGTATTTATGATTGTGAATGCAGGCAAATTAAATTCCTGTTAGGGCATACTGATTGAAAATGGGTGTACTTTCAAAGTAGAAAATACATTTATTTTGGGGTAGAGCTTTGTAGGTTTGTGACAGTGTTTTAAATTTGAGCCCAGAATGTACATGAAGCCAATGTAAGGATTGGCAAAGTGATATGTGTAAAGAGCAGCAAAAATGAAGCCTGTCAGTAGCTAACATATTAGGTTGTAGTGGATCAATGTAGGCTTGAGGAGACCAATGAAGTGTGATCAAGTCATCCAGAGGGAAATGATGAGTACCTGAACTAATTTTAAGGTGGAGGTTTTAGATTTTTTCAATAAATATAAGGAGCATTCTTGGATGGAGGTATGATTGTTTTATAGGCTGTTCACCTAAAGGACAGACATAAACATCTGGGAGAATGGTAGTAGGAATAGGGACAGGCTGACACTACTGCTAGGTCGCTCCCCCTCCTGCCAGTCACTGCATTTATCATGGCTGAGCGGATCGCAGTAGAGGATCATCATATTAGGTAGAGGAAACAAAAGATACTCTACTGTCTTGTGCCCAGCCACAATACATGAAGATAAACAAGCGGGGGAGGGGGAGGGGTGCGGAGGGGTCGTGCCACAAATGGATGGTAGGGAAGGACCGATAAAGAGACACAGATAAGGGCTAGGGGACAGAGACCATCAGAGGGGCACATAAGGACTGGGGGGACATAGAGACACACAGAGGGGCATGGGAAGGGAACAATTCACCCCAAAGAAGGGCTGGTATACTGGGCAGTGACACACACAGAGGGGCTGAAAGGGAAAAAGAGACACACAATGGGGCTGGGGAAAGAAAGAGACACACAAGGTTGGGGACTGCAATTCTTGCCTAGGGCATAAAATAGTCTACCGCTGGCCCTGAAAGGGGATATAGTATTTTAGTCCAGGAGAGAAGTTGTGTTGAGAATATGCTTTTATTAGGCTGGGAGTGTAAACCACATGCTTTAAGGAAGTTGGTAAAGCACCCGAAGAGAGAGATTGAATATGTAAGTTAAGAAAGGAATATAACTTGGGAAACAAGACTGAATAAGGAGCAACTGGATAAGATTGAGGGAGCAGGTGGTGAGGCAAGACAAAGTGAAGAAATCTCCTGTTCATTGCCACATTGTGACTGTGGAGAATAGTTAGGGTAGATATGAAGTTCAGCTGAGGAAGGAAGGAAGAAGGTGTGGATAATTACTTCCTTATTGATCTTTTATTTAGCCTGCAATAGCACATGCTGTGAGCTTACCTGAGCAGGATCCTTCATTGCCATGCAGCATGAATATGTATTACATAACCCACAGCCTATGTGGGTAAATATTTATTGCATTTAATATGTTGTATCTATTGGTTGTGAAGCCCCTTTATAATGTTCAAACTAAGTGCATCCTTTCTCTTTCAATACATACATATGTACAGTTTATATAAATAGCTGCTAATGAAAACATTACAAATATTACTAAGAATAAGAACTACAATGTTAACAAAGTTAAGGGACAGAATGTGGTGGGAATATGAAGTCAAGCTCTGGCTGTGGTAAATCTCTTTCTGGGACTTTGTTCTATTTTTTTCTTTCTTTCTTTATTTATGCACTTTGTTTCCCTCCACTTGTTCCTCTGAAGAGTAGCATCTTTAAGGTACCATTTGGGATTACATACATTATATGTGACCTGTTGCACTAATATCTAATACCACTCTGCTATCTGGCTTCCATGAAAAAACATTGGTCTGAACTAGCTTACCACATTATAGTAAGTTATCCATAGATGCTTTATCTCAGTTTTAAATTCAGTTGCATGTAGACTGTTGTGTTGATCTCTTTGTTATTAGTATTGGTATATGTGCTTTTGGATTTAAATTCATTAAAAGTTCACAATATTCATTAGAATTTAAAGTTTTAATGAATATGTTAAGGTACCCTTACTGGGTATGTATTTAGTATAGTATTTAGCATAAGGAATCAGCATTTTCACCATATGACATTATATTTGATTATCCAATAATGATTGTATGATAATATATGAGGGGTTTTGCTTGATCTCTGTGAAAATTAGTTTATATTATATGCACGTTAAAATAGAGGTTAATTTTTTATTTGCTTTGAACTGTGCAACCTTTCATTTACATGGTTTGTGATCTCTTTTAAAAGAGCCGTGTGTACTAACACAAGAGAAGACAATTCACCATCTAATTTTTTATCAAAAATGTGTGTCCAATTTCTAATGAATGTATTTCCAAATAACAACTGTAGCTGCATGCTGTATCTAGTACTTTGCCATCTTGTGCTTTGCTCAACCCCATTAAATATTTGATTATAGTTTTATCTTTTTACAATACCACTATCACACATTTTACACTACACTACCTTCCAAACCTTTCATATTATGGGTTTCCTGTCTTTGTTGATACCTTGTTAAATGGCTGGAGAATTGGTTTCAAGTATATTTTCAGAATAAGATGGAATACTTAAAATAATGTAAAAAAAAAAAAAGAATAGAATAGAAATATTTTAACAATGAGCAGTGTATTTTAAGCCATAATGTTCATTAAAAGTCTTTATCCACTATAAAATAAATATATATATATATATTTATTTTATAGTGGATAAAGACTTTTAATGAACATTTAGAAGTGAGAGGGAAAATTAGATACTGAATCATGGAGTTAGCCGCCCAAACAACATTCTTACCTATGTAAGGCTTCAGTTTTTAGCCACACACTAATATTTTCAGATGAGGAAAAATACACTTTCTGATAATCCTCAGATCATACAAACACTCATCTAGTCAGCCAGCCACAATGATGTTCCTCACATCCTCATGTCCATTCATGTTGCAATCATCCTTATATGCCTACACATGTGACTTATCCATCCCACCAATAAATATTTTATTAATGCAGAGAATGCAATGGATGCACTTTCATTCCAAGGAAATTGCGTTCCTTTGAAATCAAGTAATGCAAGAAATAATTGTGAAATTAAGCATTTTAGAAACTGTTCTAGTTTTATTGTTCACTTATTGGCCTCTGGTTGCAGTCAGCAATATGTTTCCTGCATGGATAGATTGGTAAAATCCATATTCATGGTACATTCAATTCATATTCTTTGCAGTAATTATCACCGATTCAAAGAGAATATATTTTCATGTGTAGGTATTTAAAAAGTGGAACAAAAATGAGAGATAAGAGTTGAAAAAATTGAGCGAAAGAGATTGACTGGTTTCACCCACTCTAGAAATTACAACCTAGGGGATGCAATATAGATTTGTAGTCTATATGCTTTTAATGAACATGTTTATAATAAGGAGTTTTCATATATAATTTTTTATATATTATAATTATTATCATAATAAAGTCTATAACATTTACAGGATTATTCAATAGACATCCAGGCAAAACCCTGTGAAAATTCCAAGCATATTGGCATTTTGTAGATTTACTAAAGCCTTTTCGGGTCGGAAATTCAGATTGTCCGACCAGATTTGAAGCAATCGTCTGAATGCATTTTTTGTCAGCATTAAAATAAGTACTTTTGCATCCGCGTCCTATACAAAAGTATAAGATTCAGAAGATTCACAAAGCACCAATTTTCACAAAATTCAGAACCAATTCCATCTTTTAGGATGCACATTTGCATATAATCAATTACTTGCTTTTTGCAAGTAATGGCCTTAATAGACGCCAACCTCTCCAACCATGAGAGCTCCATCCCGCCCCATCTCTCTTTGACCGGCCATGCTTTCCCCAGGTTATTGGTATGCATATTTACTAGGTTTTTGCATAAATTGATGCCTAGGTATTACAAATATTCGCTTCTCCAAACAAATGAATACAATCTCTTAAGGGTGGTGACTTCTAAATGGTTTATGTGGAATGAAAGGGCTTGTCTTGG
>OW240916.1:168342991-168388321 GCA_933207985.1 Pelobates cultripes | reverse complement strand
ATGGATCCTTTTTGTTAGGTTTGTCTTTGTATATGGCTGCATATTGTGCTTGTGGAAATGTACAAGTAACTATGTCACAGTAATCAAAGGTGTATGTAGCTACATCAGTATTAGAAGAATTGTACCAGAAAGTGTAAACATGATTATCTTTGGTTATGGCCACTTGTTGGGCCCAGGCAAAGTGTAGCAGCATAAGAAAACACAAGACACATAATAAATTCATATTTCTGCAGGATTAGCCTCTTCTGGAGCAGGCACTTTTTTGCAATGTGAAGCGTGTATCCAAGAACTCTTCCCGTCTAGTTTAACTGACGTTGCTGTAATCAGGAGCACTTGATAAGGACCATCAAATCTCGGTTCTAGGGTGTGTTTCCTGAGAAACTTCTTGACCATAACCCAATCACCAGGAAGCAGCTTGTGTGTACCTGTATTCGACTCAGGATCTGGAATAGAAGAAAACACTTGGGCATGTATCTTGGTCAAGGCATGTGAGAGGGCAGTCACATAGTCTACCATAGCATCTGACTGAATCTGAAGCTGTTGGGGAAAGTAGCAACCTAACCTGGGTGCTGTACCAAACAAAATCTCATAAGGTGACAGGCTATGTTTTCCTCTGGGAGTGTACCTTACACTAAACAACGCTAGTGGGAGACTCTCGGGCCAGGGCATGTTAGTTTCTTGTGACATTTTAAGCATTCTGGCTTTCAAAGTGCCATTCATGCGCTCTACCTTACCACTACTCTGTGGGTGATATGGTGTGTGGAATGCAAGGGTCACCCCCAGTGCTGACCAGACTTCCCGTGTTAACGAGGCAGTGAAGGAGGTCCCTTGGTCGCTTTCAATCACTTCTGGAACTCCATAGCGGCAAACAATTTCCGTCAAAAGATGCTTGGCTGTAGTCCTCGCGGTGAGATTAGTCACTGGGAAGGCCTCTGGCCATCCTGAAAACATGTCCACTATGACCAATGCATATTCATAACGTCCACTCTTTGGCAGCTGGATGTGATCAATCTGGATCCTCTGGAAGGGGTATTGTGGTTTGGCCAGGTGATTAGGTGCGGTCTTTATGATCTTTCCAGGATTGCACTTAGCACATATAGTACAAGATTTACAATAATTCTGTGTTAAGGTAGTGATACCTGGTGCTTCGAAATACTTGTCAATCAGTGAGTTCATTAGGAGTTTCGACAGGTGGGCTGGCCCATGGGCCCATTGGACCACCGCTGAGTACATACTTCTGGGTAAGCAGAACTTGAGATTGATGGTGTAAACATCATCACGGAGTACAGCTCCTTTGTTCTTCCAACTTTGTTTCTCCTGGGGAGTAGCAGCAGCTTGTTGTTCCTTCAGAAGCCTAAGATCTGTAGGCAATGTTTGCATAGTTTAGATGGGTAATGTATCTGTGGCCACTCTTCTGTCCACTTCCCATCCTTGCCGTGCTGCTTCCTTAGCTGCCTGATCAGCTAAGTGGTTGCCACGTGCTTCTTCTGTGTCTAGTCTTCAGTGGGCTTTTACTTTCAGTACTGCCACCTCTGCTGGAAGTTCCAATGCATCCATCAGTTCTGCAATGGCTGCCCCATGTTTCACTGGGGTACCGGTAGCCATAAGAAATCCTCTGGTCTTCCAAATTAGGCCAAAGTCATGTGCTACTCCCAGGGCATATCTTGAATCTGTGTAAATATTGACACGTAGACCTTCAGACAATTTGCAGGCCATAGTCAGGGCTGTTAGCTCGGCTTCTTGAGCAGACTTAGTTGGTTGTAGGGCAGCTGCTTGTAATACTTGACATCCTGTGGTGACTGCATACCCAGTGTGATATTGTCCCTGTTCATCAGCAAATCTTGACCCATCCACAAATAGTGTTTGGTCCGGGTTGAGTAATGCAGCTTCATAGACAGTTGGTAGGTGTGTAGTTTCCATTTTCATTTGTTCAAAACAATCATGAGGAATATCTAGGTCACAGTCTGTGATGAGTGGGTCTTCACAAGCTTCTGTGTGGTACCTTGGGTACCCTGCCGTACAGTAATTAATAGTCTTTTTGTTGATCCCCGTAGAAGTCAGTTGTTCTTGGTTCATTTGACTCCAGGTTTTGGCCATCGGGCCTAGGTCTTTCCATGAGGTATCGGGGGATTTGGTGAGAGATATGTGTGGGATAGCTGTTTCCCAATGATGATAGAGATGTGTCACATTCTCTGGAAGATGGACTAAGATGAGCATGGTACCTGTGGGGTCCCAGAATAAGTCAGTCAGGGTAATTTGAATTTCCTTGAGCTGGAATAGTTCTTCCTCATAGTTCATATCAGGGCCTGGTATATCCTTAAACCATAAGGTACAGTGGAGTAGGGCCTCTGATTGTTCATCATGTGGGGGTGCATGCGCAGGCAGCTGCAAATCTGCTCGAACCTCTGGGTTGATGTCCAGGCTGTACCAGTAATGCACGACTCCCCCCTTGGGAAGTGGCAGAAGAGTGGCTGGGTTCAGGGAAAGACATCTCTGAAGTTTCACATTGTCAGGTAGAAGTAAGGAGGTTTGTAGACGGAGGTGACGTTGGGAAGAAAGGTGCTTAGGTTGAACTTGTTGCAGGATTGCTGTAATATCATGAGGGGCCAACACCGTGAGGTGGTGGCCAAGAACAAAATCATTAGTCTTGTCCAGGAGAGCGCTGGCGGCAAACACAGCCCTGAGGCAGGAGGGACTACCCCTCGCAACAGGGTCAAGCATGCAGGAAAAATAGCCAATAGGTCGTTGTCTAGAGCCATGTTTCTGGGTAAGGACTCCGGAAGCATGTCCTGACTTTTCAGAGACAAACAGATTGAAAGGAAGCTGGTAGTTGGGTAGGCCCAATGCGGGTGCAGAAGCAATAGCTCTTTTCAGATTATGGAAACAGGTGATGGTTTCTTCAGTAAGGTGGAAGGGCTCACTCCTGAGGGCATCATAGAGTGGCTGCATGAGTTTTGATGCTTCTGGTATCCAGGACCTGCAGTATGTGATAAGACCCAAAAAGGCATGAAGAGTCTGATGTGTTGCAGGTAAAGGGAGTTGCAAAATAGCTTGTACACGTTGAGAAGTTAGGTGTTTGGTGCCATGGGAAAGACAATGTCCCAAGAAGACCACAGAGGGCCGGCACCATTGGAGCTTGGATTTGGAAGCTTTGCAACCGGCTGCAGCGAGGAAACATAGGAGATCTTCTGAGTCACGCTCTGCAATGAGCAAATCAGGAGCACAGAGAAGGAGATCATCAACATATTGAAGTAGGACAACATCCGAGTGAGATTTCTGCCAGGGCTCCAGAACCAGAGACATGGCATGAGCAAACTGTGTGGGGGAATTCTGGGCCCCCTGAGGCATGACAGTCCAGGTGTATTGTTGTCCTTCATGGGTGAAGGCGAAGAGAAAGCGGCAGGAAGGGTCAAGGGGCACACTGAAAAAAGCATTGGCTAGATCCACTACAGTGAATATTGTGGTAGTTGGTGGAACCTGGGACAGGAGGGTGTGTGGGTTTAGAACAACAGCAGTGTCTTTTATGGTTACTTCATTAACAGCACGGAGATCCTGCACCATTCGGTACTGGTCGGGTTGACCCTTAACAGTTCTCTTTTTAACAGGGAAAAGTCGTGTGTTACATGGAGATGTGCACTTGACGAGGGCACCTTTGGCAAGTAGGCTTTCAACTTGTTTAGTGATGGCTTCAGCTTGTGCTGGCTTCAGAGGATACTGTGGTCTACGAGGAGGCAGTGCTCCAGGCAGGAGCTTGACCAAGACTGGGGGCACATGCAAGCGCCCAATATCATCCGGGCCGGTGGACCAAAGTTCTTGGGGGATACGATCCAGAGCACTGGGGGTTTGTGAGACCCGTACATTCCCTGCATTGTCAGTTAAGTTCAACAAGATGGGGAGTGAACAAAGGACAGAGGTGTCTTTTTGTGATAAGGGAGTTGTTAACTCAACTTGACCATCAGCAGTAAAGGTAATAGATGCCTGAAGCCGAGAGAGAACATCAGCACCTAGGAGGTTAATGGGGCAAGTAGAGGAAACAACAAACCGGGAGAGAATGTGTGAACCTACATGCAGAAGTTTAGTAAGGGGATTACTGCGGGGTGTACCATCCACCCCAACACAGGAGACATCAGTGTCAGATAAGAAGGAAGGATCTGGCAGGTCTTGTTCCCTGAGGACACTACGGGCTGCACCTGTGTCAACTAGAAAGGTGGTTGGATGACCCTCCACGGGGAGAACTACAGTAGCTAAGGGCCCTCCCCCATCCCCCGCAGACACTGCCATGGCAGGGGTTGCTGACACAGGCTTGCCAGTTACCTATTGTAATAGATCTAGATGGGCCTGATCTGGTCCCTGGTACCGGCGGGAAGTGGAGGGAGGGTTATTAGATTGCATGGGAGGACGGGATGGACGGTTAGCGTGGCGGGGCAATGACTGACTGTCTTGGAAATCATCTGTGTCATACCCTTCAGCGGAAGCCGAAGTGTATGCACGGGCTTCTGATGCAGGGAGCCGGGCTTGGGTGTATTCAGGAGGAGGAGGAGGTGGAGGAAGCTGAGGCAACTGTGGATGGGGCAGGGCAGGGAGGTAACCAGTGGAGGGGAAGCTGTAGCCGGTGACATGAGGACTCGGATACCGGGGAGTCTGTGGGCGGATTACTCTAGGGTGTGGGCAATCTCTTCTAAAGTGACCTGGCTGATTACAGTTAAAACAGGTCCGGATTGTCGTGATAGTCCGGTCCCGGGGAGAGGGAATTGATGTAGGCAGTGTCTGGGGTAACTGAGTGTATTGTTGGGGGAGTATCTGAGGAACCTGGTTAGGACCGGCAATTGGGGTGGAGGTAGTATACATCAGAGGGCTAGTTCTTCGCTGTGTGGGTTGCAGAACAGATTCTAAACCCTTGGCTACCAACAAAAGGGTGTCCAGTGGGATAATTCTGTACTCTGGGCGAGCTAAAATCAACCCCTTACGAATGTGTTCCCTAAGGCCTGCCACAAAAGCTGCAGATAACATCTGGGTGTGTGCTTTGCTATAGGTGCTGAACCCTAAGTCTGAGAAAGTCTGAGTCAATCTAGAGTGATACTTTTCAACTGTCTCAAGTTTATCTTGAATTATGTCATTTATGCAAGTAGCTTGATCAGCTAATTTATCCTGTGCCCAAGCTCGGAGCTGTTCACAGAAAATTTCAGTATCAGAAGTGAGTGGAGCGTCGTTAAAGCTCCGTTCCATGATTGGCCAGTATGCATCTCCAGCCTTTATTTCACACAAACTAATAAGATCCCGCCAGGCAGCGGAGTATGTTTTCCAAATCTGGGCCATCCTGCGGAAAAAGGGCATGGAGTGTTTCTCAGGATCAGGGAGTGAGGTTACAAGGGTAGCAGCTTGGGAAGGGTTGAAGGTATCATACATGGGTGGTGCACCATCCGCTCCATGGTTAATCTGGGTATAACCCTGGGGAATAGAGTGCCGTTGGGGGAGTCTGTTCCCCCCTGGGCGAGGTGAATCCTGTTCTACCACAACGATCTCTTCGGGTGCCACCGGGCCACGGTGAAGAGTAGTCTCAGGGGTAGCTGTGGCGGGGGCGGCAGGGAGACCGGTGATCGGAGAGGTAGTTGGGTGGAAGCCCGAGGCCTGGGGGGAAGCACCCATTGCATAGGGTTGGTCCGATGTCACAGACACCTCGGACCCAACCACCATGATTGGATAACTAGGGCTGGCGGAAGAGACATGAGGGATCAATGCCATGGATGGGGCTGCTGTGGGGGCTGGCTGAGATGGGCATGAGAGGTGGGTGTTCAGGACATGGGCGAGAGCAGAGATTGGATCGGAAGGCTCGGGGACGTTAGCGGGGGACAAAGAAGGGGTTGGAGGTTCAGGGGGAGGAGGTGGAGGAGGGGGTGGTAAATCAGTGGGAGGTGGTACAGGGATCGCGGAATTAACCAGGGAGGTAACAGCAGAGAAGAGGGCGGATATCGAGCTAGACAGGTCATTGGCCATGGTTGGGAGGGGTCGGAAGGATGGGAACAGGGGGCTGGGTTGTGACAGCGTGGGTAGAGGGTTGGGACGGCAAATCAGCTGGGGGAGGAGGAGGCAACAAGGTAGAGGGGGCCGGGACATCGGGAGGAGGTAACACTGGAGAAGGGGTTGGAGGGGTGGGAACGGGGGGTTGGGTCAGGGCGGTGAGGGCAGAGATTAGGGACGGCAAATCAGCCAGGGGAGGAGGAGGCAACGAGGTAGAGGGGGCTGGGACATCGGGAGGAGGGGGTGGTGTGTGGATAACGGGAGGGTCCTGGAGGATGGGAGGGGTGCCTGGGAGTGTTGGGAGTGAAGCGGAAAGGGCGGCTAATATTGTTGCAAGATCAACAGGAGGGGAGGGGGCAGAGGGAGGGCCAACTGTGGTGATACAGGATGGAGCAGAGGCAGGGGGGCCGGGATCAGCAGGTTGGACAAGATTCATGAGAGTGGAGAGTAGGGATGAGGGATCCTTGGAGGAGGAAGGGAAAGGAGAAGGAGAGAAAGGCAGAGAGGGTGGAGGGGTAGAGGTCACGGGACAGGTCACTTTCGAAAGGCTTGCAAGGAAAGAGGAAAGGTCTGGGTCCGGGGGTATGGGAGAAGGAGGGTCCGTGGGGGGACAATGGTCCGGAGGTATGGGGTCGACAGAATGGACAAGGGTCGAGGGGGTAGAGTGTGAAACAGTCGAGGTGGGTGAGGGAGCGGGTGTTGCTAGGGATGGGGTACTCGAGGTGGAGGGGGAATGAGAGGAGGAGGAGGAGAAAACTTCGGTGGGTGAGGCGGGAGTAGTCAGGACAGGATCTTGGCGAGGGTTTGGAGTAGAAACAGGCACTGGGAGAGGTAGCGGAGGACATGGAGGTGGGGGAACTTCAACAGACGTAAAGGGAGAATGGTTGATAGAGGGGGCTGGGTCATAGGGAGGTTGGTGCATGGGAGTGGGTGGGAACGAATTAAGTGGCACTGGATAGTAGTAAGCACCGTCTGCACCGAGTACGGGGCACAGGGGGGTGGGAGCTGAAGGCACACCCCCGGGGGGTGGGGTCTGTGCTGTGACGGGGGAAGCAGGGCGGGAATTTACTGTTGCGCTCTGGGCGCCATCATACGGCGGTGGCCGCGGGACAATGGAAACAACATCATCATTGTTAACACTCCTATGGTATACATACACAATTTGCCCCTCAAAGTCCAACTCTTCCTCGACCCACCCTTCCCGTTTCAGACCTCTAGCTACCCGATACCAAGCCTCTGCAACCTTTGTGAGTCCATTATCCAACAACAACCCTTCCTTGTCTATGAGTAACTTCCTCCAAAACTCTGGTTGCAATCTCCCACTGGGCGGCATCTGGAAGCCACACACCTTAGCAATCTTTCTAAGTTTCAACATTGCATCTTCCCCTGCCCTTTCTTTCACAATGTCACAAGCCAACAAGCCCTTAGCAGGTCTAGCATGTTCCTGCCCCATCTTGAATAATCGGTATGAGCCACGTGCTAAGGACAGATAAATAGAGGAGATACAAGGGAGAAGGAAAAGGAATGTCTACAGTGCTCGACTGCCACGAGGACTTGAGTCCCGTGCATCTTCCCCAAACGTAGACTAGTCACGGGGGTCCGCCCACCCGGAGTGGTGGTCACGGATGGGAGCGAGCGAGCGTGGGTGACTAACACAGCTCTGGGCAACAGGCAAAGGAGAGATAAAGGACAAAGGAGAAAATGAATGTGGCTACACTAATGAGAAGACATTTGCAGAAGTCACAAACATATAAATGAGCGTAAACTCCGGAATCCAGAACTAACCACAATATACACACACACACACCAAGGGTACCCACACTGTAACAACAATTAAACAAAAACCACAGAATGACAGAAAGTAAAATGGCCATGTACATGTTAACACCACTGGTGCCAAATATTCAAAATGTAGCAATTCCCAGCCGTCACCCACCAGGCTGGTCCCGGTATAACACAAGTATCAATGAAACTCTGCAACAATCAAACAAAATCCCAGCCCCACCGGCTGTAATGCGTTCCCTGCCCGCTAGGCAGTCAAGCTAACATAAAATCCCAGCCCCACCGGCTGTAATGCGTTCCCTGCCCGCTAGGCAGTCAAGCTAACATAAAATCCCAGCCCCACCGGCTGTAATGCGTTCCCTGCCCGCTAGGCAGTCAAGCTAACATATAAAATGCGTTCCCTGCCCGCTAGGCAGTCAAGCTAACATATAAAATGCGTTCCCTGCCCGCTAGGCAGTCAAGCTAACATCTTTTAAAAAGGAGAAAAACACACACACACACATTTAAACGAATACAGGAGGCAGATAGACAATCGACAGGTTCACTTTAAAAAGGCACACCGGATGAGCTAATTACCTGTCTCTAGTAGCCTTCTGGAAGCCGGAAGTGGACTCGGAGACAGACCGACACAAAACAGGAGAATAACACAGGCAACGGCTGTATTATGGAGGTGATCAGGCTCCGCTTGTCCCACTTTCCGGAGGTCCGCTCCGGTCCGTTGGTTCCGGCCCTCCGAACCGGCCCTCCGGTGGCCCCACGTTGGGCGCCAATTGAAATGGAAAAATCAATCAATACATTGATTATTTCTTTGTGTATCTGCCCCTGGCCAAATCAATGAAACAATGCGTGCACGCTCCCTGAAGTAATTCACACCAGACACAGGTTCCAGGTTGTTGAATAACTTGAGGAAAGTTTATTCAGAGGGGACGGCAGGTCCCTTTTAAAGCAAAATTACATCATAAGCATTGTCAGAGATAACATGGAATAATACATCAATAATTGGTTAGGTGTTAAGTGGTCGCTCTAATGCTCTGCCTACTGAAGGTGATGTCACCGGGGCCATGAGGGTCTCCCACGGTTTCCCGGCGCCATCTTGCTGTACGAGATAGTTAGTTGGTGTTATAGGGAGATGGAGGGGAGGAGGGGTTAGAAGCTTCTAGCAGCCATTTTGATTAAAACATGTGTGCTTAGCTTATATATTGTGTATAGTGAAATGAGTAAATAGACATTTTCATTAACTTGGAAATATGTGCAGACCTTATTTCCACAACAGGTAGTCATATGCAAATGAGCTTAACAAAGAACCACATTTTTGCCTCATAATTCCACTTGATTCATGGATTCCTTGGTGTGTGTGTCTGCTGTATACAACAGCTTTGAAACACAACTCCGGAAGAGGAGCAAAGCCAGTGAACCACTCATGGACAGCTGGTTTCATTGTTAATGCACCTCATGCTGACGCCAAGCCTCCATTGCAAGCCAGTAACCAGCCTCATGCTGATGAGTTTTTTCCAAATCCCCTACTTGGCCTTAACCTTGGAGTTTGGTTTTCCATTCTTTGCACTAAATTTTGTTTAATGATGGGGAAAACTACAGACGTTTATTAATTGAACTGTGAAATGTAGTGAATTTAAATACTAACTGTAAATTACAGACAAAACAAATCTCCCATTAAGCGTAGGCACAGCTTGGCTATTTGACTTACATTTTGCAATTCGGATTGTAATTGATTACAATGTGATGTTTATTGAATTAACCCTGTGTATTTGCATATATTGTCTGGGTCCACTGACTGAACACTCAAAAAAACAGTACATTCTTCTCAAACTGCAGAGCAGTCCATTTACACAGCAGAATCAGACTGTAGTTTTCTTTTTTGTGATTCACAGCATTTTCCCCTTTCCAAATGTATTTTTTTACTCTTATGTTACTTACGTATTGTGATGTAATAGCCTATGGAGTCACGCATCTGTAATAAATGATGCAAACTAGCATGGCATGTCATTTTTCCCAAGAAAGATTGCTACGTGTGTGTTCAACTGCAAGTTCCATCTTTCTCACTTCTTGCACCAACACAAGAATGCCACTATAAAGGACACAGTTGCTTTACTTTTATGTGACATATACATATATAAATTCTCATTTACCGTATATACTCGAGTATAAGCCGACCCGAATATAAGCCGAGGCCCCTAATTTTACCCAAAAAAACTGGGAAAACGTATTGACTCGAGTATAAGACTAGGGTGGGAAATGCAGCAGCTACTGGTAAATTTCTAAATAAAATTAGATCCTAAAAAAATTATATTAATTGAATATTTATTTACAGTGTGTGTATATGATGAATGCAGTGTGTGTGTATGAGTGCGCAGTGTGTGTATGAGTGCGCAGTGTGTGTGTATGAGTGCAGTGTGTGAGTATGAGTGTGCAGTGTGTGAGTATGAGTGTGCAGTGTGTGTGTGTGAGTGTGCAGTGTGTGTGTATGAATGCAGTGTGTGTGTATGAATGCAGTGTGTGTGTGAATGCTGTGTGTGTATATGAGTGCAGTGTGTGTGAATGCAGTGTGTGTGTGAATGCAGTGTGCGTGTGAATGCAGTGTGCGTGTGAATGCAGTGTGTGTGTGAATGCAGTGTGTATATGAGTGCAGTGTGTGTGTGATGCAGTGTGTGTTTGTGTTGCAGAGCCTTGGTGGGGGGGTGGGCATTTTTATAAAAAAATTTTTTTTATATTATTTTAATTTGTTTTGTTATATTATTATTATTTTTTATTATTATTTTTATTATTATTTATATTATTTTTTATATTATTTTTATTATTATTTATGTATTATTAATTTATTTATTTTGTTGTCCCCCCTCCCTGCTTGATACATGGCAGGGAGGGGGGCTCTCCTTCCCTGGTGGTCCAGTGGCATTGGCAGTTCAGTGGGGGGAGGAGGGTGGCTGGCAGAGCTGTTACTTACCTCTCCTGCAGCTCCTGTCAGCTCTCTCCTCCTCCGCGCCGGTCCGTGCAGCTCTTCTGTCAGCTCACACTGTAAGTCTCGCGAGAGCCGCACTATGACCCCGCGGCTCTCGCGAGACTTACACTGGAAGCTGATCGAGGTGCTGACCGGACCGGCGCGGAGGAGGAGGGAGCTGACAGGAGCTGCAGGAGAGGTAAGTAACAGCTCTGCCAGCCCCCAGTCTGTATTATGGCAATGTGAATTGCCATAATACAGACAGTGACTCAAGTATAAGCCGAGTTGGGGTTTTTCAGCACAAAAAATGTGCTGAAAACCTCGGCTTATACTCGAGTATATACGGTACTTAAAAAAAATCAAAATAAATAAAAACATATTTTTTCACAGTTTTCACAATAATAATGTGTGCATAAATCGAGCTACCTTAGAAAAGGTATTCAAAACAAATTCATATATTTATTCTGATTTACAGAGTACATCATATGGCTAAGATTTCAGTTAATATTGGTAGAGGTACAATATCAGTGTCAAATGATTTTAGAATTTAGTATACTTGTCTTCTCAGCTTAACCCCTTAACGCCGTTACGGCATTCTATGCCGTCCCGCATTAAAAGGGCTTTAAAGCCGTTGCGGCGGCATAGAACGCTGTAACGGCTTTGAGCCCTGGAGCCTCAGAAATACTTACCTTCCCGGCGCTCTGCTTCGGGAGGACTGCCTGACAGCCCAGGCAGCCCTTCCATGCCAAATCAGGCCCCCGGGGGACATGTGATCACTCTCAAAGAGCATTCACATGGCCCCCTATAGCTGGCTGTGGATCTGCCAGGAGGGGGACTGTCTGAAATGTCAGACAGTCCTCCTGCTGGTGGGAAAGTAAAAAAAAAAGTATTAGACATGTTTTAAAAAAAAATAGAAATATATATATATATATATATATATATATATATAATATATGAATATATATATTATATACGTATAATTACAATAATAAATAATAAAATAAAAATAAATTAAATAAAATATTGAAACAAAATTTTATATAAATTATATATTCATATGTAATTTCTTTCTAACTGTATTTTGTTATTAATATATATATATATATATATATTGGTAACAAAATACACTTAGAATGACATTCTATATATATATCTATCTATATATAAAATACAAATAACCGCAAATATATATATTTATAGATAAATACATATAATTACATAAAGGATTACATTAGTATACACGTAGAATTGAAAAACATATAAATGCATATATATTAAAATTCTACATTTATGTTTAAGTAATCTTTTAATATAATTATGTGATTTGATTAATTAAAATTTGATTGACATGCCTGACAACAAAGGGAGAAAGTGCAGAGAATTTAATTCGCAAGCACTATATTTGACCATGTAACTCTCCAAAACACCATAAAACCTGTACATAGGGGGTACTGTTTTACTCAAGAGACTTCACTGAACTCAAATATTAGTGTTTCAAACTGGTAAATTGTATTACAACGATGATATTTTAAGTGAAAGTGAAGTTTTACAAACGAACGGCACTTTTAGGGACTATATTATTGTTGTAATATGTTTAACTGTTTTAATACACTAATATTTCTGTTTATTGAAGTCTCCCGAGAATAACAGTACCCTCCATGTACAGGTTTTATGGTGTTTTGGAAAGTTAGAGAGTCACATATAAGGCTTGCATTTAGTTTCATATTTGACCCTGAAACTTTCCAAAACACCATAAAACCTGTTAATGGGGGGTACTGTTGTACTCGTGAGACATCGCTGATTACAAATATGTGCATTTTTTTGCCGTAAAACCTAACAATATAATGACATTCACAGCTAAAATGTCAGACGGAAATACAAATTAAAAAAAAATAATCTTATTTTCTCACTTTTTTTACATTTTATTCATAGTAAATTATGTTCCATATACGATTAGTTAATGATAAATGAAAGCCCTGTTTCTCCTGAACAAAATGACATATAATAAGTGTGGGTGCACTTAATGTGACAGCGGTAAATTACGGTTGAACAGACATATAGCGCAAATTCCAGTTTTTGTTTACGTTTTGTTTTGATCAGAATGTGCACTATTGACTCCGTCCTGAAGGGGTTAATATCCATAACAAAAACAATCTTGCCACACAAAAAGTATACATTTAGTAGACATCACAGGGAATATTTTGACACTTTAACATATACACATTTAACAAGGTTTTTTTCCCCAAATGTATATTTTGTAATCCTGATGTGTGCTAATCCTTACAAACACCCATATGTTTAGCTATATCTTCTAAGTACAACAATATCCCTGAAATATAGCTCTACTATTACCATGTGAAGCTACTGTGCCATATTTAAGGCTTGACCATTTCAGCTTTAACAGTTATTATTTGATAGATGGACTTGATGGGTCTATGCTTCATTTTGGGCCTGCCAAGGGCCTCAGTGACATCAGTTCATTCATTTCAAGCTTCTACATATTTCACATGACATGTCATGTTTATAACATATAATATTTACCATTGTTCTGTCTTCAGAAGTACATAAAAATATGTCAACATTCCTGGAAGTAACATATTTGCTGGTGAATGATTTGGGATTATATTATTTATTGCATTTAAAATGATAGTAGTTAATATGATACCAAATAGATATTTTGGCAATTAAATTATATCAATAAATGAATTTCATAAGGCATGCTATTCCACAGAAGTAATTTGGAAGAGTATAGAACATTTAGTAACATGGCACACATTTACCCATTAAATAATAACTGTTAAATGTGTATCAATAGTTTATCATACAGATAAATCATACAAACTATTTATATCGTTATAATATGATTAATTATTAATAAAAATAATAATAATTTATATATGCATGACATCACAGGACACCGCATCACCAGATGTTATCTAACATTTTGTAGCAAACCACGGGTAACCTGACTGGTTACCTCTGCTAATTCCTTCACTCAGCCAGACTAAAACCATTAAAGCATACAGACATCCACTCCCCCAGTAACCAGATGAAATATAGTTCTGGGAGGCAACTGATTTATTTCCAGTACAAAAGAAGATCCAGTCCACTCCCTTATCCACTAAACAGTAAACTTTGGTACTGACAGATTTTGTTAGTTTTTAGTCTGTTAGAGTAGGACCTGCCAAAGATGGGGTACATTGATGTTGTGGCAGGCTTATGCAATGTATTATCATATAATGTAACTAAACACCCATTATATTTTTTTGCCCAGATTAAGTGTTTTTAAAAAACTAACAAAATCTGTCAGCACCGAAGTTGCTATTTAGTGGATAATGGAGTGAGCTGGATCTTTGTATTATATAAATTGGCTCTCAGCAGCACACTATTTATGCATGTTCAGGTGAGTGCAGCCAGCCCCCTGCACAGACCCCTACTTGATATCTCCAACATAATGCCTGAGAGAAAATTGCATGATAAAATCTATAATTCAATTATCTCTCAGGTACAGAAAATCTTTACAAAATATAAAGTACCCCAAAAGTGCCCCCCGATAACTAAGAACCCCACAAACGTTATATCCCTGGATAGCCCCGTTCTGAATGTTTAACATATCAAAATATCACTCAGATCGGTTTGGTGAAACGGCAATGCCATCGGGAAAAAGTTCTGACCAGCCGGACATGAGGCGCTAGCCCAAAACAGTTCCAGAGAAATAGGTATCCTGGCAGGTCTTTGTTTGGGGGTTCCTGTGCGAACACCATGTAAGAGATTCTCTTATTTTCAGGGTACGAATGCTCCCCCTGTTCGATAGTTCATATCTCCCCAACGCCGTTTGCTTAGTTGGTCGGGAAGTAGAACGGGCAGCGGTCTAATTTTTATCAGGGTTCGTGTGAGTGCTTAGCTGAAAAGAGTTCCACCACTCGATGACCAATTGCCGCTGTCAACTTTTGGGAGACAAAACGTGCATTTGGTTATATGAAATGACGCCACCCAGGGGAAGCATTCATTAATTACTTCCCTTGTGGTTTCTCACTTAAATTGCTGGTGTGAATGTTCTAATGTGGCACAGGAGTATATAACAACTCCCGAATGGAAAAGGGAAAAAACACACAAAAGAGGGCAACACATATGAAATTGGCGTTATGTTTTCACACATTTCATGTGTGACATAAGAAAAAAAAACAAATACATTTGGAGGGGGAAAATTCCTAAATCATTGATAAATGGCTTACTATGCATATAATATGTCTGATTGTGTATGTAGTATTTTGTATGTCAAGCAGTGTGTGTATACTGTCTAAATGAGTGTATGTATAGCAGTGTGCCATTGTCTAAGTATGTGTATAACAGTATGCGCATACGGTGTCCGAGTGTGCATCATTGTTTAAACTTTTAGCATGTGTGTGGCAATGTGTGCCTCTGTGTCTGGTGTAATTGTGTGTATATAACAATGTGTATACCTGCCATGTATAGTAGATTTTGGTATTACAGGTCTATTTCTCTCACCACTCTACTACAGTCCCGTCAGAGAAAATACTGGTAATGGCCAAACAGCCACAAATTCTAGCTGTGCTGGTAAAATGCTAGCTAGGTGGCAACCCTATCAACACATATCTCTCAAAGTCTTCTTGACCAAGTTGTTTCTCAAGGTGTAGATAAATGGATTGAGGCAAGGGCCTAAAATGCTGTTTAATATTGCAACAGTCTTCTCAAGGCTGGTGGCTGCAGTTCCTGATTTACGAACATAGATAAAAATACAGCTTCCATAACTAATCAGCACAACCATAAAGTGTGAGGAGCAAGTGGAAAATGTTTTGTTCCTGTCTTTTGATGATGACATTCTAAAGATAGATATGAGGATGCAAAAGTAGGATGTCACATTTGGAATAAGAGAGCCTAACACTGCAAAGGAAGCTAAACCAAAAACCATATTTTCAACCCCATGTGTATCAGAGCAAGATATATGTAAAATAGCTGTGCCATCACAGAAGAAGTGATTAACAAAACTTGGTTTGTGGCAGAAATTTAATTGAGATATTAAGTATACAGATGGTATAAATTCCAAAAACCCAAATATCCATGATAGCATGATGAGTCTCCAGCAAAAGTGATGTGTCATAATTGTACAATATCGTAAAGGGTGACAGATGGCAACATAACGATCAAAAGACATAAGAGCCAAGATGCCGAACTCTGTGGCACCAAAAGAAAAATAGAAGTAGAATTGCAAAAAACAATCCGATTTAGATATAGCTCTGCTGTCACTCACCAGTATACCAAGAAGTTTGGGTGCGGTGGAAGAAACTAAAAAGATGTCCAGAGATGCCAAACTACTGAGAAAGAAATACATTGGAGTTTGAAGATGTTGATGTAAAAATATAACCACTATAATAAGCAGGTTACCTAAAATGGAGAGAACATAAACTATGAGGATAGCTATAGATACACATGTTTGTAGCTGTGGATTAAAAGTAAATCCAAGTAGGATAAATTCTGTCTGGTTATTCATATATTTTGAAATTAGAGAGAAAGAGAATTTTATAAAATTAGCATTCTAAAACAGCAGCACCAAAGTATCCAACATATTCTATTTCAAGTAATAGCAAAAATAATCTGTAGGTCATTCAAGATACACTTATATGAAAAACAGAATATGTGCTCATGAAAATGAAAAAATATTGTAGGGTAGGAAGAATGGACAGTCATAATAGGTGCAATTTAAGCAAAGGATATCTTTGAAACTAGTAATGCTGTTATTTCAGTATATATATGCAAATATATCCATAATCCCTATTAAAACTCCAAGGAATAATATAGAGTTCTTCCCTGCTGGGAGACAATGTGTAACATACACAAAAATGTAACATCAAAATTACAGCTGCGTTGGGATTAACTATTAAAATTTATATACCATATACAACACAAATAATTGTGTAGCACGTGTATGTAAAAATCAAAGTATTTATAAGTGACAGAAAATATAAATAAGCTTTTTAAAAAATATTTTTCTGGCTGTTTATTATAACATTGGCATGGGAAACTCCTCCCTTATCCAATAGGAGATGAAAAAGGCAAATGTTTAAATAGGCCCCAATAAGTCCCGCCCCCACCGGTTCTTTTTTCCTGTCCTCTCTGATAGTGACAAGTGAGTCCCTCCCCTCCCTGTCCCTTAGTGTTTATCTCCCCTCCTTCTCCCCTAGTGCTCCTCTACCTCCCTTCCTTGTCCCTTCAATTTTCTCTCCCCTCCCTATCGCTTGGAGTGTCCCCCACCCCCTAAGTGGTCCCCTCCCTGGTGTGCCTCCTACCTATCTTGTAGTGTGGCCGAGACTGCCGTACAGGAGCTTCAGTTTCCTGTACCCATCCGGACTGACGGGAAGTGCTCCATGAAAGAGCACTTCCTGTCAGTCTGGCCAGGTACAGGAAACTGAAGCTTCTGTACAGTGGTCCGCTCCGCTTGGCCACGGTACACTGAGTAATTGGCAGGAGGGAGCGCTGTGCACTTAATCTTGCGACCTCCAGGACAGTGCACCTTAAGGGAGTCTTATTGATGTGCTGGCTCTGCTTATGTGTGTTATTAGCCCACCTGACAGATCCTCAGAGATTTGCAGCCTATTTTACACTGATGAGCCCCAACATTAAAACCACTGACAGGTGATGTGCATGTGCATAACATTGATTGTATTCTTTAAATGGCAACTGCCAAGAGGTGGAACATATTAGGCAGCAAGTGAACAGTCAGTTTTTGAATTTCATATGTTGGAATCAGGAAAAATGGGCAAGCGAAAATATCTGAGTGACTTTGACAAGGGTCAAATATTGATGGCTAGATGACTGGGTCAGAGCATCTCCAAAACGGCAAGGCTTGTGGGGTGTTCCCAGTATGCTGTGGTTAGCACCTACCAAAATTGATGCAAGGACAAATGGTGAACCTTAATCAGGGTTATCGTCACCAAAGGCTCATTGATTCACAGGGGGAGTGAAGCTAACCCGTCTGGTTTGATGACACAGAAGAGTTAATGTAGCTCAAATTGCTGAAACAGGCTGGTCAGAGTGCCCCAGTTCACCACTGAAAGTGCCTTCAATGGGGACGTGAGCATCAGAACTGAACCATGGAGC
This sequence comes from Pelobates cultripes, assembly GCA_933207985.1. Taxonomy (NCBI): domain Eukaryota; kingdom Metazoa; phylum Chordata; class Amphibia; order Anura; family Pelobatidae; genus Pelobates; species Pelobates cultripes. The sequence continues at coordinate 168,370,446 of OW240916.1, read as the reverse complement.
AATGGAAGAAAGTTGCCTGGTCTGCTTCATCATGCTTTTCATAGTATCAGGTGGATATCCAAGTATGTGTCATTTACCTGTGGAAGAGATGACAGCAGGATAAACTATGGGAAGAAGGCAGGCAGTTGGAGGCATTTGGGAAATGTTGTTCAGGCATTCAACTGAATGTTACTTTGACACGTATCACCTACCTAGAGATGTGGCATGTGTTAGCCATGTGTTAAAAACCAAGTACACCTTATGATTCAATAGCTTGTAGATCCACCTTAACAGCAATAACATACAGTGCATCTTAGTTTACATATTAGGCTGAGTAGCCTCAAACTGATCAAAATACCTGTCCACCACCCAAAAGCGTATTTAATGGGGGCGTGAGTGTCAGGAGCAAAGTAAGAAGGTTTCCTGATAGGATGAATCACGCTTCCTTAAAGATCAGGTGGATGAACGGGTGGATGTGCCTCATTAACCTGGATTAGAGACGGCATCAGGATGCACATGAGGAGGAAGGCAGGCAGGTGGAGGCAGTGTTATGCTATGGACAATGTTCTGCTGGGAAATGTTGGGTCCTGGCATTCATGTGGATGTTACTTTGACATGTACATCCTACCTGGTTGATGACCATGTACACATCTTTATGGCAATTGTGTTCCCCGATGGCAGTGACCTAGTTCAGCAGGATAATCTACTCTGACAGACACCAAAAATTGTTCCGGAATGGTTGGAGGAACATGATAAAGAGGTCAAAGTATTGGCTTGACTTCCAAATTCCCCAGATCTCAATCTGATTGAGCATTTTTGTGATGTGCTGGAACAACAAATCTGATCCATGGAGACCCAGTCTTGAAACTTGCAGGAATCTGCTGTTAATGTCTTTATGCCAGATACCATAAGACACATTTAGAGATCTTGTGGAGACATTGCCTTGATGCACCAGTATTATTTTGGTGGCACAAAGGAGACCTATACAATTTTAGGTTGGTCAGTGTAAAGAGCCGATGTATAGACAAATGGATACTAACTTATCTAAAGCCACCTAGCTTCTGGAGTGGCCTGTATTCAGGTTGCAGCAATATCTTCTATTTTAGCATCATTAAAGTAGTGGATCTCAGATGTACAGGAAGCATTCAACTCTGGTGTTAAATGTAAGAAGATCTAAACATTTGGATTCTTTATATATATTCTTTCTATATATTCTTTCTATATATTATTTTGGCCTCTGTTCAATGGCTCTATCTGTGTCAAGCATTGTGGCTAAGTTCCTGTATTGCAGACACACTTTCTAAAAATAAGCCACGTGCCCTTCCCTTCCAGAGCGACATGCTATTCAAATGGTCTTTTGAAGAAATTTTGAAGAAGTCAGTAGAAAGTTGCAAAGTTTTCTTTCTTTACAGATCCTTCTGTGAACCTGGTTCTAAATACAGATAGCAGACAATATAGACTGGAAAGGAAATATACAAGGTCTCAAAGCTGGACAGGAGGTCAGTCCACATCTGTCTGGGGTTACAGAGAAAAATCTTGTTTGTCCTTTCATGGACATGTGACTATCCACAAAATCTGTCTGCAGTGGCAGGACTATTAGGTTTTGCAATGATATGGGAAGATACCATCAAAGATTGCTTGGTACAAAGTATTGTTCAAGAAGGCTACAGACTGGATTTTTGCGATTCACTGAAACCCAATTTTCATAAATACAAAAATTTCAAGGGATGAAATAAAAAGCATGGAGTGAGTCATCATTAGATGCATTTATGCCAAGCTCAGGATGCTGTTGGCCATCATGCATGATTGGCAGGCAGCCTGACATGCATTTATGCCAGGCTAGCCTTCTAATTCTTTGGGCAGACACACCTCCTTTTTGGACATTTTCAGCCATTTCGGAAGTTCTGGTTACAGTGTCCATTGACTTCCTGCTTCACTGGACACTGCTGTTAGGGGGTATGGATTTACTTGAAAGATTCTGTTCTTAGGCCCCTCATAATTGTCAGCACTAGGCCCACTGGGCTCTTAATCTGGCCCTGGCTGGGAAGAGTGACCGGGGAAGTCACTTACTCCCAGCAGTGATCTCATCACAGGGGGTCCGGTCATGCTGTTAAAGTGCCACAGCGCTGACTGGGCCCCCTGGAAATCCATACCCATTTGGTGGCCCTAACAGCATGGGCCACCCGATGGGCCCCTTGAACGTGCGGTCCCGGTGGTCTTCCGCATGGGCCAGGGCTGCGAAACATGGCGGCTGGCACCCGGTTTGACGGGCCCGGTCGCAGCTGCGACCCCTGTGACCCCTGTATGTACGCCATTGGTTGCTGCCCTTGCCTGCATGGTAGAACCCAGCCGTGCTTTCAGGGACCCCATGGAAGTCACCCTCCTGCACCTAAAAGGTGGGAAACAGTAGGGTGACTAAACCATTTTGCAAGTGTGTGTGTCTGTATGTGTGTGTGTGTGTGTGTGTGTCTGTATGTATGTGTGTGTGTGTGTGTGTGTCTGTATGTATGTGTGTGTCTCTGTATGTATGTATGTGTGTGTCTATATATGTATGTATTTTATGTGTGTGTCTATGTTTGTGTGGGTCTCTGTATGTATCTATGTTTGTGTGTCTATGTATGTGTGTGTCTCTGTATGTATGTATGTATGTATGTGTCTCTGTATGAATGTGTGGGTATCTGTATGTATATCTGTTTGTCTGCTTTTGTATATGTATGTCTGCATATCTGTATGTTAATGTGTGTCCTGTGTATCTGTATGTGTGTGACTGTTTGTATCTGTAGGAGTGTAATTCTGTGTACTTGAATGTTTATCCTTAAGTGTTTGTGTATCTGTCAGTACGTGTGTCTGTGTATCCGCATGTGTGTCATTGTGTGTCTGTGTATCTGTATTTGTGTCAGTGTTTGTATATATAGGAGTGTCATTCTGTGTATCTCAAAGTGTGTCACTCTGTGTGTCTGTTTATGTGCATATGTGTCTGTGTGTATGGGTGGGGGCCATAAAGGAAAATGAGGAAGGGGGACCTATTGTTCTTCCCCCTGACCCCACCCCTGAGCGGCGGATGGGGGCCCTAAATAAAAATGCCCCCACCCCCTTCCAAGGTGACTAGGGGTCCCCAAGCCCCTAGTCACCCCCCCACCCAAATAAAAATAATCCCCTACATACCCCCTTCACCCTAAAAATAGTGAGTGGGGAATAAAAGAACTAACTACATGTTAAAAAAAATATAAAACTTACCATTTGATGTCTTCTTTTTTCTAAAATCTTATTTTTTCAGCCCCCAAAAAGGCCAAAAAAAACCCATAATACCCAAACTTGTAAAAAATGAAATAAAAAAACCCAAGCGCAAAAAAAAATCAGAGGAAAACAAAAACCAGACGCTGAAAAATTAATCCATCTTCACCCGGCGAGGGCACGGCACAGACTGAGCTTAGAAAGCCTTGCCCCGCCCTGCAATTAGGCTCAGAGCGCTCTGATTGGTTGGTTTAAGTCTCTACATTTACCTGTCACAGCACTCTGATTGGTTGGCTTGAAATTCAACCAATCAGAGTGCTATGTGTCATTTAACACAGCGTGGGAAAATTCCAAAGAACTTTCCCATGCTGTGTAAAATGACTAGCACTCTGATCAGAGTGTTCTGAGCCTAATTGCAGAGCGGAGCAAGGCTTTATAGGCCTTTCCCTGCCCTGCGGAGCTCAGTCGGCGCCGTGACCTAGCCGGGTAAAGATGGATTCATTTTTAGCGTCAGGTTTTTATTTGATTTTTTTTTGCGCTCAGGTATTTTATTTGATTTTTTACAAGTTCGACGGGTATTATGGTTTTTATTTAGCCTTTTTTGGGGCTGCAAAAATTAAGATTTTAGAAAAAAGAAGACATCATAAGTTTTTTTTTTTGTAAATCTTTATTTTTGCAGTGCATAGTCAAGTAACAATCGCATATGAGGTACCTCAAAGGCAATCCTCCAGCGTTTCATATTTGTGGTTTACATTGGGGTATAAGAGAAACATGCACAATTTTTGGTATTATTAGGTAAAGGTTGATACAATACGTTACATCCAAGTTTGATCAGTTATGTCTTGTTGATTAGGTCAGCAAATTTTTTTTAACAACAAAAGCGCGATTTCAATGCTATCTCGCTTAACAAGTAGTGCGTTAGGTCATGCTTAACATGTCCTGTCGATTAGGTCGGCAAAATTTTAATAGCAACTGTGAAGCTTCAATGCAAGCGAGCGTAACTGGTAAAGCGTTAGGTCATGAGTAGGGGATTATTTTTATTTGGGTGGGGGGTGACTAGGGGCTTGGCTACCCCTAGTCACTTTGGAAGGGGTGGCATTTTCATTTAGGGCTCCCACCCGCCGCTCAGGGATGGGGGCCGGGGGAGGACAATAAATACCCCCTCTTATTGTTATTTATGGCCCCCACCCACCGCTCAGGGGTGAGGGTCGGGGAAGGACAATAGGTCACCTCCTCATTTTCCTTTATGGCCCCCACCCACTGCTCAGGCGTGGGGGCTGGAGGAGTGGACAATAGGTCCCCCCCTCATTTTCCATTATGGGTCCCACCCACCGCTCAGGGGTGGGGGCTGGGGGGAGGACAATAGGTGATGGTAATTTGGTTTGGACGAGGGGGAGGCGCTCCTGTTTGTCCTGGGCCTGCACACTTTACCTGCTTGAGGGATGGATATTGAAGGCATCCTGTCTACCCTCAGAGCTGCTGCTGCCCTGGATGGTGGTAGGCACTTACGGGAGCAATATGCTCACCTCCAACCTGTGGCCGCCGGAGCCTCTGCCAGGTTCTGTCCACAATTCCCCCTCCTTCCCCCCCTGTGGTGCCATCCCTTGTCCCCTCTCCCTCTGTGGTTCCCTCCTCCTCCCCTGTGATTCCATCCCTTTCCTCTCCCTCTGGAGCCCCCTTTCCCTCTATGCTTGCCTCCTCCTCCCTGTTCCTGCTGGGCTGGGTGTCCGTCCTCTATCTGCTCCCCCTCCTTGCTCTCTCTCTGTCTCCCTTCCTCCTCACCCCCTCCTGTCCCTTCTGTCCCTATTCCTGGTCCCTATGTCCCCCCTGCCCCTTGGGTACTCACCTCGGATGCCCTCCTCTGCAGGGTGTGAGCTTCTCACAGGATCTGGCTGCTGTGGCTGCAGTTCCTGGGACCGTCCAGCAGATGGTGCCTGGTACTGCTGACTTGGGATTATGGCCCCATGTTAAAAGGCTTGATTTTCCCCTGCAAAGACAAGAAAGCCGGGTCATTTGGTGCTTGCCCTGTTTGAGCAGTGATACCCCAGATAGCTATGCCATGGAGCCCATTCGTATAATGAAAGACTATGGGAAAGACTTTGGCTCCATGGCAATTGAACTGTATGTGTGTGCTCTGAGCGCCATTCAGTAATAATGTGCGCTCAGACCTAACTATCTGGGCATATGTTGCATGTCTGTATTTTATGTCATAAATGTAACCTTGTGTATTTTCAATGGAGTTTTGCCTCTGTCTTTGGAGATAATTGGATTACTTCCCAATTATCTCCAGGATAGAAGACTCTGTGGAACTGGTTTTGGGCAGAAAAGCCATGCTTCCTGTGGTCACAAAGGACTACGATCTATCTTTTGAACCACTGGACCAATTTGTATGATTTTGATGTATGTTTGTATTTGGAGTATGCTGATTCTGAAAATGTAAATGTGAATGTGATGCATACTTTTCAAGTTATGAATAATGTGGAAAAATTGTATTTCTCTGCTTGTGCTAAATTACATTACCCATTGTGTAAGGTAATTGAATCACAGGCAGAGGGGAGGAATTTGTGTGGGAGTCTCTGAGTGTATTGTATGTGTTTATTGGTTGAGTTCCAAAACCCTGTGGGTGGTACTAATGTGTAAGAATGTGTACATAATCACAATAAACCCACAGCTCTGTCTGTTCACTGCTTGACCCTCAGCACGGAGCTTTGTCTCGTCTTTGGGGGGATTTACTGTATGCTGTTCCAGTCTGATTGCCAGGAGTGTAAGCCGCTTGGGTGCTTTTCCTGTTCAGCTGCTAGCAGCTATTCGTGAGGTTCCAGTTCGGGAATTTGGAGTGCTAATTAGTATCCTGTTCGGGAGTTTGGTGTTCTGCAGTAGCTGTGCCTGCATATCTGGAAGGGGACGATCGCCTAAACGGTTTTAACCCCTTGTGTGCTGAAACGGTCCGTTACAGTCCCCCTATTAGATGGTCAGCTTTGGTCAGTGTGGTCCTCAGTGCTGCAGCACAGGTGGTTCTGGTGGTTCCTGGGGTCACGGGGTCCCTCTCTCCCGGGGTGGGTGGCCAAGCTGGCACCCCTGCTATGGCATCGGGTGCCTCGGCGCTGGCTGTTGCTGGGGGGTCCCTGGCATCGAGCTGGCTGTTGCGCGTGGGTCCACCTATATGTGTTGGTCAGGGCCCTTGGGCTTGCACTTGAAACAGGAGGTTCGGGAAAAAATTTGGAGGGGTGAATTTGTTGAGATTTTTTCCCCTCCTTCCTATGGAGGAGGCTCCTCCTTTACTGGAAAATGACTGGAAGGAATCCGACAAAGACAAGGAGAAGTACCGGTACCGGAAGATCCCTAAGACTTTTGGGAATTGGATTTGCCCATTTGTGATCCTTTTGGAACGCTTGTCGTACCTATGGCGGTCTGGGGTGGTGGAAATATGACTAGCAATTCCGTCAACGGTTACGGTGCGCCCATCCATTTCGTGGGACCAGATGGACATTGGCCTCTGGCTCTCCATTATGACCCGCCCAGCCCCCAAGCAGGGTGGGTTCTCGTCTTTTCTCAGGAGGTGGTGGGGGGGTCCTCCTCCTCACCGGCCGCACATCAGAGGCCAGGCTGTTGTTGGAAATTCAACGCCAGTCACTGCAAATGGGGGACATCTTTCCGGTTCAAGCATGAATATTCCACCTGTGGGGGAGCCCATCCTGTCTCCCGCTGCTTCAAGCGGGGCAAAATTGTCGAGAAAGGGGATTTGGGGTCAAAGGGCAACAATGCCGGTGGTCATAAGCGCGATGCGCCCTTGGCTCACCAGTTATACGAATCGTTGGGCTGCTGACATCCTGCTGGATGGGTTTGAGCATGGGTTTTGGATTCCTTTCACTTGTCGTCCCCCTTCTCCTCTGGTTCGGAACCTTCGGTCGGTCCGGAAATTCCCATGGATGGTTCAGGAAAAACTGAGTAAGGAGCTGTCGTTTGGTCGGATGGCTGGTCCCTTTAGGGTGTGGTGCCCAAAAAGGAGCAAGGGAAATACCGTCTGATTCACCATTTATCGTACCCCAGGAGGGTTCGGTGAATGATGACATCTCTTCGGAACTCTGCCGAGTGTCTTATGCGTCCTTTGACGCAGTGGTCACCATGGTCAGGGCCGCGGGCCCTGGGGCCTTGTGTTATCGGCCTTGCGTATGCTGCCGGTGCACCCGGAATGTCACCATCTTCTGAGCTGTGTTTTTGAAGACCGGTATTACGTGGATATGTGCCTCCCTATGGGTTGTTCCATATCCTGCTTTTACTTTGAATTCTTCAGCACATTCTTGGACTGGGTGGTGAGGAAGGAGGCTGGGATAGACTCCTGGCTACATTACCTCAATTATTTCCTTTGTGTGGGTCCCGCCAATTCGCCAGCCTGTGCAATGCTGCTGCGGGTTCTGAGTGAGGTGTTCCATCAGTTTGGGGTCCCATTGGCTCACGACAAGACGGTGGGCCTGGTCACTTGTCTCAGTTTTCTGGGCTTTGAGATTGACTCTCTGGCGGGGGAATGTCGCTTGCATTTGGATAAGATTCAAGGCTTGCGGCACGAGGTGGCCGTGGCCATGGGGCGGCGCAAGATTCAGCTGCGCTGCCTGCAGTCACTCCTGGGGAAGCTGAATTTTTCCTGTCGGATCATGCCCATGGGGCGTGTCTTTAAACGGCATCTGGCTCCTGCGACGGCCGGGGTCTCCGAGCCTCGCCATTTCATTTGGCTTACTCGGCCGCTGCGGGATGATTTGGTGGTTTGGGGCTCCTTCTTGGCTGCATACAAATGCCGGATCTACTGGCAAAACCCAGAGGTTTCTAACACCGACCTCCACCTATTTACAGATGGGGCTGGCTTGGTGGGGTTTGGGGCCATTCTGGGCTCTAGTTGGTGCGCGGCCGTGTGGCCCGACAGTTGGCATGTCTCTGGGCTCACGAAGAATCTGTCTTTTTAGAGTTTTTCCCCATTTTGGTGGCGGTGGAGGTCTGGGGGTCATGTTTGCAGAATCAAAGTGTAGTGTTTCACTGTGACAATTTGTGGTTTGTTCAGGCCATTAATTGACTGACAGCCTCCTCCCCTCCGGTGGTTCGCTTGCTTAGGCGGTTGGTTCTCTGATGTTTGTGTATTGTAGGGCAGAGTATATACTGGGACTTCACAATGTGATGGCGGATGCTCTCTCTCATTCACAGTGGTCAGAGTTTCGGGCTGTCGCCCCGCAGGCAGAACTGAAGGGGACGCCTTCCCCGGTGGACATCTGGTTGCTTGGTAAGGCAGAGTGATGGAATGGGTTTGTGGATCGGTTTCCAAGGCCACCTGGAATCGCTACACTAAGGTGTGGGGTGAATGGGAGCAATGGGAGTTGGATTTGGGTGGTTTTTGTTCCCCAACCAAGCGTTTTGGGGGGCTAGTGCAGCTCTTGGACCACTGGGAATCCGAGGGTAAGTCTCCCTCTGCATTCTCTGTGTGTTTCTCCAGTCTTAGCTTCCTATTTAAGCTGCACAGGTGGGAAGATTCAACTAAAGCATTTGTTGTGTGTCAGGCACTTAAGGGACTGCGACGCCGAGCTGCGTCGGTTGATGCACGGAGGCCGGTTTCTGTGGTGCTTTTGTCAAGATTCTGTGGGGTGCTCCCGCAGACCTGTTACTCGGTGTTTGAGGCCCGGCTGTTTAAGTTGGCTTATTCGCAGGCATTCTTTGGGGCCATGCGCATTGGGGAACTGGCGAGCCCTAGGAAGCGCAGCTGTGGGAGGGTGTTGTTTGCCGACGTTCAGTGCGAGCCGGGGCGGATTTTGTTTCTGATACGACTGTCAAAAACTGATGTCCATGGAAGTCGTAAATGGGTGCGGTTGGGTGCTGTCCCTGGTTCAGATATTTGCCCGATTGCTTCCTTTAGGGAATTCAGCGAACTGCGCCCGGTTTCCTCAGGCCCCCTTTTGGTTCATGAGGATGGGAGTTTTCTGTCCCATTTTCAATTTATTTTAGTTTTTCGTTCTGGAATTGAGGTATTGGGGGTTGACAGTAAGGAGTTTGGGGGGCATTCATTTAGGATTGGCTTTGCCACGGAAGCTTCCAGGCTGGGAATGTCGGCGCAAGCAGTTCAGAGGATTGGGAGGTGGGCATCTGGGTGTTTTTTTTCATATGTTCCTCCTTCCCGCCTCCTAAATTGATGTTTTCTCCTTAGGTGGGAATCCCTCCAGGGCCTGGGTGATCGGACACTCGTATGTCTTCTGGGCCAGACGGCAGGTGGCTGCTTGGTTTCACGCCTTCTGAAGTGGAGGTTCACTGGTTTGGGAATAGAGGTATGAAGTGGGTCCGGCTCCTCCCTGAGCTAGTTCAGCTTGCCCGGCTTTTGGGTCCACCTAGTATTCTTGAGATTCACCCGGGGGAAATGATCTCAGGACTATGCCTATTTGGGGGTTGGGGAACGCAATCAAGAGGGATTTAGTGGGGGTATTGGTTTTGTTCCCAGACGTTCGACTGGTCTGGTCGGAGGTCATTTCACAAAACTAATGGCAGCGGGCCCATAATCAACGAGCGATGGACCGTTGTCGGGTTAAATTGAACCGGAGGGTCTCTAAGTTTGTGTTAGGGGTAAACGGGATTCTGGTGCGCCATAGGGTGTTTGAACGGGAGGCAGCTAATTTGTTCAGGAGTGATGGCGTGCACCTCACGGAGGTCGGCCTTGACCTCTTTAATCTTGCTATCCAGAAGGCGGTGGAACAGGCCTTGGTTGGTTTTGGTGGGGCTCCCCGCTGATTTTAGGCTTAAAACAGCGGGGTTTGTGGCTTGGAGCATGTCCTTGCCAACAGGGTTGTGGAGCAGATGGAATGTCAGGAGATGGACAAGGTGGGTCTCAACCTCCCCTGCTCTGTAAGGTAAACTTTCAAGTTACCGAATTGGACGTGCCCACTGAGCTAAGAGCCGGCTGGTGGTTAGAGCATTTAAGATGATGGGAATTTGGTTTGGACAAGGGGGGAGGCGAGAAACCAGTGGGTAAAGTTTTTGGTGCATAGGCACCTGGTTAAGTTTGTTGGCAAGGACGGTAATTTAAGTTGAAGGCTGTAGGACAATAAGTGTTAATTTATATGTTAATTATGGTATGTATATATATTTTTGTGTTTATATTTGAATTAAAGGAAAATAATAAAGTTTGGATGGCCTGTTTCATCCAATATGCATTGTCTGTTGTTATTGGGGGGATAAGTGAGTAGTCTCTTTCTTTTAGTCACACCACATTCCCCGCTATGTACATACATGGGTAGCGCTACCTACACCTAAGGGCCCCAATGTTGTGCACATAATTTACCTGCAGGTACCTATGAGTTTTACTGTTTAGATGTAGTTAAGTGTTCTTGCATAGCAAGACCACTTAATGTTATCTCACATATATATTATTCTTATTCTTATTATAGCCAAATTTACCACCCTAACTCCTCCCACAGGTTTTACACTACATAGACAGTAATATACCGAAACGTGTGGATTGTTCCCGATTGGATTGCTATTACTTTGTGGAACGTTTTGCTGGATGGTTCATGGAATATCTTTGTTCTTGTGGCGAAATTGTTACCATAGGAATGAATGGCAAAATGTTCAAAACGATGTAAAGTTTTTAAAATACGACTGTTTGAAGATGGCAACCGCCAAAATACTCTGACCTGTGCCAGGCTGGAGCAGCAAGTGATGTCATAGACATGGCCTTTTGTCCACCTGCTAATGTTTTTATAAGTGTATGTTTTAATGTAACTGTGAAGCACTTTGGGCAACAACGTTGCAATTAAATGTGCTATATAAATAAATAATAGCAGTTACTCCGCCACTCCAGTTGTAGACTACTGGTGGAGGCAAGAACACTTCACACAATTTCCCCAGAAATTGTAGCTTTTCTAGTTATTTATGTTATTAAGGGAGGTTTGTTGTCAGCATTCCTGCTGCTTAAGACTCTTGTGACTGTATTATTCCTACATCAGTGACTTTATCATCATTTAACATTAGCCAGGAGCTCATTTCTGCTGTTTTATATGTATATCTTCAAGCACAATACAGTCTGTATTCCAATGTCTGTATTTATTTCATGTCTCTGAGGTATTATTAAGTGGAGGGTACTCATCTACTCAGTGGGGTGGGTTCCCCATAAATAGAAGTTGCACTGAGTGGAGGCATTGTGTCAGAACAAGATGTCCCGATCTCCCAACTATAGCAATGACAGAAGAAGGTGTAACTGCTGCTAACTTTGGCTTGTTGCCAGGAGCAGTGCAAAAAGGGTTTTATATATATATATACACATATATCTGGGAGTTAGTATGACACCCATATAAACATGGAAACACAGATAGAAACATAGAATGTGACGGCAGATAAGAACCATTCGGCCCATCTAGTCTGCCCATACTATATAACTATCAGAAGGTGGTGCAGCAGAGTTCCCTCTCTGTGTACACCCTGTGCTGAGAGGCGTAACTAGAAACCACTGGGCCACAGTGCAAAACTTGCCCTGGGGCCCCCCTTACAACTACCTCCCAACCAATGAGTCAACACCCCACACATGCAGACACAAACATACAGACATATGAGGAGGTGGAGTTTTTAGCGCTTGTATTCTGGATATGTGGCAGCTTTGACTCCCCTAACCAGAGTCTCTGCTTTCTAGTGATATGGTTGATGTGTAAAAGTTGCAGGAAGGCAGCGCCTGTGGTGTTGTTCTCAAATCCAAGGTAATATGTGAAATAAGCACAGAGAACGTAATATAGTGTAGTATGTCAGGAGTTCTGATATCTTAACAAGGACAAAAGTTGTACTTACAATTTTCTGTAGCTTATGTTCAGCTCCAGATTTATGCGCATGGACGGAATAATCCCCGTCTATGGATATGGTAGTGTGTCCTCGTGCTTATTGGTGCTGTTCTTCGTGCTTTTAGTGGTAGTGCCGTAGCCTGGCAGGGAGGTATCCTCAGTATGCAGGAGAAGAAATAAAAACAGAATATAGTGCTCTCTATATGTTAAAAATAAGGATAAAAATAAAACAAGATATACTCGCAAATGGAGGTATTGCTCAATCCCAAAGCGCTTAGGTGGTATTATCCCCACCAAGGATATCACTGTGTGAGTCTTCTGGATAAAAAAAGCTTGAAAGATAGGTCTGGAATCTCCAAGTGGTATAAAATGAATAATAACTTTTATTTGGAGATAAAAAAAAAAAATAAGAACAAAGTATAAAAAAATTATAAAACACTAACGCGTTTCACCTATAACAAGCTTTCTCAAAGTGTTACAGTTTATGAGACCTATCTTGTTTAAATAGCTTTAGAACAGGCCAGTCATGTGACTAAAAGTAAATTACTTAAAACATGAATAAAACTTAGTTTGTAGCAAAAAGCAGAGAAGGTACAATAAAATGATAAATTATAGTGTAAAAATAACTTTATAATAATATTGCATTTTAAAAGAAGATAAATATTATAATTTTATGTGATGTAGCTTTAAGGGGGGGACCCAAGATGGCCACCGCCATCTCCATAATAGGAGTGTCAAGATGGCTGCCACTTTCTTTTGTGTGTGGGGCAGCTGAAATTGTGAGAGGAAAAAAAAAGGGACTATAAGAGGGGAAGGTGGTGAGGTACATACAGACACGCACACACATCCACACAGAGACCCACACATACAGACACACATAGATACACACACACACACACACAGACATGTAGAGACACACACACAGACAAACTCTCAGACAGTCACAGACACACACACACCCACATACACTCAGACACACACTCACCAATACACTCAAACATTGAGACACACTCACAGACACACATACAGACACACACACACAGTCATACATACACTCAGACATACACATACACTCACACACACACACACACATACACTCACACATTCAGACACACACATACGCATACACACATACACTCACACATTCAGACACACACATACACATACATACATAGACTTACAGACACACACACATTCAGACACACACATACACTCACTGACACACACACACACACACACACATTCAGACATACACTCAGACACACACACACATTCAGACACACACACTTACACACACATACACTCACAGACACACACTCACACTCAGACACACTCATACACTCACAGACAAACACACATTCAGACACACACATTATTCATGCAAAATGTTCACCCAACCTCCCTACCTGGAGAGCTGGCGTGGATCTGTCGCTGGGGTCCAGTGGGGCTTCAGTGTGGCGGGCGGCAGAGTTCATGTCAGACGTGACAAGGGAGCTGTGTTCTCTCTGATCTGCTTCCTCGCGGACTGTCTATTGATGCCGGGAGACGGAATATGATGTCATATTCTGGCTCCCGGCATCAGCAAACAGTGCACAGGGAAGCAGAGAGATCACAGCTCCCTCGCCGCATCTGACAGGAACTCTGTCGCCCACCGGGTGAGTCCATTAGGTGGCCAGTGGGCCACCTCTTGAGGCCCCCCTGTGAAAGAGGGCACCCAGGGGTGGTGGTATCTAGGCACCCCACTGTCACAGGGGTCATGGCTGCGGCCAGGCCCCCTGCAGTGAGGGGCCCGGTCACAACTGCGACCCTTGCGACCGTGGTAGGTACGAAACTGCCTGTGCTGCAACCACACAAAGTATACCCTAATGCCGGTAGTGGTCTCTGGCTCCTTCCTGCTTCCTACATCTTGTGTGGCAATGTGTGCCTATTGGCTTCTGATCTAACTATAACTGTAGGTGATCACGTTCAGATCATTAACTCTCATACAACTGCCAATGTGTTCTATCTCACAACACAGGGTGCAGAACTAAGACAGTCCTTAGATTTGATGCAGAAGGAGAAGAGCCCGTAGATTGAGTAACTCTAATGTGCTTCCGCAGGTCCTAGATTGAGTAACTCATGTTGTTTAACCACTCATTTTCCCCACATGAGAGAGGTAAAAGACAGATACTGCTCAGAGCTTGTTTTTTTAGGTGTCCTGGGTCCACACAGTATTTGTGACAAATGTAATACTGATTTTGATGCAGCCTTTGTGCTGGGTACATATCAGATTTCCCATATTCCAAATTAAATTCTGATTTTTTTTAGCTTTATTTCTATTTTTTATCAGACACCGAAGTGACCTGAACTGGCATATTTTTAATTAATTGTCTTTAGTAAACATTTTGAATGTGATTTTGAGTCAAATGTGATTTTGAGTTAAATATTATTTCAGGATTTAGCACCTCTAGGTCACATTTGCAGTTTAGTTAACTGTGTTTTTCACTGGTAAAAGACAAAAGATAAACAAGTAGGCACTACTGAGGTGTATTCTAGAGTAGGGGTTGGCAACTTATGGCACTCATACTATGCATTGCATTAAAGGTGCCTTTGTTTGATACAAATGGCTTACAAAAGATCTCCCTATAACATGCTATAACGGAGTGCTACCCTAAAAGCTCAAGGGAACCTGTGGTCTGCACTCCCAATGGGTGCAGTGTGACCACATGTAACTCTCTTCTGATTCATGTTTTTTAGGGAGTCAGAGCATTGTGGCGAGTTACAATGTCAGTGTTGTGAATTGCTGGAAAAGTGTCAGACCAGATAGAGAAGCACAAGTGGTGTGCACCAGCCAAAGATAGCTTTCTTTTCTGATGGGGAACATGTCATTATTGTTGTATGTTTTGAGCAGGATATAGTTATAAAAGCTCTGATTTAAGATGATTGTTTGATGTCTCTCCACTGAGAGCAGGTGACAGGAAGCTGTGCTTAAATAGCACAACCCTTGCTTATTAGACAAACAGAACACCGAGAACTGTAAAGAACAAAGACCAGCTATGATCGGAACATTGTTCATTTCATTCACCCTTGGTGAGCTGTTTTTTACAATATGTTTCATTGTGAAGAAAGTTACAAACACTATATACTAAACTTTAGATTTTATGAATAATAAACGTGCTATAAATGTAAATTTATAGAGTATTGTATTTTCTAGTCACTGGCTGCGGTATTTAAGTTAATCCTAGTATAGATAGATATATCTGAAAATATACATAATAATTTTATTAAAATATTAAATTATATTGATACATAATAGAATATAAAACCCACATTATGGGCACAAACTGATTTTATTTACTTTTAAGCTCTTTTTCTCAGTTTTAGGATTTTCCCACTGCCAGGTATTTCAGCCTCACCAGGTCAATGTTAAAGAAGGAGACCCATTCAGTATCCAGTGTCAGCAGAATACTACAAGCAAGAACACAATGTTCTGGTATAAAAAGCCTCTGGATGCGGTATTTGAGTTTCTTGATAGTGGGTTTGATGGCCCTAAAGAGGCAAGAAAATTTCTAGCAACATATAATTCTAATGAGAGGTCCACAGAGTTGAAGAAGACTCGAGCGGAGCCTGAAGATACTGCCACATATTACTGTGCGGTGAGAGACACAGTGATCTCAGACGGTGTAGCAACAAAGCACAAACTAAATCCATTCATACATTGCAGGTTGTGAATGATGAAAGGAAACTTGTTTTCTTGAAACATAAAATATGTTTGTTTCACACACTGATCTTTACAGTATTATTTAAGTGTATTAATATGAGAACAAAGCCTTTAGTTCTGAATACACTGCAAATAGTTATACATACATGACTGTACTATCATTAGAGAGCATCAAGGATAAATGGAATCAAATTTTCACTTCTCGTACTATTAGTTTTAAGTTTATTAAGGTTAAAAAAAAAAAGAAAGCACTTTTTTTTTTTGTGCTTCTGAGGAACAAACAGTCTTGTCCTTCCCCAACAGCAGTGGCAATAGAATTAATATAGATAGTTAACCAGTAAAGGGCAGATAATAATACAGCACATTTTTTTGGTGATAATAGGTTTTGCAAGCATAGTGGTTCATACAGGCCGAGAAGACATTTCAGCAGATAAGTACGGGAATGAACGTGAGCAGTTTAACTAAATGATGTCATATGAGAGACACTGCACTTTTTATGATATGTAATATGCTAAGCAGATAGGGAATAGCTTACTACAAAACAATGGTATCAGTTATAGGTAGAAAGCTTGACGTGCAGTTAATGTCACAGTTACATGGTGGATAGTAATTAGCAGTTAGCTATGGCTTAAGGGACATTGAATCCACCTGTTGCAGGTTATAGTCACGTGGATATCTAGTGAAACATGCTCCACTATGCATAGAACAACAACTCTGGTAATTATAACACTAAGACAAATGTATACAACACCCAGTGTAACACTTATAGTGAGAAACATATAAATACTTCCCAGTAGTCACTTTCTGTAGTTACAACATGGCATCTCCCATAGAATCTATAAGAAATAAATGTAACCACACATAGTGAAATCTGTATAACAACAATATAAAGGAAATAAAATATAAAATTTCACTCACAAATATAGAGCCGTGCCAGGCTCTATACAATCAGCATAAGGGTGCCAATGGTTGGCTACGGAGATATTTCAGATGAAGATCCACAGCAATTCCAGAAAAAAACATTTATTGGTATAAATCAATAAAATCAGGACATATGTAAGCAGTGTGCAAAGGAAAAACTTACACTACCGCAATATGCAATAAGTTCTTAATATAAAATACAGATACAAAGTGTTTTTATATTAAGGACTTATTGCATATTGCGGTAGTGTAAGTTTTTATACAGATTTAACTATGTGTGGTTACATTTATTTCTTATAGATTCTATGGGAGATGCCATGTTGTAACTACAGAAAGTGACTACTGGGAAGTATTTATATGTTTCTCACTATAAGTGTTACACTGGGTGTTGTATACATTTGTGGTAGTGTTATAATTACCAGAGTTGTTGTTCTATTGTAAGGTGATTGGGAACACCTTTATCTATACACACCCTATAAGTGTCCTGAAGCGCCTAGACACCTTAAACTCTTTGAGTATTTGTTTGTGCCACTACGCATAGGTTTTAAATTAAGGTAACCCCCAAGGCTATACTCCTTGAATTATAGCTGCATTGTACATGTTAGAACTAGACGTCTAGTGAAATTATTAGAATCATTATGGGAAATAAAGAATACAAGACGAAAAGAAAACATAACCACTCTTAGCTATGTTAGCAGGCATGTCAATATTGAAGGTGACCCTGGCCAGAAAGTCCAGTGCCAGCCTATTCCCCGGCATGGGGATGTGTGGAGTCTGTCAATGGGTTGTGCAAGGCAGAAGTTGAGCATGGAAACCCTCCAGCCCCATGCTTTGTAAAAGACCAGTATTGTGGGGCCACAGACTCGGGTTCTCTGAGTCGAGGTCAAGTCTCTCCCAATCAAGGGACAGCAGAAGTTCCTGGTAGTAACTTGCTGCCATCAACGGTGGCTCTTCAGCCTCCGTGGCAGGTGCAGGGTTATTATATCCCTAGTGGTATTTAGCCTCTGTGGGCCTAATTGAGCAGTTCCAGGTGCTTGACGAGGGGTAGCGCCCAGAGGGGGCCCGCTCACCTCCTGCTGCTCTTTGCTGCGTTCTTCCTCCTGGTTCTGGCATGGTGTCTTCGTACCATAGGCCTCCAATTTTGCACAAAAGATGGCAAAAAGCATATCAACATTATGGAGTAGAGGCTCAAACATGTCTTGAATGGTGGTTGCAGTTTGTGCGTTGCCAGGCATTTGTAGAGTAGGAGTATCTGCCATTTTAGGAGTGATAGCAGCAGCTCGAGCTCGCATCAGGACAGTTTTTTGAGGAGTATGTCAAGGGTAGACCGGGATGACCCCCACCGGTCCAGAGGAGGGGGGGACAGGTTGGTGCAAGTTTCACACCGACAGTTGAAGGACTCGGAGAGCGGACGTCTCTCCTCTGACCACGCTTGCGTAGGCCACAAGCCTTATTGTGAGCGTTCTGGTAATGAAATAGCTGAAACGTTGTATCTCCTAGATGCACCGTTGTCCCCTTGTCTGGGTGATCGCTGGTATCAGTCGGGATTAGCAAGCGGCCCGGGTTAATTGTCGTTTATCAGTCCCGGTCAGTGGAGCTCAGGCTATGCACGTTTTATCCGCTCTGTAACCAGACTCCGCCCCCAAATATAATATATATATATATTATATTTATTTCTAAGCAGCCATGTTGTATCAGAATCTACTAATATTAGACCTCAACCTAACATGCCTGCTGCTGCAGATTCAAACATTATTTTATATATAATAAAATTTTAAAAACAAGGAATGAAGACATTTTTGTGACAGTTGTCCATGAAGTAGTTTTATAAAGAGGAACAGACACTTCCACGATAAAGTCTTTATTGGGATGAGTAGTGTTACTACTGGGTTGTGGAAAAATCTGATTCACAGTTCAACTTTAAGGCCATCACAGACCATTGTCACCTTACATGTAGATAACTTTAACATCTGTTAAAAATGTATAAAACGTTTTGTATTCTAGAAAAATTCCATTCCTGACAAACTTTCCTCCAGGTCTCTAAATCCATAGAAAATGTCCTCATTCATTTGCAGAAACAGGAACCAAGCATATGTGCTTACAGAGTGTGTACAGTCCAATCACCACTGAACATCACATTTTAGTACATTGCTACTCCAGTAATAGCACCAATGCAGTCTCTTTCATTATTGTTGTTATGTGACAGGTTAAAAATATAAGCCTGATTTATTAAAAATATTATATCTAATGAATAAGCAAGATAGCAAAGTGTTAAAAATATATAAATAAAATGGTATGAGCAGGCCTGGCGGGCAGCAACCAGGCAGGTAAGAGAACAGCGGCATTCCCCTCAGTGTGTGGGGATACTGCCACAATGATGCTTGCCCGCCGGGAACCATGACGCTCTCTGACAGGACGGCGGCGTGACAGTACCCCCTCCCCAAAAACCGGCTTATCGGGAAACCGGACATGAAAAGTGTGCAGAAAACGATCCGCATGAATGTCGGAGGCAGGAACCCACAAACGCTCCTCCGGTCCATAACCCTTCCAATGTACTAAATACTGACACACACCCCGCGACCACCTGGAGTCCACAATCAATTGTATCTCATATTCATCTCGGCCATCAACTGACACAGGAGAAGGACGAAATGAGCGCCTGGTGTAACGATTGCACAACAATGGCTTAAGCAGGGATACATGAAAAACGTTGGGGATACGCAATGCCAGAGGTAGCGTCAAAGCATAAGACACCAGATTAATTTTCCTGGAGATAACATATGGGCTGATGAACCTGGGTGCCATCTTCATGGTCGGAACCTTTAACCTGATGTTGCGAGTGGAAAGCCAGATCCAGTCTCCAACAATATAATTAGGTTGTTATGTGTGGATTCAGCATAAGGCAAGAGGTCGTACCAGTTGTCATGATTGTGTGATATGGAACACCTCAAAAAGCCCTCTATTGACTGGTTAATCCTTTCTGTAGCCCCGTTGGTCTGGGGGTGATATAATGAAGAAAAAAACAATGTAACCCCAAGTTCAGAACAAAACCTTCTTACAAAATCGTTAAATAAACTTCCTCTATCTGATATGATTTCTTGAGGCAACCCATGTAACCTATATATTTCCTTAATGAAGATCTGTGCTAAATCAGCAGAGGTAGGAAGTTTACGGAGAGGAATTAAATGGACCATTTTTGAGAAACGATCTACCACCCTTAAAATGGTAATATACCCCTTGGATGGAGGTAGATCAACTATGAAGACCATTGCAATGTGGGACCAAGGTTTTTCAGGAACAGGAAGTGGCTGTAAGAGACCACATGGTAGTTTACGAGGGGTATTGGTTATAGCGCAAACGGTACATGCTTGGACATAATCAGTGACATCTGTATGCATAGAAGGCCACCAGAACTGCCTAGATATGAAGGACAAAGTTTTTCAAATTCCTGGATGACCGGCTGACTTGGTATCATGGTACAAGGAGAGTATTTCTCTCCTCTCAGTAGGTGACACAAACAATTTATCGTTAGGTTTGTTGTCAGGAGCCTGTGTTTTGGTATTATGCACCTTGTCCATTAATGAGGAGGACATGGTTAATATAGTGGTAGCTGCTACGCGTTCTGGTGATATGATGGGATTGTCCTCTAGGTCATGATCTGAGTCGGTTTAGTGATTTCGTGATAAGGCATCAGTCTTAGTATTACGAGAACCAGGCCTATGCGTGATAATAAAATTAAAATGAGAAAGAAACAAGGACCATTTAGCCTGTCTGGACGAGAGATGTTTAACCTCACTGATATGACATCCAAACTGGCATGGGACAAGGAAACCTAACTGGAGCTATTTTCCTTCATTTTGCCAAGGCCTTTGACAGGGTAGACCACGACATTCTACTGTACAAACTCAAAAACTCAGGTATTGGTAATTGTTCGCTAACCTGGTTTCGATCGTATGTATCAGATCGCTGGCAATATGTGTCCATATCTGACAGTGACTCCCTCCCTCTCCCAGTCACGTGTGGTGTTCCCCAAGGTTCCATTCTCGGCCCCCTACTATTTACATTATTATCTGCCTAATGTCTGCAAATCCTCAAATGTACACATATACGCAGATGACACAGTGATCTATGTGAGCAAATCCGAGCTACCGCAGCTTGAGGCTGTGCTCCAAGACCAGTCTACGGAGGTAGAAAAGTGGATCGCAAAAAACAAACTCTTCCTAAACACTGACAAAACTGTCACACTGATCTTTGAAACTGTACCTAAATTACACAAATTACACATTTCCCACCTATCCATCAAAACAAATTCAAATGGCACACTGACCGCAGTCCACTCTTTCAAATACTTGGGTATGCTGTTAGACCCCAATCTATCTTTTGGGCTCCACATAGAAAAACTTGCATCAAAACTTTATCCAAAACTAGGTGCCCTGTACAGAAACAAACCCTGCCTAAGCTCTACAGTAAAGGAAAAGAATGTACAGCAAATGCTGATGCCAATCATTGATTATGGGGATGTAGTATATGCATCTGCACCACAATCCCACATTAATAAACTCAATACATTGTATAACTCTTTTTGCCGATTTGTGCTACAATGTAATTACAGGACCCACCATTGTGACATGCTAAAAGAACTAAACTGGCTGTCACTGGTATCCAGACTCACACTTCATCTTTCCAGCCTTGTGTTTAAGAGCTTTTCTGGGAAACTCCCACCCTACCTGAGCAAAACGCTCTCCTCGGCTTTTCCCACCTCCTATAACCTCCGATCCAGTACCAGCACTTTATTTAGTCTACCTCAATACAAAAAGAAAGTGGCCCGATCCTCCTTCTCCTACAGAGCGCCACAATTGTGGAAAGACCTCCTGCACACTTTAAAATCTTCCCCAAGCCAAGAGTCCTTTAAGAGATCCCTTTCTACATACCTCAAACAGAATCCACATGTCATGGGTGATTTGTATATTTCCTACCTGTTCTATGGTAAATTTTGTATACCTTGTGTATTATTGTTTTTGTATTTTATTGTACCCTAATGTAACAATGCAATGTTTTGTGGACCCAGGACATACTTGAAAACTAGAGAAATCTCAATGTATCTTTCCTGGTAAAATATTTTAAAAATAAATAAATAATATAGGCCAAACTGTTGTGGTCTGTTATTATCATTACTGGAACTTTTGCTCCCTCTACCAAGTGTCTCCCCTCTTTCAAAGCCAGGATTATCGCTAATAATTCCCTGTTCCCTATATCATATTTGGCCTCTGCTGGGGATAGATTTTTGGAGAAGAAGCCACAAGGATGGAGTGGAGTGTCTTGGGCTCCAACCCCTGTCTCCGAAGCATTAACCTCCAACACAAAAGGCTTGGAAAGTTCAGGATGTACGAGCACCGGGGCAGTTGAAAAGAGAGACTTCAGTTGTTCAAAGGCAAACAGAGCTGCAGGGGGCCAGACATGGGTTTCAGCCCCTTTTTGTGTGAGACTGATAATGGGAGATATGACCGAGGAGAATCCCTTTATGAATCTCCTATAATAGATGGAAAAGCCAATGAACCTTTGAATGGCGTTAAGGCCTTTAGGTCTGGGCCATTGCAAGACTGACTCTAGTTTTTTGGAATCCATTTTAAAACCCTTGGCTGAAATAAGGAAACCCAAGAATTGTACCTCTGTCTGGTGAAATAAACCATTACGTAATAATGTAGTAAGTACTTGTGATACATGAACGTAGTGGGTAGAAATGTCTGGGGAATTAACAAGGATATTGTCTAGATAGACTAGAACACAAGAATGAATGTATTCCCTTAACACATCTGTTATGGCTCTCCCGGCATAAAGGGGTTAAACCGCCATTTAGTAGATCTTCCCTTTTGCGGAGGTATAGGCACAGCTACTGTAGGACCCCAAACTCCCGAACTGGAACCAGGGGAATGCTCCAAACTCCTGAACAGTATACCCAGTAGCACTCCAAACTCCCGAACGGTAATCCCACGAATAGCTGCTAAAAGACGAGCAGACACAGCATACAAGCGGCTTACATTCCCAGCAATCAGTCTCTAACCGCGTACAGTAAATCCCCCCCAATTACGAGACCAAGCTCTGATTTTTAGGGTTAAACAGGATTCTGGTTTATTTAGGGCTACCTGCCCAGTATTTATGCAGGTCTCCCTCCTGGTGGACACTCCCCTAGAGGACCAGTTTGGAGACTGTGACAAGGGACAGACACGTAGCAAATCCTGACACACAGATATAAAATATCCCCACAATGCACCATAACTCCTCCCTCTCTGTCCGGGAGATAATTGGGAAGTAACCCAATTATCTCCCATGACAGAGGCAAATCGCCATTACACACGTGGGGACAATGATACAGAAAAAGGCAATAAAATATACGTTGTGACCAATAATGCAACAATTATACACATGTAACATATCCCCAGATAGCTCAGGTCTGAGCGCACATTAATACAGAATAGTGATCAGACCACACGAATACAGTTTAATTGCCATGGAGCCAAAGTCTTTAATTACATGAACAGGCTCCATGGCATACTATCTGGGTACCCTCATTCATATAATCCAAAGTCCCGAAAGCCGGCGTTCGGTTGAATAACTAGCGTGGGAATCAAGGAAGGCTGGAGGTTCAGTGGTGTTTGGTGGGTGAAAGTGTCCGCTTTCAGCTCACTGAGTCCGGGCTGAGCACTGCTGGTTGTGCCGGAGACTGCAGAACACCGCCATCGTGTGGCAGCTAGGTGTAACCGCGACAACCCAGGAACAGTCAATTAAGCTGCGGTTAACCACAGCTACTGGGTGGTCAATTGACAGCACACGCTAGCTGCAGGGAGATCAATTGGAGACACATGCCAGCTTCCCAGTGGTCGTGCCTTTGTGCGGCTTTCGGTAGTTTAACAGGGGAACACATAGGGACTGTACAGGCAGGGAAATAAACTGAACAAACAGACGAATGGAGGGAAAATAATTGTAATCCATATACAGACAGTTCAGTTACATCATCATTAATCAGGTCTTGGAAAACCGCTGGAGCGTTGCACAATCCCAAAGCATTACGAGATATTCATAATGTCCACTCCTTGTATTAAATGCGGTTTTCCATTCATGGTTCTCTTTGATTCTGACCAGATTATATGCACTCCTGAGGTCTAATTTCGTAAAAGCAGTGGCCCCCTTAAGTCTATTGAATAGTTCTGTGATAAGAGGAATCAAATAGACGTTCCTTATAGTGATCTTGTTAAGACCTCTATAGTCGATGAATGGTCCTAGGTCTCCCTCTTTCTTAGACACAAAGAAGAAACCTGCACCTGCAGGAGAGGAAGACCTATGTATGAAACCCTTGGCAAGAGCATCTTGGATATACTCTTCCATGATTCCATGAGGATACACCCTTCCTTTAGGCGGCATAGTGCCTGGAAGAAGGTCAATGGCACAATCATAAGGTCGGTGCGGGGGTAACGTCTCAGCATTGGTTTTGTTAATTACTTCCTTAACATGGATGTATTGTGGAGGGATCACTGGATAAGGGAGCCGCAGTGGGTACATTAATGTTGTGTCTGTGAAGAATGGACCGTGGATACAGTTTTCAACAGTGAGAAGACAATGTTCTTTGCAGGTAGTACCCCATGAATGAATCTCACCCTTAACCCAATCTAAGACTGGATTATGTTTCACCAACCAAGGAAACCCGAGAATGACAAGACATGAAGGAGTTGATATAACCTGTAGAGCTATATTCTCTCTATCCAGTATTCCAATGGACAGGGATAATGGAAGGGTTTCATGGGTTATAAGAGGTGTAAGAAGGGGTCTACCATCTATGACCTCAATGGCCAAAGGTGTGGATCTCTCTCTCAAGGGGACAAGAAGGTCATTAACAAATTTCTAATCAATAAAATTCTCAGCAGCTCCTGAATCGATTAGAGCTTTACATGGTATATTATGAGCACCCCAAGATAAAACTATAGAAAGGAGGAATCGGTTGTGAGGCAAGATAGAGGACGATTTCATAAGAGGACCTAAGGCCTAACGGTGCTTGGGTGCGGAGGTTTTATGGATGTATTGGGCAATTTAGGTGCAGATGCCCCTTTTTCACACAATACAGGCACAGACCCTCAGCCCTACAGTACTGTTTCTCAGCTTCTGACAGCTTCATAACTCCTAGTTGCATAGGTTCGGGTTTGTTAACAACTGTAGGAGCAGATGGAGTCATGCGAGGAGCTGAGGGAACAGGGGTACGGATAGTCCATGTCCTGATTTTGGCCCTTTCCCTAAGGCGATTGTCTATGTACTCTATCTGGTTAATGATACCCCTACACTCCTGGGAATCACCACTGAATCTAGGTGGAGGGGATAAGCTTATAGTCAGAGCCCTCTGACCACTGGTTGCTGCCACAGTGGCATGCTGTGAAGCCTGAACAGAGGGTGTCTCCGTTTGAAGGTGTGCAGTGCGAGTCAAAAAAGTCTGGAAGGCCTGGGCAAACTAATCCATATGGTGATCGTGTTCCTCCAGTTTAGACTCACAAGACGACACCTGTCTACTTAAGTCTGCAGGGTCCATGGCCTGGCGTAATGTCTGGATTACTATAGATGCTCAACACGCAGAACTTAAGTAGATAATGAGAAAATACCTAAGACATATTACCGGCCTTAGAATGGCCGGATTTAACGTATAAAGGCAAAAAGCCACAAGACAGGGTAAAGATAAGACGTAGAAATAACGTAAACGATGAACAAGCCACGGGTCAAGGAAGGGAGAAATCAGAATAGTCAGGAGCCAAGCCAAAGGTCAATGAATACAGAGATTGGACAGTCAAAAAGGGAAGCCAAGGTCAAATACACAAGAATCAATACAAGGTACGCCCTCTCGGATAACCAATATGGAAATCACGACAGGGCACAGAGAAATGGACAAAATAGGCTTAAATAGCTTAAGGTGTTCCCTGATTGGCTGCAAGGAAACATGTGATCATGGGCGTGTGTGTAATACACCCACATGATAATTTAAGGATCTGGCCCTTTAAGGGTTAAACAGGAAACCCTTAAGTTATTCAAAGTTGCAGCGCCCGGCGTCTCTAATGATTACAGACCCGGCCGCTGTGAGAGAAGGAGCCACCACCATGGGTGAGTGATTGGCGGCGACTAGGCAGGTAAGAGAACGGCGGCATTCCCCTTGGTGTGTGGGGATGCCGTCGCATGATCAGGCCTGTGAGCAGAGTTGCGGCCCTCCATTGTGCCTCCAGAGATTCAGAGCAAACACCTCAGAGCACAATTGCAGCCCAGGTAATCACTTTTTTTAGTCCTGGCTGAGATTTTCCCAGATTGATCAACAAATATAAGCCAAGACCTTCTGGAGCTGTTCTGACTTGCGGTCAGCCAGCATGGCGGTCTGACCCCACCCTCGTTTTGGGCTATTTTTTTATGTACCGAGTCAACTTGGTGTGTTAAGGTTGTAATTGGAGGTGCTTGCTGCATTTCAATGTAGGAGGTGCCATGAGATCTACGAGATGATTACAAGTCAAACAATTTTCAAACGGTTGACAAATATGCAGGTCAGCTGGGTGATCACTGTCCATTCTTCACAGATACCACATTGCATTACATATATCAATTTAATAGATGGCTGATATTGATATCACTAATGAGGAACCTCTACTTTAACAATATCTGTGAAAAGGGACAGATTGCTGGTCCCTTGGGGGATCCATGCATGTGTAAAACTATTTAAAGCTAGCTTAATGTCTAGACATGGAATGGCACAGTGGGAATCTGGCTAAAATGATGATAGTTACGCATATTAAGCATTTAAGCATAATAATTATAAACAACATAGGAAGCCAACAGGTTAAATGTAATGTAACTATTTACAGTAGGTGGCAAACTTAAACCTTATAATAATTCATAGGCTAGACAATGCAATATTAAACACAGATCTGCACACACCAGTCAAGCCATAAGACTTGTTTTTCCCTACATAAATCTTAAATTGCTATGATGTTACTACTGCAAGGGATTCTGGGTGGGCATATGCAAATAAGTTCAACAAAGCATTGCATTTTTTGCCTCATTGTTCCATTTAAACATGGATTTTTTTAAGTTTATGTTTGCGGTATACAACAGCTGTGAAACACAACTCAGGAAGAGATGAAAATCTAAAGAACCACTTATGGACAGTTGTTTCATTGGCAATGCAACTCATCAGCATGAGGCTGGTTGTTGGCTTGCTATTGAGGCTTGGCGTTACTTACGGAGCACAGACCAAGAACATTATGGTGGGGGAAAAAGTGAATGAAAATCACTTCCACCTGAAGTCAGTGGATAGTTAAAAAAAATTGTTAAACACAGAAGCCATAAGACTTGTTTTTCACCCAGATATCTCAAATTTGCAGTGATGTTACTGCTGCAAGGGATTATATTTCAAACTCATATTTCAAACTCATGCTGCTCCTCACATAACACAAAAAGTTCCCCACACAACTGCAAGTACAAACATGCAGCTGGACACACATGCAAATCTTATCACACACATACAGCCTTGTTTCCAATATATTTAATCCCGTACACAGACAAAGAGACTTAAGCAGGAGACAGCATGCTACAGAGGCGAGGTAAGCAAGAGAGTTTGAGAAAAAAAGAACAGGAGACCCATGTACAGGGCCACCGTCTAGAGGGTAAAGCTTATACAGCTGTATTGGGCATAGGCTGCACACTGTGCCAAGCGGGCCAATGCCCTTCACTCCCAATGTACATATATGTAGAGCAAGTATCTCTGGCCTCCGGGTTATTTGCTGGCTTGAATAGTGAAGAGGGGGGCC
>OW240916.1:168316910-168337745 GCA_933207985.1 Pelobates cultripes | reverse complement strand
CATTGGAACCAGTTGGGACTTAAATAGTATATATAACCTTTTACACCAATATCTGATGCAACTCTGCTTTCCATCATCCATGAAGGATCACTGATGTGAAATAGCTCACTCCCTTGCTGGTAAGAGATCTTTAGATGATTTATTAGATTACACATTCAGGAGTCTGAGGATTATGGTCATATTTGGCCCACATGCTGAATCATGTGTTAGTCCATGTTTATGGATGTGCTAACTATGTTAACATGATATCGCTATCGTTATTACATTGAGGTTCTTTAATTTTATTACATACTATTATATTTCAGTGTGTGTAATTATTTAAAGGGAAATCCTAATACATCTTAATGTAGTGGTTTTGGTGCACAGAGTATTTTCTTTTTCGTAGACAATGCAATTGTCTTAGAAATAACAATGTCTGAAAACACAGTTAATGCTTCTCATATAGATGCAAGAAGTCAATGCTGTGAGAAGCTCCGGATTGGCAGAGCTTGTTTTTTGCCGTGCCTGAGTCATAGGTCCCCAAACCTTCACTATGAGAAACATTGTATTGAATCTTGATAATCTCACTATGTTTGGAGTGGCTGCTGAGAGGAGTCTGTGCTGGTACAGGTAAGCTTTAAAGAATTTTTTGTTTTGGGGGTTCCTGAATCTAAACAAAAAAAATTTGAGTGTTACTTTGTTTGTTTAGCTTCAGGACCCCCCAAAACAAAAAATTCCTTAAAGCTTACCTGTACCAGCACAGACTCCTCTCAGCTGCCACTCCAAACATAGTCCAAACATAAGAAAAAAATCTATTTATATTTAAAGTTATGTTGTATTAACATTACCTTTATCTAAAGCATAAATTGTATCAAATAGGTTTTTTAAAAGTTACTTAAAAAATAGGCTATACCCTATATTTATATTATATATATAATAATCAGAACTGAGTAGTGAAACTGACTTGCTCATCTACATGTAGCTATTTTGACATGCTATCGTAAATAGAAAAATTATATATTAAAATCAATTAAATTTCCTTTCTGCAATATGCATTTCTTATGAGCATCCATGACTATAATGAACTGTTGCAATTGGAGTAATAAAGTTGGTTGTTTGACTGGTACCCAGTGAGTGATGCCCCCTGTGCAGCTCTGAACTCATCTCCTTAAACTGTAAGTATTATATCATTAGTATTATATGTACAATTTTTTATACATTATTATGTATTAGATATATAACATTATTATATCATTAAGGTTGATAAAATGTTGTACCGTCTTAATTATTTATTGTTTATTTTGCTCGTTTTAAGTTGCTATTCATATTAGATTTCTGGAAAATGTTATGTCATATATATCTTGTGCTCTGCTCCCTTATAGGTATGTATGTCTGAGTTTGACACGACTATATTTTCACCCCTCCCCAATATGATATAGTGTGTCTTTTTCATTTTATGCACTCGGGCTCCAACTATTACTATTATGCAAAATCTTAAGGTACTTTATCCTGGTGACTTAATGTTGATGTAATATTTGGCACTTAGATGATTTCTTTGTTGAGATATCTGCATTTCCTTTTTACCTTTCTTTGTATTTATTATATATTTGTAAAATGGTTGTTCGTGAGCTTGTATATCATGATCAATGAAAACCTTGCTTTGAAACTTTGCAAGCTAATGCATTGTTACATTGTTTTTTATTTTTATTTTTAGCTTTAATCTTATAACTCTAGTTCTTTGAATTATTAATATTTTAGGTTTTCCATTACAGTATATTGGTGGTTTGCTACAGAAGCTATTATGATAACATTGGACTTTAATTGATTTTTTTGCGTGGAATTTGTATTGTATTTATTGAGTGTGAATGTTGGTTATGCTGATGAGTGTTTCCCCTGGTTAGAAACAGTTAGAAAGATGTTAAATTAAATTTCATTACTGTAGAATTGAAGAAATCAATCACATAAAGCAGAGTGACCAATACAAATATGTTAACATGAATTATATGAAAATTAGACTTCTAATTAATGTGTGAAATCTGTGAAACAAGGTCTACCTTCAAATAATACTTGAGAAAAATGCTATAACTACAAAGTTAAGAGGTCTGCTAGGTTGTTAGCAACTACCAATATTTATAGTTGTGTTATTATGGTTCTAATATGAAATACTTATTATTTATGTTACTACTTTGTATTTTAAGGTCAGTAAAAAAATGGCATCTGGAAACCAAAGCTCAGTTACTGAATTCATTCTCAGTGGACTCTCTCTCTCATATAAACTCCAAGTTACCTTTTTTACCCTTTTTCTAATTTTGTACTTGATGACTTTGTCTGGTAATTTTATCATTATGACTGCTGTATATATAGACCCACGCATTCGTTCACCAATGTATTTCTTTCTCAGCAATTTGTCCTTCCTAGACATGTGCTACTCTACTGTCACCCTACCCAAGATGCTTAGCAATGTCTTTTCTGAGACCAAGAGCATCACATTCAACCATTGCATGTCTCAGCTCTTCTTTCTTCATTTATTTGGTGGTACAGAGTGCTTCTTGCTGACTGCTATGGCTTATGATCGTTATGTAGCCATTTGTAACCCTCTCATGTATCATATTGTCATGAACCACAGGTTTTGTCATCGACTCATTGCATACACCTGGTTGGCTGGTTTCCTACACTCTTTTACACAGGCATTTCTTACCTATCAGTTGCATTTTTGTGGTCCTAACAAGATAAACCATTTCTTTTGTGATGTTCATCCACTGTCTGCATTGGCTTGTTCTGACACATTCTTTATTGATATCTTCATTGTGGCCAACAGTGGGATGATCTCACTTGGATGCTTTGTAGTGCTTTTGTTCTCCTACCTTGGAATTATTACTACTATCTTAAAGATTCAGTCATCAGAAGGGAGGAGGAAGGCTTTCTCAACATGTGCTTCCCATATCGTGGTTGTCACATTTTTCTTTGGCCCTTGTGTTTTTATATACTTGAGACCACCTGTAAATTACTCAGTAGATAAGGTGGTGTCTGTACTTTACACAGTTTTGACTCCCCTTCTAAACCCCACTATTTACACACTAAGAAATCAAGATATGAAAAATGCTCTAAAGAAACTTGTAGAAGTGAAAGTGTCCTCCAAATCAGCAATTCACAATAAAGTTAAGGACAAACATAAAGATCCAGATTAAGAAGTTTTTGCCTTGATTTATTAACTTTATTAAAATGGTAAACCTTTAATAAATGGATGTATAGTTTGATTTTATTGATATATTGTAAATGTGTTGAACAGGTATTACAATACTTGGAGCCAGATAATCAGGGTTGCTGATCTGGTTCTGATTAGTAATGGAAGTAAGGGGGCAAGAAAAGGGACAACTAAAATACACTTAAACGGGAGAAATATTCGGATTAGCTGAATATATTTTACAATCCACATAAATATAGTTTTCCACCATTTGTTTGACCAATCAAGTGCAAATAAGTAGCCAACAGAGAGCAACAAACGAGGAGCAGTAAAAAAATAAAACGTTTTTACATTTATAATAATTAAATATAGATTTTTTTTACTGAACTTTCTCTCCCCCTCATTAATCACTTTTGATTTGATCTGTGAATAAAATCAACATTGTTTGTTCATGATATGTCCATATGGCTCTTCGGAATGATGGAATTTGAATGATCATGGGATTAGCTAAAATTTTGATGAATCTCAGTTTGTGTGAAACCAAATGCACAAGTCTTATCTGAACAGTTCTCGTACCGGCCAAAAAGATAGCAAAGCAAAAATTTTTGAAAATCTTGGTATTCAAGTAGAAAGTAGTCCTTTCCTTGTTTCTTATGGTATAAGTTCCCTTCTGGCATGTGGGATTGCCTTGTTTGGTTGACCCTTTGTGCTGCTGGGGTTGATGAATAAAACTGTGTCATTGTGATCCAGTAAATATGGAGAGGTAATGATTAATTATTTTGTTTGAGAAAGATAAAGCAATGTTTTTTGTCATTAGATCTAGAGCGCCTGTACATGCACCATGTTGATTTATAATGGTGGTCATATTTTCTATTTTACTATGGGGATGAAAAGAATAACACATACATTCTTTGAGGGAAACCTAGTCTGGGGTGCATTTGTGGAGTTAGCTGACTATGATTGTGTTTAACGACTGGCTGAGTTTAATTATGTAATCCCAGTATAATTGTGTGGTTGTGAGGTATGCCTGAGTGTGATCAAGTGTGGTGTTGCGTGAGTGTGATTTTGTGTGGGGCTGGCTGAATGTGATTGAGTGTGGCATTGGCTGAGTCTGACTGAGTTTTAGTTGGCTGAGGCCGATTGTGAGATTGGTTGAATATGAATATTTGTGGATATTCATTGAGTGCCAGAACTATTAAAGGACTCCCTGCAATAATGTATGTCTTATAAAGCAGAATTGAAAATATACTAAATCAGGGACCAAAATTTCAAGTCCTGACCTATTGACCAGCCAATCTTTAGATTTGCTAACCACAATAAGGGTGAAAAAAAAAGAAAAGATGAGGCAGTGAGGTCATATTTATGATTATTTACTCAAAAATATTATTAAATCCTATGGGAAGTTGTGTCAATCACCCTCACCCTCATTTCCAACCTTTATCCCCAATGTCTCCTTTTCAGACAGCAAATATTCTGCCCTAAAACACAGCCCTGCCTGGTGTGTTGTCATAGGCTTCCAGCCCATGGGGTATAGCCGACAGGACTCCACTTTCCCTGCTGTAGCCTCCATTTTGACTCCATGCCTCCTGCATTGTTTTAGTCTGGTTCTTTTGCTGCACAGTGTAAAAAATGAAAACACATTGTCTGATAGCTCTTCCCACTGTCTATGCACTTTCTACCTTGCTGCAGGGCTGAAATTAGAACTTATGGTTCCCTTTACAGCTCAAAGCACAGGCCTCTGAGTATGCCACATGGCTGGCCTCAAGTCCACCCACAGGTCCCACCCCTTCTTCTTCCACCATCTCATGGGCACTTAGTACTGCAGTCAGTTCTGTGCTTAGAATGGCACTGGTTCTGCAGCCTGTCCCCTTTACACATGAGGCCCTGTCCCCTTCTCTCTCATTTATATATGAGTGTCTGCCGCTGAGCAATGATGACATGCAGTGCCATCTTAACAGCATTATGGGCCACTGAGCAATGATGACATGCAGTGCCATCTTAATAGCATTATGGGCAAAGCAGTGCACTGGGGCCCTGCCTACACAACAACTCATAGGAATAAAAATTATCAATAAAATTAAGCTTATATTTATTGGTACCTCCAACAAATGCAATACATACATACAGACTGCTGAATACACGCACACCGACTGCTGAATACACGCACACAGATTGCTGAGTACACACATAGACTGCTGAGTACAGACAGACAGACTGCTAAACATACACACAGTCCACTGAATACACACACAAACACACACAGATACTGCTGAATACACACAGACTACTGAATACACACAGGCTGCTGAATACACACACACAGTACTGCTGAATACACACGCACAGACTGCTGGATACACACACACACACACTGCTAAATACACATAGGTTGCTGAATACACACAGTCTGCAGTGAGGGGTGCAGTGTATATGTGTGCTGTGTGTTTGTGCAAGGTGCAGTGGGGGTGTGAGGGTGCTGTGTGTCTGTGAGGGGTGCTGTGTGTGTGTGTGATATGTACAAGAGTCCTATGTGTGAGGGGTGCTGTGTATGTGAAAGGTGCTGTGTGTGAGGGGTGCTGCTTGCGGGAGGAGTGATCTCTTCCCATGTCCCTACTCCTGCCTCCGGGTCCTCCCGCTATCTCTCCCCTCTCTCGAATGGGCCTTTGGGCTCCCCACCAGCCCGAGAGGGCCCACGGGAAGAGAGCAGGGCTGGCAGAGGAGATCAAAGGATGCCTGTGGGGCCCTAGGGCAACTGTCCAGCGTGCCCATGGGAAAAGACGGCCCTGATGACATGATCTATCTTGGTGACATTTAACTCTATGCATTGAAAGGACAGGGAGTGTCCAAGTCCAAGGCTTAAAGAAAGGAGTGGCATTGACATACATATTGATTGTATGGCAACACAAATAAAGAATGAAAAATGCGCATGAACAAAATTTTTATGCAGATCTTCTAAATACTATTTTTTTCAAATCTGCAGTTGGTGCAGACAATGAAAAACTAAAGGTTGGAATACTCTAGCTGGACAAGAAACATTAACCCTTGGATTCCCTCTTACTCTGTGCTACTCCTGAATATGTGGTGGAAGATATCAGGGAGTAGCTAACCTCAGGCTGATTATCAAGGGTCCCTGGTGACTGTTCTTGTTCTTTGATTCTTGCTGTGTCGGTCGATCTGACTTGGGGAAACTTAAGGATCTGGTTTATCTGTCTTGTTCTGTCTGTGGGCATTTTTTGAGGGATATGATACCATGTGATGTTCTTTTATTCCCCATAAATTTATATTAGCTGCAGTGCGATTTGACATTGTAGACTGCATGTGTATATTTAAGGTCATGGGAGCTTCCTTGTGGCAAGGTCTCACCATTGGGCTCACAATTCAGCTTCTCATGAATGTCCATTAGAGATCTTCCTTAGACTTCTTATTTCCCTTCCTCTCTACTGTTCCTTTTCCTTTCCTCTTCTTTGCACTCATAAAGGGACAATATAGGTACCCAGACCACTTCAGCTCATTGAAGTGGTCTGGGTCTAGTAACCCTGTCCCCTTAACCTCGCAAAATTAATTATTGCAGAAATTGTAATAGTTACCTTGCAGGACTAAGACTGCCTCTAACAGCTGCCAATCAGACAGGCACTAGAAACACTTCCTGCTTCCAAGTGATTTTTGGTCACCTGACACTAGATGTCTTCACACTCTGCATGAGAACATCCAGTGTCAGAAAAATCCCCATAGGCCATCCCCACACTTTCCTATGGGGATGGCCTAATGCTCTTGTGGTGCCCTTTCTGATTAAAAATGGAATGAGGCAGGAATGTCCTCTATGCCCTACTGTCTATCATTTTCTAGGTACCCCTGGCCCAATATAAAAGACAACAAGCAGGCATCCAGGGCATCACTATAAATCATCAAATTTACCAAAGCTGTCACTGTTTGCTGATGATGTGATATTGACATTCACCCAGCCCTTCATATCGCTACCAAAAGTGATAAACATGTTGAAATAATTTGTTTAATTTCTTACTATGAACAAAACCCACAATATCTTTATTAATGTGTTGAAACATCAAATTGATGCCATGAGTGAGGCTTTTTCTTTTGAGTGATGGACAGATATCTTTGTCAATCTTAGATTATCCTGATCGTGTTCAAACAAACCATTTATCCCTTCTTGGAACCTTTCACCAAGAACTATCCATTTGGAAGGATGGGTAGTTATATAATAAAAATGATGTTAATTCCCAAACTTTTATATGTGTTTTGAATGCTTCCAATTTTATATACCCCAAATCTTCTGTTCCAAAGTCCAGTTGCTTTAGTCCTTTAGATGGGGGAAAAAGAGCTTGAGTGACTAAGACACTTTCTTAACAGCTGATAGACCTGGGATGAATGGGTGTTCCTCGGATATTATATTATAGGGTAGCACTACAGGCACATACAATCAATTTACATACCCCCATGGGGTGTCTTGGATGGGTAGCCATGTACTAATCCCAGTTACTGAATAATTCACTTCTGACCCATATGTGGTCCCTCCATCTCAATATGATAAGAAAGTTTATTTCTCCATTATGGTTGTGTGTGTCCAACATTATCATCCATTCATTTTGTAAATCAGGTCCCACTCGGCCCAGAAATACATTTTTTGTTTGATTATTCACCACAAATATCATTGTATGACAGAGCCTTAACATCACCACATAGCTTTGGTAGCTAGCTCTCTCATTGCAGGAGCTGTTCGACAAAGTGAGATTTAACTATGCCTACGAAATGGCTTCCTTCCTTTCCCCAGAACAAAAAGCTAAACTTTCTTAAATATGGAAACCTTGGTGTAAGATGTTGTCCCAGTCTCATTTACCTTAGAGTGAATACCCAAATACCTGTCTTGCAACACATGGTGTATTATATATTACTAAGTACGGCTAAGCACTGCTTATTATTTATTGTGTACAAATTTATTGTATAATGCTGTATGTGGCAATAAAATGTAAGAAAAAAAAAAGTATTACAGAGGTTGAGGTGTTAAATCTCAAAATGTTATGACACAGCAGTTTTAAATTCCATCCGGACCTGCATAGTTTTATTATTACCAGTGTGACTACATCTATTTGTAATTCCCCTTTTCTACCTTGGTTTTCTACAAACAAGTCTGTTAGGAAGGAATTCTCTTGACAACAATCAAATACAAAACTACTTTATTTTTTTAATGCTATAACTTGTTTGTAGTAAAGAAAAAAAAAAAATACAACATCCATGATAATTCCTTTTAATCACAACCTACAGTAATATGACAGCAATATGTGTTTGAATAGTATATGTGGAACTGCACTCACTCCCACAAATCTGAGGCAGGGTGCTTGCTGAGCCGGAATCAAACACCAGATTTCCAAACATTAGTAAAATAATAGGGGTCCAGGCACTCCTTGGTTCAAGACAGGCACTTTATTGAGAACCACAACAGCAATGTTTGGAAACCAAAAGGTCAAGCTTGACAAAGACCTTTTGTGGTCGAAACTTTGCTGTTGTGGTTCTCAATAAAGTGTCTGTCTTGAACCAAGGAGTGCCTGGACCCCTATTATTTTAGCAATATGTGTTTGACATCTAGGTTTTGGGTATTCTGTAGTGTATCAAGTTTAGAGGAAAGCATGGGAATGACCACTCCCCAGAATACAGCAAAACAAGTGAATGTTCAGTATGACAGACCTACCTGGTAATTCTTTTAAGACCACCATCATGACAGTTTTTCAAACATAAAGACAGTTGATGTGGTCACTACTGGTTGTATATCCAGCCATCCCCAATGTAGTGTATGGTGCTCACAAGACAACATAAGTATATGTTTCTTCTGGCACAAGGTTGTGGCATTGCTCCTGTGCAAGTGATGAGTACCACAATGAGGACTAAGGAGGGTCCCTCTGGATCCTCCATATACCTACTTTCTCAATTTGTGAGAATATGCCTCCTTTTCACAGCTGTAACTTGTAAAGGAAACTGGCAATAATGGATGGTGTATGCTCTGCCTTTTTTTAACCTTTGCATCCTCTGGCTTCACCATAAGACAAAATAGTCCATGTTCTGTTATAATTTATTTTGTTTCCATTGAAATGTCAATGCAATTACAAGACAGCCAACTTGAGTATTTATATATTGTATATTTATGAAATACTCACAAAGGGACACGAAGCAACAGAGCCACTTTAATGGTTGATTCACCAAAGAGTGTCTACAGTGAATAGAAACCCTAATGGCAAATGTATTTATAAGTTTGGATAGTGCAGGCAAAATGTGCAAGTGTGGTTTTCTGTTTAATCAACAAACCCCAACAAACTTTATATGCACCTAGCATGTATTAATTATAAACAACATACACAATATTATAGGAAGCTTTAAGTACTCAAATATGGGATAAATTATTCTGAATGAGAGATGTTAAAATAGTCAAGAGTATCTAATTTTATAGCCAAATTAAAATAAACAGTGTTAGATAGCAAAGTTTGAATATGGTAGAGTGTTAAACTATGTCTCCAAACTTGTTGTTGGGATCTGCCCTATCTGGCCCTATTTACATGGCCTCTGACCAAAAAGACACCACAGATTGTTTAACACCATAAAAGTATGCATATATAAAATTGTGAAACAAAAACCACTTTAAATAAATATGACCAGCCTCTCTAAAGTGTTTTTTTTTGTTTATTTTTAGGGCATTAAGAATACAAAGCCAATGAGTGACATCAGAAATCCTGTTAGAGAATACTAATGGGTCTACCGAACAAAGTCCATAGTAAATGGGGAACACCATCTGGTTAAATACCAGGTTATTTGGACTGCAAAACGCAGACATTGATGACACTATTTAACAATGTCAAGTTGTAATACTGGTTCGGAAGTTTAGACAGACTTTTAAAAGTGAGGATTTAACCCCTTAAGGACCAAACTTCTGGAATAAAAGGGAATCATGACATGTCATGTGTCCTTAAGGGGTTAAGGGTCTAGAGTGTTCCTTTAAAAAAATAATCATAGTGTAACAATTTAAAACATACAATTAAAAAACCTCCCTAAAAATGGAACACTCACATGCAGTATAACTATGTTAAGTTAGAACTTTATAAGCTTCTAGGCAGTCTGGTCCTGCAACTCTGACTTGGAAAAAAATACATTCGCAGTATAAAAAGCTTTATTTATAATATAAACATTTCTAAAATATCCAGAAACAGGAAGAAAAGTTGACCCCAAAAGATTAATAATGTTCAAATTTAGCTTTTTCTATAAATCCCCACAAATCTTTCTTGACGGCAATCAGCTAGATCTCTATGTGTTCCATTTTATCCGAGACAGCAAGTGCATCACATACCAATCATCACTTCTCCTTGTTTGACCTGATGCCATTTACCATTCACTTAATAGTGCATTCCACTGGTGTGGCAAGCAACCAGTAAACACAGAGCAAGCCTCTTATTAAATGTGCTAGCACTGTGCTAAATACAGGGCATTTTTTCCCACATCAGAGCTTTTCAACAAGGCTTTGTGCATGGGCTTACCTGAAGGGGCAACGAATTGACATCACAAACCCTCACTGGCCCTGCCACTTGCTTTTTGGTTTCTTTCTCTTTAAATGCCTTGGACAAATTTATGTCCCTGTTTAGGTCTGCCTATACCTATATAACATTAGTAAATAGTTGATGTGCATGTGAAATCTAAGCAGTGAAAAAATGGGCCACTAAAACCTCAGTAGAAAAACACATTATATGCTGAGACACAGAAAGAGCTGACCAAGACAGGGGTATTATGTAGTATGTTATTAAACTTTCCAAAACAAAATTACTTTTGGATCTAAGACAAAGGCAAAGCTTCATAGAACGAGGTTTAGTGGTTCATAGAGATGGTGCTGTCCTCAAGAAATCTTCTAAGTGAAAGTTGTATTTATGATTGTGAATGCAGGCAAATTAAATTCCTGTTAGAGCATACTGATTGAAAATGGGTGTACTTTCAAATTAGAAAATACATTTATTTTGGGGTAGAGCTTTGTAGTCAACAGGGCCGCCATCAGGGCATGACAACCGCAACGGTTGTCATGGGCCCGGCGGTCCTGGGGGGCCCGGACTGCTCAGGTCATCCGGGCCCCACATTCAGTGGGTACATACCGGGTTGCAGGGGGCCCTGCGACCCCGGTATGTACCCACTGGGCCAGCCTCTTCTCCTGGGGGGCCCAGCAGCCGGTCACTTCAGGGCCCCCCAGAGGCTGGCCCTGCTGACACCCGGCGGGCACGCGAGGGAGCACTCTCCTCTGTGTGCTTCCTCTTCAGCTCCTTCGTGCACCGTACTGATGCCGGAGCCGGAAGATGACGTCATCTTCCGGCGCTGGCATCAGTACGCGGCGCGCGAGGGAGCTGAGAAATGCTCCCTAACCCACCGAAGTAGTCAAGGGAGAGGAAGGAAATTTGAGGTGGGGAGAGGAAGGGGAGAGAGAGAAGGAGGAAATTTGAGGGGGGGGAGAGGAAGGGAGGAAATTTGAGGAGGGAGAGGAAGGGGAAATTTGAGGAGGGAGAGGAAGGAGGAAATTTGAGGGGAAAAGGAAGGGAGAAATTTGAGGGGAGAGGAAGGAAACTTGAGGGGGAGAGGAAGGAAGTTTGAGGGGGAGAGGAAAGGAAATTTGAGGGGGGGAGAGGAAGGAAATCTGAGGGAGGGGAGAGAAAGGAAATTTGAGGGAGGGGGGAGAGGAAGGAAATTGGAGAGGGAGGGGGAGAAGAAGGAAATTGGAGAGAGGGGGAGAAGAAGGAAATTGGAGAGAGGGAGGGAAGGAAGGGGAGAAGAAGGAAATTGGAGGGGGACGGGGAGAGATTGACATCCATCACACACACACACAATGCACCCCTTGCACACAGAAAAACACACAATGCATTACACTCAGACACACATACACAAGCAATGCATCCAATACACACAGCAACACACAATGCACTCCTTACACACACTCAATGCATCCCTTACAGACGCACACACTGCATCCCATACATACACAAACTCAACTTGCAGCCTTACACATACAAACACAGATTCACACAATGCATTCCTTACACACATCAGGACATCCCCCACACACACACTCCACCCCCTGTGAACAAACTCATTGGTGGAATATGAAGGTGGACCCTGGGACCCAGACCTTGAGCTGTGTAAAGGGCCCTCGAACAAATGGAGCTGCTTCCCGTTCTCCCAGAACATTGATTTTTGTGACCACAGTTACAAACCACCTCCAGAGAGCCCGTTCTACACCAGACCAGTGGAGCCAGACGGGAGCTAGAGTCCATCATTATCCTCATCTGGTTGTAAGTAGACAATCTAGTATATTATTAGTGACACTAATCTCTAATTTACCTCACATTAAAGGGACACTATAGTCCCCAGAACCACTGCAGCTTAATGTAGTGGTTCTGGCGTCTATAGCCTGTCCCTGCAGGCCTTTTAATGTAAACACGGCGGCACTGCAGCACTGGTGTTAGTTAACATGGCAGATCATATGGGTGGGGCATTGTGATGTCACATGGGGGGCTGGCAAACTTTACTTTTGCCTAGGGCGGCAAAAATCCTTGCACCGACCCTGCAGACACTGCATCCCTGTGGGCGGACTCGGGGGATGGGGGGGCAGCACTTTGGGCGGACTCGGGTGCAGGCACCAGGGGGCCCAGACCTTGAGCTGTGTCAGGGGCCCCAAAATTTCTGATGGCAGCTCTGGTAGTCAATGTAAGGATTGGCAAAGTGATAAGTGTGTAAAGAGCAGCAAAAATGAAGCCTGTCAGTAGCTAACATATTAGGTTGTAGTGGATCAATGTAGGCTTGAGGAGACCAATGAAGTGTGATCAAGTCATCCAGAGGGAAATGATGAGTACCTGAACTAATTTTAAGGTGAAGTTTTCAGATTTTTTTCA
Source organism: Pelobates cultripes (assembly GCA_933207985.1). NCBI lineage: Eukaryota > Metazoa > Chordata > Amphibia > Anura > Pelobatidae > Pelobates > Pelobates cultripes. Next base: position 168,324,659 of record OW240916.1, on the reverse strand, counting down.
TTAAATATAAGGAGCATTCTTGGATGGAGGTATGATTGTTTTATAGGCTGTTCACCTAAAGGACAGACATAAACATCTGTGAGAATGGTAGTCGGAATAGGGACAGGCTGACACTACTGCTAGGTCATCCCCCTCCTGCCAGTCACTGCATTTATCATGGCTGAGTGGATCGCAGTATGATCATCATATTGGGTAGAGGAAACAAAAGATACTCTACTGTCTTGTGCCCAGCCACAATACATGAAGGTAAATAAGCGGAGAGGGGGAGGGGTGCAGAGGGGTCGAGCCACAAATGTATGGTAGGGAAGGACCGATAAAGAGACACAGAGAGGGGCTAGGGGACAGAGACCATCAGAGGGGCACATAAGGACTGGGGGGACATAGAGACAGACAGAGGGGCATGGGAAGAGAACAATTCCCCCCAAAGAAGGGCTGGTATACTTGGCAGTGACACACACAGAGGGGCTGGAAGGGAAAAAGAGACACACAATGGGGCTGGGGAAAGAAAGAGACACACAGGGTTGGGGGACTGCAATTCTTGCCTAGGGCAACAAATAGTCTACCGCTGACCACTATCATTTTCCTCATTCTGTTCACATAGCATTTTGTAGTCCATCTTTACCTCAGCTTACTACTCTTTTGTCAGTTCACCACACATTTCATTTGTCCGTTTCACATACATCTCCAGCAGCACGCATTTTTTATTTTTGTTACATATTTAGTCTATTCAGATCACATAGACTTTTTTGATACAGTTCTTCTTTTTTTCATTTCATACACTATCGTACATCTCACACATTTGACTTCTTTCCAATTCTCCACACATTCACTGAGCTTTTTTTTCATTTGTCTCATTTTTTTTTTCTCTTTATTCAGCATGCATACACACATTAACCTGTTCTGGTTAACCTTTGGCTAACCCATTTTCATTCATACTGCTGTCTTTAACATTCCACACTCATATACATTTAAGACCATGCAATCAAACTTTATTTCTTTCTCCTCCATACATGCTTTTAATTTTACTCCGATTTTTTTCTCTTTTAAAACAACTTTGCCGTTTCTAGGCAACACTTGGTGGCTGTGCTTTATGTCACTTTTCGGCAGTATGCTTGACAGTCCTCGGTTTGCGGCTCTATTCACAGAGCAGACCGGACAAACAGGGTGCACTTGGTGATTGGGTAAGTTTAACACATTAGATTGTATATATTTGAGATTTTCACATGTCATAGCATCTTGATAAAGAACGCTAGACGGTCGAAACGTTGATTTATATGCGTTTGATTTAATATATTTTTTTGTTTACTAAATCCAATGAGTGCTCTCAATTTGTTCCATTTGTATATATATGGAAGGCAGGGCCTGAAGTTGTGGGAGGGGCTTGGTTCCCCTTCTTAAGGAGCACCAGCCCTTCCCTCATTACCTGTTAGGTCTGGTGAGTTGCGTGGTCGTCACTTCCGGTCCGCCCTGACTCCATTCTACTTACCTACAGCTCGTGGGCAGCCTCCAGGGTCCCAAGGAGTCCTGTTCCTCCGGTTCTAAGTGGAAGGCAGGCAAGGGGTTTCGCAGGGCTCTCGCGGCGGCACCAGGTCGCAAAATCGTAAGTCTCACGGCCGCCGCAAATTCGCCGCGGCCGTTGCACGTCATCAATTGGCGACGGGCGCACGCATTGTACCACAGTTCGGTTTAAAACGAATACCGGCGTTCGTATATGTTATTATTTCGTATAGGTATAAGTGAACTAGGTCATTCGGTTTGAAACATACTTTGCTTTCTCGGGCCATCTCACGGCCGTTCGGTTCACGAAACACAGTTCATTTTCGATTATATGATGGCTATATCTATTAGGGCGACATCTAGTGGCTGGATCTTTTATTTCACTTTTCAACTTTCTCCTGCCTTCACTGTTTTACCATAGGTTTCTGTATAGGGGTTAAATGTTTGTCTGACCCCTGGTGGTCATAAGGGTAATGACATATGGTTCTATTTAGATGTTGACATTTTCACACACATACGTAATTTAACACCACTGGTGCTGATTTCCCGATGATATTAGCAGCAGTGGTTTGTGGCACATATTTGCTGTTATGATATATTTTGCATTTAACCCGATGGTCACCAGGATCATTACAAGATTATGTTACCCTGGTTTTTTGTGTGTATCTATGGCAGTTATATCTAAACACGCACATCATAGCCATCCATTTAGGAGTACAAATTTTGGAATTACATATTTATGGGTCAGTTGCACATACATCCACAAGGTGCTGCTACCCTATCAACTGTTCACCTGTCATTGGTCAGTAGTCACGATTAATTACCTCTGGTGGACTCGCATGACCTGGGTCCTTATGTATTTTTTCTGTATTACTAGGCATAGGCATCCTCGATCATTTGGAGTATTTGATTCCAGTCTCTATTGTTGGAATATTTCGGTAGGTATCTGGTTTTGCAGCGGGGGTGATGGGTACATATTGATAACCTTGGAAACTCACTATTATTCTCATAGGTTACTACAGATCGCCTGTATCACCTCACCCTACTACCTGACTATTTGCTCATAAGGTACGTCATGTAGCTCTCGACAATATCTCCCACCCTACCTACCCCTTTTCGGGTAATGAACTAGATATACTGGCTTACATCATAGGGGCCCCAGGTATGTTTTTCTTGGCACTCTTCGCCTTATGGTAGTGGTCCCGCGAGGCCAACACCCATCCTCATTTCGGAGGTACGGCATCCCCTCGGGCCAACTCATAGCTAGCCGCCTCGCTCGGTTGCATAGAGAGGGCCTCACCTGTCACTCCCATTCTGTCTTATGCTTTTACTAGTCACAGAGAGGCCATCACCCTGCCATAATGCCAATGGCCACGTACCCCACACGAGCCAAATCATAGATAGTGCCTCTCAAAGCCGCTTGGCAACTAGTAGGGCCTCACCAGTCACGCTCTAAGTAATTGTTTCGCCGCTTGGCATTAGTTACACCAGCCAGTACAGTAGGTCCCCAGATAACATATTATTTTTATGTTGTAGCATGTCACAAATACCCGAAGGCGGGGAAGATTTGTCCATTCCCAGCACGCCAGCTAGATCAGTCACTCCATCCCGGGGGGACGACAACACGAGCCCTGCATCGCTAAGGGCATGGACCATACCCCGGATCACCGCCGAACTACGAAAGAGGAACATTCCTTTCCCAGCCACCGCTAGGAAAGCAGAATTGTACAGGCTGTTAAACACACAGACTGATAACTCAGGGGCGGGGGAAGGGTCCAGTGGCAGCCAGTCTTCCGATCTGCATACTGTTTTGTCCTCAGTCCTCAACTCGTTGGGCCGTATTACTGATAAACTTGACAAGTTGGATGCAGATAGCCAGCAGCGGTCAGCTTCTGCCTTAGGTACCCCGATTGCTACAACGCACCTGGATCCCTTACCGGGTAATATACCAAGCAGTCTTAAGAATCCGCTTATCATTAATCCAGCACACATGGTGCCAGCAAACACTAAGAAAGAAATCTTGGAAGGGAAGGATATCAATCTGGTATCTCTTCTTATAGCTTCACAAGATATCCTTGAAAATAGAACCTACGCATATGGGGATGTGTCGGTGGTTTTGAAGTCTAGGGATCCTAGGTTGAATCGGAAGCTATCCATCCCCGAATTTGTCTTAGCTTTCGGGATATACAGGGATGTGATTTGCTCAGTGTATCCGGCGAGGAGAGAAGAGTTGGACCTTTATCTCCACAAGCTGGTGGACTTGGGGCACAAGTACGGTGGTACGTCCTTTTACGACTACCACCGTGCTTTTTCCGCAAAGGCGTCGGCCGCTCTCACTCAGTTTAATCATCTAACTGATTGGGGCGTGCTTGATACAGAGCTTTTTTGTCGGCACTTTGCGGGCCTCAAAGCCCCAGCTTGTGCCATTTGCTCGTCCAACTCCCACACTGCTAATCTGTGCCCTAACTCTCCCGAGATGAATGCTGTGTTTTCCCCTGCTAACATCATGCCAACTGGGAGACCGGGCAGGGGACTGAAAGACAAGCTAGGCCGTGATATAGTGTTTTTGGGAAAATCGCAAGTCTGTAATAATTTTAATACTGGCACTTGCGGCTATAGTGCCTGCAGACTGCTTCATGTCTGCTCCCAATGTTTCAGGGCTCACTCAAAAGTGATGTGCCCCAATAAATTATATCCTAAGCAGTATTTTTCGTCTCTTAATGTCTCCCTACTTGAAAAGCTTTTGTGTGAGCACCCATCACGACATCTCGTTGAGTTTTTGGTGGCAGGTTTTACTTTGGGGTTTCACACGGGTATTATTTATATGCCTACGGGAATTTTGGAATGCAAAAATTTGCAGACAGCCCTAGCAGCTCCAGACACCATAAACCTACTCCTCCAAAAGGAAGTTGATCAAGGTTTCTTGATAGGCCCTTTTGTCTCCCCGCCTTTCGCGGTCTGGAGAACTAATCCCATAGGACTGGTCACTAACAAATCCTCCAATAAGCAAAGGTTAATTCTCGACCTATCTGCTCCCCACGCATCACCTACCCCAAGTCTCAATTCTCTCATTCCATCAGAAGAATTTTCCCTCCAACACGCGACCATAGATAATGCCATCACTGCCATCCTCTCTGCCGGGGTAGGGGCATGGCTGAGCAAAACTGATATTGTAAATGCCTTTAAATTACTCCCTATCCACCCTTCCCTGTGGCATTTGCATGGTGTTAAGTGGCAAGGTTCTTACTATTTTTTCACACGCCTCACGTTCGGTTCTAAAAGTAGCCCCAGGATTTTCGATGTATTCGCAGAGACGTTGTGCTGGATGCTGCTTAACATCTGTAAATGTCCAACCGTGATACATTACCTAGACGACTTCCTGACCATAGAAAGGAACCTGATGCCCCCTAGTAGCCTCCTGTCCATGACACAACTGTTCACACAACTGGGGGTACCTGTTTCACCAGCTAAAACTGAAGGTCCAGATACGATCATCAACTTCTTGGGAGTGGTACTGGACTCTGTTCATATGCAGGCTAGCCTCCCCAAGGAGAAGATTAATCGCATCCTAGCAGCCATTGACCTTTACCTAACAGGAAGCTCGTGTAATAGGAAAGAACTACAGTCCCTGTTGGGTTCCCTAAATTTCGCCATGAAAATAATTCCACAGGGTAGAGCATTCATATCCCATTTGCTTAGGCTATTTCCCCTGTTTCACTCTGATTCCACCCGCATTACATTAGACATACATGCCACCGCTGACCTACATATGTGGAGAGAATTTTTGCTAAATTGGAATGGGAAAAGCATTTTTATCCCAGTATGGTCAGATAAGTCAGTATCATTATGTACGGATGCCGCTGCCACGTCAGGTTTCGCAGCTATTTGTGGCAATGAATGGATGTGGGGTGAGTGGCCAGAGGAAATTACTGCAATCCCCAAGTTCAAAGATACTTCAGCCTTATTCGAGCTTCACCCCATTGTGGCGGCAGCAGTTAAGTGGGGAGCTGGCTGGTCTGGGAACACGGTGCGTTGTTTCTCTGACAACATGGCAACATGCCATATTGTAAACAAGGGTCGTTCTTCTTCCCTGGCCATCATGCGGTTTATGAGGACTCTCACTTGGCTAGCTGCTAGACACAGTTTTCTGTTAACTTGCATTCATGTTCCTGGGGTGCTCAATATCGCTGCTGATCACTTATCACGGTCTTGGTTTCAGGAGTTCCGGGCAGCACTACCAACAGCTACCCCGACACCGACTCCAGCACCTCAGTGGCAGGAATTGGTTTGGGACTAAAAGAATTGCTCTATCACGGGCAACAACTTTCGCAACTCGGTCTTTCCTATAACACCAGGAAAGCTTATGGCAGAGCTTATCATGTTTTCAATAAATTTTTGTTGGACTTTAATGTAACTGACAAATTTTCCATGGAGACTATCATTGCATTTATTTCTTTTTGCCACCTTCATCTAACATTATCATATAACACCATTAAGTTGTATATCACAGGTATTCAGCATCACGTCCTCACAACCTGGCCTAATAGGCAGCGATTCCTGTCATCCTATCAAGTTAAAGCCATACTTAAAGGTATCAAAGACTCCACTCCTTTACCCTCACCATCCAGACTACCCATTCACGATCTTTTGTTCCAGTCACTATCCAATCTACTAGACACCTCACCGTTCGAAGCCCATACAAACCGTATAATTAAGACAGCCATCTATCTGGCTTTTTATGGGTTTCTTAGGCCCAAAGAGTTCACCACCACTAACTATAACTCCCCTGACGTCATCACTAGGTCCAATCTGGTTAAAGTACAAGATCACTACGTTCTATCCCTACTCCATACCAAAACTGCTGCTAAAGGACAGACAGTCAATATCGCCTATTACCCCACTAACAATAATTGGTGTCCGGTGGAAGTTTTCGACAAATACCTCTCCTCTTGTACCATAGCCCCTACACAACCACTCCTTACTTTACACGGTAACAAGCTAACTACGAGTAAATTCATGATGTATGTGAGGATGTTGTTGGTCCGTTTAGGATTAAACCCCGCAAGTTACTCTGGTCACTCATTTAGAATAGGAGCCGCCACTACAGCTTCTAAGAAGAATATCCCGGCTCACATAATTAAAATTTTAGGCCGCTGGAAGTCCACGGCTTACACAAGATACATCCCTCAGCCAATACAAGAACTACGCTTAGCATTCAAGACCATGAATATGTGATATGCTATGTTGTAATTGTAGGTTAAATAAACTGGTTATATCTTTTTGCCCTCTTTTATTTCAGGCCTACTGCCTCGTCAGTTCCGGCACACCACAACTGACATTTCCATTTACTGTTTGTTCTATGTTACTAATACTACGGCTTTATGCCATGACCACAAATGGAAGGCAGGGCCTGAAGTTGTGGGAGGGGCTTGGTTCCCCTTCTTAAGGAGCACCAGCCTTCCCTCATTACCTGTGAGGTCTGGTGAGTTGCCCCTCCCACCACACCTCCTTTTTAGCACTTCATAAGGTAGGCCCTCTTTTATTTCAGGCCTACTGCCTCGTCAGTTCCGGCACACCACAACTGACATTTCCATTTACTGTTTGTTCTATGTTACTAATACTACGGCTTTATGCCATGACCACAAATATATATATACACACACACACACCAGATATGCACACATACAAATACACATACATACAGACAGGCACACATACAGACACACACACATACAGACAGGCACACATACAGACAGGCACACATACATACACACATGTTTACAGACTGACACACACACAAGACATACATACAAGGACACATACATAAGACACATACACACACACAAGACATACATACAAAGACATATATACAAAGACACACACACACACACACACACACACACACACAAAGACACACACACACACGACATACATAAAAAGACACACACATACAAACACACACAAAATATTTTAGTCACCCTCCTGTTTCCTACCTTTTAGGAGGGTTACATTCCCTGGGGTCCAGTGGTGGCTCAGGTGGATTGGAGTCAGAGTTCCTACCTCCCAGCATGTGATGTAATCACCAATTAATTTCCAAACAAGCTACACAATGGCTGAACATGCTTATTTTGATTTATGATTCTGAATTCTGCCAGTATTGCAGAAAATCCCCCCCCAAAAAAATATAATTGATGAAAAAAAGATGATTGCTGGCTATGGGACAGTCACAAGTGTTGTTCTTTTTCACAGATC
>OW240916.1:168282301-168316810 GCA_933207985.1 Pelobates cultripes | reverse complement strand
ATTGTTTTTCTTTCTCTAAAGTAATTAATAGATAGGTGAGTTTGTTAAATGTAGATCAACTTTTCTTGTATAAATATAATAATAATGATAATAATAATAATGCAGGTTATTTCTTTGTGTTTGGTTAAACATTCTATCAATCTATTTTTAGGTGTTAGGTAAAACCTTTAAATAAAGTTCTGTTTAGTTTTGTATATTTTAGTGGGGTCCAGTGAGATATTAAGGTTCCATTTGACTTCCATTATGTGCTTTTTAAAATGCGTCTCAAAATTTTTCATATAGATGAGGGAAATGTATCTTTCAAAACAAAATTATACCTTAAATACATTTGTATAACTCTTTCTTGTTAAGAAGTGTATAAGCTTTTTGAAGCAAATCATAGAAGAAAATAGTATATAGAGTATCTTTCTAAATAAAACATACTCGCTAATGCCCAAAAAATATTTAAAGTGCAAACTCATAAGCTTTAAGTGTACATTTTAGAGCCAAAATTAGGTTTTATTTCAAAGTAAAACTGGAATATGCTACATTCATATAACACACCATACTAATTTTTAAATGAGTTACCTCTTGCTGTAATACCAGCTTTAAGTATTTTGGGGTAAATATTTACTAGCTTTGCACACTGGCTGAGGCTAATGTTTGTCCATTCTTCTTGGCAGATTTACTCCAGGTGGTTCAGGTTAGTTGGGTGATACTTTTGAAACGCAATTTTCAAATGGTGTTATACATTCTCAGTAGTGCTACATATTATCAGTAGTGCTATGGATTCTCAGTTGTGCTATAAATTCTCTAAACCATGATTGGGTCACTGTAACATCATGTTTTGCCCTTGATTCATTCCAAAGTTACTTATAATATGTGTTTGGCATCATTATTCTGCTGAAAGGTAAACTTTCTCCAAGCTTCACCTTTTTAGCAGACTGAAAAATATTCTTCTGCATTATTGCCCTGCATTTTTTTCCATGCTTTCTTCCTTCAATTCCTACATGATTAACAGACCATACTGATAAAATGAAGCCTGCCACCATCATCGTTCACTGTAGGGACACTGTTTTTTTTTTCTTTGTTTTTTCATTTGTTTCACAGACATAAATTAATAAATAAAGACCCAAACGCTAAACATGCTTTAGAATGACTGGTTTTGAGTAATGACTCCTTTCCAACCATCCTTTTATACAGGCCAGTTAGATGCAAAGCTCTCAAACTAACTGGCTGACAATTACTCTTGCCTAAACTTTAACATCTGTAACTAATTTAAAGTGACCGGTGGTCTCCTCCTTTGTTGTTCTCCGTGTGTTTGAGGACAACCTATACTAGACAGTGGCTACAACTACCACCAGTGAATAAAGTGGAGCGCTAAACTCATTCACATTTACCCTTAAGCAATAAGGAATAGGTATACAGTAGAGGCTAAACAAAAGGGAAAAAAACACAATATGGTGCAATATAGTCTATAGGAAATTGTGTATAAAAGATATGTACTGCACACTCACAAGATATAGAGCCAAGTTGGACAGGCTCAGATAACTTGGCCGTATATGTCCTTAGGTGATAGAGACCCTCTTCAGTCTTTGTCCAGGGAGACTCAGGAAAATATATTTCCTTAATATTGATATTGTAATATTGACATACTGCATTAGGAGCTATTGCTTCTGTATATTTTGTCTCCCTTTTTCTGAGTCTCCCTGGACAATGACTCAAATCAAATGTATAATTAAGTGTTCTTGCATAGCAAGACCACTTAATGTTATCTCACATATATATTCTTATTCTTATTAAGTGTTCTTGCATAGCAAGACCACTTAATGTTATCTCACATATATATTATTCTTATTCTTATTCTTATTAGAGCCAAATTTGCCACCCTAACTCCTCCCACAGTTTTTACACTACATAGACAAAAATTTACAAAAAAACGTGCAGATTGTTCCCGATCGGATTGCTATTACTTTGTGGAACGTTTCGCCGAATGGTTCACGGAATATCGTCGTTCTTGTGGCGCCCCATAGGAATGAATGGCAAAGCTAGAGTGGGAGCTGGCAAAAGCTGAAAAATCAGGACATGATTTCTAAACTGCCACCACTCCCTTATTTTCAGGCCCACCTACACAAATCTTATATCAAAACGTTCAGCTATCCCTGCTGCCACTAAACATGTCAACGGCTAAGCCATAGTCCTGATAGTTTTCACAATATAATCATTTGTTTGCAACTAACGCCGTCCATTGACATTCATTGAAACTTCACTCTACAAAGCTCAAATTTGAAGTGCAATTTCTAAACTGCGACTGTGCATTCATTTTTAATACTTCAGAGACATACTATGCATCAAAATGTAGGTCTGGGTCTTGTGATTCTCACAATATAAAGCTCTTCACTGTAGGATTTATAGTTTTTAAAATACGACCGTTTGAAGATGGCAACCGCCAAAATACTCTGACCTGTGCCAGGCTGCAGCAACAAGTGATGTCATAGACAGGGCCTTTTGAACACCTGTTAATGTTTTTATAAATGTATGGTTTAATGTAACTGTGCAACAACGTTGCAATTAAATGTGCTATATAAATGATAACAGTTATTCCGCCAACTCCAGTTGGAGACTACTGGTGGAGGCAAGAACACTTCACACAATTTCCCCAGAAATTTTTGCTTTTCTAGTTAAACTTGAAATCCTTAACTGCCGGCTGTATGACTCTGGCCTGTAGGCAGGTATCATATAACCAAGAGTTTATTTTCTGTCAAATACGAACAACAGGAAACTCCTCTTCCATTGGTCTATTTTCCACCACTGCAACATGCTTTAAGGCCGTTGCTGCCTTCTCTAAAGCCACCTCCCAAACCTGCTGCACCAAGAATGAGAAAGCATATCAGCGTTAACATTAGAGAGTCCCAACAAGTATTATGCACATGAAAATCAGGTAATGTAACAGACAGAGCTGAAAAAACACTGACTAATGACCTGAACCACTCTTAACTTGTCAGACCAAAAAACAGCCTTATTATTCACTAAACAGTGGACCCAGAGCTCAATGGCCACTATATTGGGGGGTAGCTCTAAAAAGGTGAGATTTCTGAGCCAATCATGATCCCAGAACCATGTCTTCTGTATCAATGTCAATACCTAAAAAGGACAGGGTTGTAACCATCCCCTCCATTTTGTCATTTGCTACAGCAGTGCCAAAATGCTCCAAAACATCCTGGAACTGTCAGGGGTGGTGGTCCGGTGACTGGGACCCAGTATGCCTGATTTTGATATTAGGAGTCACTGTGTGGAAATGGATTATCAGGGCCTGGTGCAGGGTAACCACATGCCCCCTGGTGTTAAGCACCAGCATTTGTGCGGCCACATACCAAGGCCCTGATGCAGCTACTGCGGATCCAGGTGCCAGATGACAAGAAGCAGACCTCCCAGGAGCTGAATAGGGAGGCTCTGTAGAAACAAGGCAAGGCTAGAATAGACACCAAACAAGAAAACAAGACAAAACTAGGAGAACCCAGGACCGGAGCAGGACAGAAAACAGAGCCCAGAACATGTACACAAGACATGAGGAAAACCAGAACAGGGCAGGACAGGACTGTACATGAACTGGGAATACAAGACAAAATAAAACAAGACAAGAGATACAAGGCAAAACAAAAGGAGACATAACGAAGTACTATATATGTAAAAACATTGGAGATTTAGACATACATAAATGGCCAAGATGTATGCAGCCCACCAACTGCGGCAAAGTACTCCAATTAAGGTGGGACCTATCTGCCTAGATATGCATGACTAAATAAACAATAATAAAACACACACAGCACTTACCTGCAAGAAATGGGCAGATGACTTGGAACAACTGCCTGCAGGAACCAACTGAAACAAAAGGATTAATGGAAAAGGAATGGGTGTGGCAACATAAAACAAACATTTAAAGGAATCCAGGAGACTGGGAATTCCAGGAACGGAATACAGGAATGAACCCAGAAAACCGAGCATAAAGAAAACCAGACATGGAATAGAAAACCAGAAAAACCAAGAAAAACTAAACAAGAATTGTAAAAAGAGTACTGGATACCAGAAGCCATTGCCAGAAATGATCCACAGCCAGTAACAGGATGTGACATAGCTCCCCTCTTAAGGAGTGACCTCCAGGCGTGACTAGCAGCTCTCCAGCAGAGACCAGGAAAGGAGCGAGGATCTTGCAACGAAGTCCTCTTGACTTCCCGGAGTCAAGGATCCCCTGCCGGAGAGGTCTCCTGCAAAGGAGCCATCAGCCACGAATGAAGATCCACTCCCGAACAGGAGCACTGCCACAAAACAGGAAGACACAACAGGGAACAACCCATGGGAAGGCACAAGTGATAAAAGTAAAATTCCCTAAGCAGGCACACTGGCAGGTTAAAATATCCGAGTGAATAGGAAGGAGGTGGAAAGCTGCTTCGATTTCCAAATTGCTAAGCAGGAAGCCCATGCACCTTCTCGTATGCCATCATTAACTGATTTCCCCCTAGGAAAGGTGATGAATAACCTGATACGAACCCAGTGCTTCTTTTTGGAACCAATCCAAATGGCTACACTCGCAGGTTCGAAAAGGGGAGCTCCGCAAAAGGTCCCTACAGAACAGACCATAATTGCTGAGTAAGAACATTTTCAAATTCTGCTCATTTCAAACTTTTACTTTTTTTCCTAAAACTTGCAATGTTTTTACAATTACCCATTTACAGATTACATAAATAGCAGGCAACGCGAGAGAGCGGACGCATGTCTTAGGAGCTCCGGACCAGAAAAGACAGAAACCCTAAATAATTCCCTGTACGGAGCCCAAACAGCACACACAGGCCAGAACCCCAACCAGAGACTAATTTGGGATGCAAAAACAAATGCTTTCGCCCTCCAGAGGCCCAAAAACAGCCTGATATCAGGCTATTATTTGAAAGGACAGCGGCAGCAGCCCGCGGCAAACTGTGCGGAAGACGACTCGGAGGCATCCCAAGAAGACAGGGAGCAGCTCACATCCCCAGAGTCAGAAGATCGAATATCGGAAGTGGAGTCCGAAGATGACTCCGCTCCAGTCAATAAGGGAGACATGAAGGACCTCATACAAGAGATACGTAGGGTCTGGAAGGCAGACCTCAAAGAGGCTCAAACTGAAATAGGGGTACAAAATCGCGGAAGTACAACAGAAAGACTGCATCCGTAAAAAACAAATAACAACCACCCAGAAACAAGTGGAGGATCTTGCACAGCAAGTCAGAGACCTCTCATGATCAGTGACCACCCTAGAGACGAGACACAGAAGGAGGAACATACGGGTGAGAGGGGTGCCAGAAGGAGTTGGGGAGGAGGCCCTGCTCCCATATATATGGGGGGTAGTGGCTTCACTCCTCGCCAGAAACGACGCCAAGGACCTAATAACAACAGCCTTCAGGATCCGAAAACCACGACTGCCCCCTCCCAAGCACCAAGAGATGTTATAGCCACCACCAAGGACATCGCGGTGAGAACCGCCATCATGTCTAGGTCTAGAACCCTTGGAAAGGTCACCTATGAAGTTGGAGCAGTGTGCATATATGGAGACCTACCATTTGGAGTGTTGGCAGCAAAAAGACACCTAGTCCCTACTGCAAGGCAATTGAGACACGCCATGATCTGGTACCGCTGGGGAGACGACGGATCACTGATAGTACCTGGGGACCCGAGACCTTCATACTAGCCCCAGCAGAAGATCCAAGAGCCTTCCTGCAGAAGCTGAACCTCGAAGCTGCCAACTCGAAAGAGCCGGGACCTACCCGTATACCAAAGGACACAGGAACATGATCTACTCCACATCCATGACAGGGACGACCTGGACAGATAGGCCTTGTACACACTATGTCTCCCAGACGCTAAAGAGGGACCTCACATATACAGGCTACACAGCTGCTTACTCACCTGTACATAGGCGACAGCAACACCGCACCGAGCACCGAGTCACTAACAGCGAAAACAGCACTATCAAGAATAGGACACACGGACACACTAGTTATACAAGACAACAGTCTAACTGACACATTCAGGCCACCCTGTGACTACAAACCCCCGACAGCATTCGACGAATGCAGACCCCCTCCCCCCCGCAGAGACTGCTAAGTAAAAAACTTAATAATATTGTATTCATTATGCTATAACAAGAACCAATGTAAGATGTTCATTGACAACATATCAGTTATCATACTATGAACCAGTTGTATAATGTGAGAATATTTCTAATAAAATATAAATAATAAAAAATAAAAAATAAATACATGCTTTATGATGAGCTATGTGACTATATTTCCCTGAGGGACAAAATAGGGAAATAATTTGTCAAATTCTTATAGGAATTGGTATAATATTTATTGTTCATACGTCAAACTCTTGCATCTCATAAATGAATAAAAGGGATGGCATTTATTAATTGAACTTACATGTATATTTGGAGAGATTAAGAAGCCATGCCGTACACAGTTGCCTAAAGATGTCCTGCAATTGAGTGATATAGAATTTTACATGACACCTTTAGATTATTTTTTACCTCAATACTGTTACCGATTGCTATTAAGAATGATCTACATCTACTAGAACGTCTCAGTATATAATAATTGAAGGTAAAGCTAATTAAATCTTTAATACATTAGATGATTTATTATATATATGAAATTAAGTTTGCTGTGCTTAGATCTGTATGACACTTTGAATTTTACATTGCAATAAGCATTTCAAATAACCACTAAAAATAGTAATAACGTACACAGAACTAATTGAGTGAAAGATGCAAGTGAAAAGACTATTGATCACATATAAACCTTAACAGCAATGAAAATCAGCATGGAGAAGGCATTATACTATATTTTGTTAGTAGCATACTAATTCTACTGGTAGAGGCTGAAACAGACAAACAAGGTCCTCTTGATGCGAAAATGTTTCTTTGTAATGTCAACTGATTTGTGATCTACGAACAGTACACATGCTAGTATTTGTGTATTTACAGCAAAACTAGCATCGTATTTGTTTTCCTATACATGATACGTCATGTTTCTATTGCTTTTCCTTCTGTAACAAAAACATTTTCTAAAAACCTATACAAAGAAAAGAAAAAAGTAAACTGCATTGACTTCTAGAGAGTCACCTTTTAGAGTACTTGCCAACTTCCAGGAAGGTGACACATGGAATACCTTAATAGATAAACATTTAAATCAGTCTATGTTTTCAGTAGATAAAGTCGGTATAATGTATTTTCTTTGTTTTCAAAATATATTTTTAAATGAGAACTTTCAATGTGCCAAGATCAATAGATTGTTACCCTAATTTTAACATGACTGTTACACTTGTGTAACTGAGCTATTTGCTCCAAGTGACTCTCCAATAATTTATATGCTTTCTTGAATATTTATACAATTATATAGACATTATTTGTGTTCCATTTTTTTTTTTTTTTAGTCTTCATTACATAATTTAGAGAAAACATTATTTTGTGGTGCCACTAACAAAATTGGTCTCTAAATCCACTCCTATGGGTATCATGACCTCCTTAGTCATACATCACAACCAAGCATTTAAAACAGTAGATATGATCTCAGGGCATAATAAAAAGAGAACTGCCATCATATTCCTCAAGGTAAATCACTTTCTAAATATTTGAATTAATTTAACAAATGCATCAAACTATTCTGTTATATCTTTCACAGGTTGTCTTAGTCTGCAACTTCTCTCCATCAGGATTTCACTACAGTTCTACAGAAGCCTAGAACTATCTACTTACCAATGGAAAACGCAACACAAGTAACAGAATTTGTTTTTAAAGCATTTGCATCCTTCTCTGGTCTCCCTTACTTTAACTCTGCTCTATTCTGTGTTTTCCTGTTCCTCTACTCTCTGCTTTTCAGTGGAAATGTTTTGATTATGTTGATTATCTCAGCAAACCATCACCTTCATACACCTATGTATTTCTTCCTCAGCAAGCTATCGTTTATTGACCTTTGCTATTCATCAGTAACTGTGCCCAAATTCCTAGTAGACTTTCTGTCTGAGAGGAAGGTCATATCTTTCAATTCGTGTATTGCTCAACTGTTTTTCTTCCACTTTTTTGGTTGTGCCGAAAATTTTATTTTCACAGTCATGGCTTACGATCGCTTTGTTGCTATTTGCAAACCATTGCATTACTCGAGAATTATGAACAGACAATGCTGTTTGTTGTTAACGGCAGCAACTTGGGCCATGTGCATTATACACTCTACCATCCAAAAAGGTTTGACCTCAGAGCTAACATTCTGTGGACCCAATGAAATACACAGTTACTTCTGTGACACTCCACCACTAATTAAGTTGGCCTGCACTGACATAACAATGATTAATATCATAACAGTGGCTAATAGTGGAATTGTATCATTTTGCTGCTTTATGACTCTTGTCATATCTTATATTGGCATTGTTAGTTCAGTCTTAAAAATTAAAACAATTGAAGGGAGACGTAAAGCCTTTTCAACTTGTGTCTCTCATCTCACAGCAGTGATCTTATTCTTTGTTCCTTGTGTCTTCATTTACATGAGGCCATCCACTGAGCTCCAGGTTGATCAGGTGGCGAGAGTGTTCTATACATTCATAGCACCCACTCTGAACCCTGTTATCTATACCTTAAGGAATGAGGAAATTAAGACATCCGTGAAAAACCTCTTTAGCAGGAAACCTGACTCCTGGTTAATGCTATAAATTGGGTATATGCATTCATCATTTTGTTTTATTAAATAATAGGGTTTTTTTAATATCACAATACTGACCAGAAATATTTGTTCAACACTAATATCATTTTATGTAATATATTCAGTGGTTGATCTATGGCTTTTTTAAATTTTAAATTATAATGTTCAGTTCATATACATGGAGTCAGAGTATGAGGAAATTAATAACATTCTACACTTGAAAAAAACATATTTAAAAAAATATATATATATAAATACAGATACAAAATAAATGTAACTATTGATCTTACTAACAATAATAAAATGTAGTACATTGTTGATAAATCATATTATTAATAAAAAAATAAATAAAATAACAAAAAAAATCAATACTGTAAAGTTCTTTAACCCCTTAAGGACACATGACATGTGTGACATGTCATGATTCCCTTTTATTCCAGAAGTTGTGTCCTTAAAGTTGTTTGGTTAAAGGAACACCATAGTTTTAGGAATACAAAGCTGTATTCCTATCCCTATAGAGTCCTTCTGCACCCGCCCCCTCGTGGCAATGAAAGGCTTAAAAACCTTACAAAAAACATACCTAATTCCAGTGCTGAAATCCCTCGGCGGTGGCTCCATCTCCACCTCCTCCAATGTTATTGGGAGGGAGAACCTAAAATGCATGCGCAGCAATTGCCTCTTGCGCATTATGTCTTCCCTATAGGAAAGCATTGAATCAATGCTCTAAAACTGCTATGTTTAACATTGCAGGGCTAAGGGGACAGGAGCACTGCACCAAGACCACTTCAATAAGTTGAAATGGTCTGGATGCTCATAGTGTCCCTTTTAATTCTGTTGATCGAAATGTAAAAAAAAAACATTAAAAACATTTTTTTTAAGTTAGTTTGGCATGACCCATCTTTCAAAAAAACATCTTGATAACTACTAATTATATTATTGTTCAAATAATTTTCCAATCACAGAAGTACACAGGCCAGAATTTACCAGGTTGAACTTTTAAACCCTTTTTAAATATAAATAACATATCTGGTTATCTCCAATCATGTGGTATGATTTCTGCAAGAAATGAATCTTAAAAGATTAAAAACAGTGGTATGGATATTTCTACACTAAGCTCTCTAAGTAGTCATCATCAATAACAACTTGCCCCAGAGCTAACTTTAGATTAAATGTAATTAATTGATATAACACTTTATCATGTCTTAATCAATTATCTGCTGCGAGGTTTTTTAACAGCGATTTGCACTTGAAGAAGCCCTTTGGTAAAAACGCATTTTGTTTTATATATATGTTTTTAGCATTAAATTATGTTTGGCTTTTACGTATTTCAGTGTCTCTGTCCATTTATTATACTTTTTGTACTTTTAAAAATGTTTTAACTTATTATTCCTGGTATTAGTATGAACGGTCCAATATGTATATATGAATAAACTCCCATTTAGTAGAGCTATAGCTAGCTCTAGTGTGAAGGGTGTACAGCTGTATAATCCCCGCTTATGGGATATGCTGTGGGTTTCTTCCTTCTAGGGTATGGTCCACACTCAGGAAAGAGTTAAAAGAGACAACTAATTGTGCTCGCTGAAAAAAAAACAACAGTATATAAAATTACTAAAATAGTACTCACAAGCAAAGAACAGTCTAACTGCTCATTGGTAACAGTGCTGGTGGTATGATCCCCACCTTAGATTTCTTGGAGTGCAGGATACTAAATATTTCCAGGTAAAAATCAAATGTGTAAAAAGATAGTTGGCAAAAAAATCTTTGACCAAAAAATCTTTATTACAATACACAATTAAAAATCCACAGACGTGTTTCTCCTCAGGGCTTTATCAAAATGGAATAACACATAATACCTGGCAGTATGAGTTTTAATAAGGATATAAATGATTAAAATTGGCGCCAAAACTAAGAACAGCCAATCACAGTACACATAGTGAAACACAACGTAAAATAGGCTAAAACATATATAGGTAGTAAACAGAGTAATTGTAGTACTTGGGTATTTGATTTCATGTAAAAACGAGGTGTCTATCACAGAATATAAGTGATTTATTGTGATCACATGACTTTTTATTCCCTCTATCTTTATTAGCAAATCATACACAGATAACATATATGAGGATATGAATGGGTAGAAATATATGTGAGGGCTATAATTAGTAAGGGAATATAACAAGGTAAAATTAAAATAGATAAAACAATAAAAAATAGCAGATGATAGAGATAAACAATTAAAACACAACAAATAAAACAATATAAAATAGCAGATGATAGAGGTAAACCTGCATATATCTAATGAACATATCACAGAAAATTATGTAAATCCAAATCTGCATTAAGGCCATGGGGTATAAGGGTCTGTAGCTTGTATACCCATTCCATTTCTGTTTTACCAAGAACATTTTTTATATCCCCACCTCTCCAAGGTATAGTACATTTCTTGATATCTATACACTTTAACAGTTTTGGGTCTTTATTGTGTTTAATAAAATTTTTGCATACTGAATGATTTAAGTATCCATTTTTAATATTTCTGCAGTGTTCACTAATTCTAATTTTAAGCACTTTGTGGACATTCCAACATACTGGAAGCCACAGTGGCATTCGAGCAGATATATTACATTCTTTGTATTCCAATTAATTTAATCTTTTATCTTATAAACCCTTTTTGTGCTATTAGAAATGAATTGAGTTACTTTGGAAGGTACCATGGGGTCTGTAGTTTTACAGACTATGCAAAATGTGCATTTGCAAAAACCTATGGTTTTGTGGAAAACAGGACAGATTTTGTTTGTTTGGAGTTTCTCTAGTAAAATTGGTAGATAAAATGGATTTAAAATTGGGTTCTCCTCTAAAAACTATATTTGGATTTTCGGGTATGATTTGGCTGAGAGTCTCATCTTGTTTTAAAATGTGCCAATGTTTCTTTATGTTTCTACTTTTATTATTAAAATTAAAAATAATGGGGAGAGATAAAGATGCATTGGTTTGTTTTGGCTTATATATTAAAAGATTATTTCTATCTTTTGTTTAATCGTATCAATAGTACTTTTTAGGTCTGTTTCAGAGTAGTTTTTTTTCTGCAAATTTGGTTTTTAAAATTTCAGCTTGCTCGTTAAAATCATTCAGTTCAAAATAATTTCTACGGAGATGTAGAAATTGGCTTTTTGGGGCACTATCAAGCCAGGGTTAATAATGGCTGCTTGATTTGTCTATCGCAGTGTTTACACAGACTTTTAAAAAAAGGGTTTTGTATGTAATTGTCCATTTTTTATAAAAATACTCAAATCTAAAAAATTAATCTGTTCCTTACTATAGTCGTATGTTGAAATGATGCCTCTATTGTTAGTGTCCACATTGTCAGTGAAGGGCATGAGGCTATTCTCTGAACCTTCCCAAATAAAAAAGAGATCGTCAATATACCTAAAATATGAGACCAGGTTTGCCTTCCAATCATGGTTCCCCAAAATGGCTTGAGATTCCCAGTCAGCCATAAAACAGTTGGCATAATGGTGGGCAAACCTGGTTCCCATAGCTTTACCTCTTTTTTGGAGATAAAAAGAATTTAAAAACCAAAAGTAGTTATTATTCAAAATGATGCTAATACCCTCTAATATATATAAAATTAATCTGTGTGTCCTGAATTGTACCTTCTTTAATTAGGGTGCCTTTAATAGCTTGACAACCTATATTATGGGATATGATGGTATAAATAGATTGTACATCATAGGTAACTAGCATAAAATTTGGTTTCCATTTAAAATGATTTAAACATTTTTTAATAATTTAATAACAACAACATGGAGTCTTGTAGATAAGACTTCATTAGTTTGACGGAAGGTTGGAGAAGGGTGTCTATATACTTGGGAGAGGTTGCATAAAAGGGAGCCTATACCTGACACAATAGGTCTTCCTGGGGGTTTCTGTGCATTTTTATGTATTTTGGGGAGGAAATATATAACAGGAATTATAGGAAATGTTCTGTTTAAAAAATTGAACTCATGTTTTTTTTTAAATATTTTGTTCAAAACTTTTTTTAAAAAACTGGGTTAAAATATATATTTTTAGTTGGGTCTGATGAAAGTTTCTCGTATACATTGCTATCACTGAGTTGCCTGTCTGCCTCTTCTATGTTCATTGTACTAGATTGGATTACAAGCCCTCCCCCTTTGTCGGCTGGTTTTATAACTATATCTGTGTCATCTTGAAGTTCTTTAAGTGATGTTCTTTCTGCCTGTGTGAGATTGAAGGGGTCATATTTATTGCTTTTGATTTTTGCTAGATCTTTTGTAACCAATTTTTCGAACATAGTTAGTGGGGCAAATGAGATGGATAACATTTAGATTTTTCTCTTAGGTGTGTATTAATAATATGGTGATCTACCAGGGAAGGCGGGGGAGATAAAATTTGAGTGTCATTATTTTTGTCAATAAAAAATAGCTTTCCGGACAAGCTTGTTAACGTCTTGAAAAATAAGGGCATGATTGGGACACAAAAGGTGATATTAATATAGAGTTTAAATATAACTTCAAAATTTAAAATCGATATTAAGCCCTGAGGGAATTAAAGTTTCCATTTCGAATATCCATTGCATTTCAGTTTTATTAAATTTTTCTGCGTGGTCACCCTCCCCTTCAATTTTTTTCCACCTTTTGTATCCCAATAAAGTGCAAGTATTTGGGGTCTCCATTGTGGGTTTGGGCAAAGTGCGCAGATACAGAGTGATTGAGCATTTTGTTTTTTATATGTGTTTGCAGATTCTAATCCTTAAAGATCTAGTAGTCCTACCTATATACTGGAGGCCGAATTCACATATCAATAAATATATTATATTTTTTGTATTGCAGGTGATACATGAGTCTATCTTGTAAATTTTATTGGTGATTGTAGAACTAAATTCTTTAGTCCTTTTATTTTTGACAGTGGTTTCCTTGCAAGCCTTGCACCAACCACAATTATAGAATCCTTTTATTTCACTCCCTAATAAATCCCTATCTTTTTTATCTGTTATTATTCAAGTTTTGATTAGGAAGTTCAAGTGTTTTTTTTTTTATAAAAAAATGTAATTATTATTTTGATAACTGTAATTGCAAATGAAAGGAACGTGTTCTTGTACTAAAAGGTCCTTCTTTTTATATGCTAAAATAGCTCTTTATGATTGGTTTTTAACATCCTCAAACTGTTTCTTAACCTCCTTTTTATCATATCCTTTTTCGTAAAAAATAGTTCCTTCAAAATTTGAGATTGTTCTTTAAATTTGCTATCATCCTTACAATTCTGTTTAAATCTGACAAACTGACCTTTTGGTATATTTCTTAACCAAGGTGAGAAGTGACAGCTCTGCATATCTATGTAGTTGTTTACATCTACCTTTTTCAACAAAGTACACATTTTTAGGACCTAATTTTCCACATAGATTTTAATATCCAGAAAGTTTATTATTGAGGGACTCACTTCCTGGGTTAATTTGATACCCCAGGTATTCTTGTTTAAAACGATCAAAAAGTATCCAATGAGGCACGGTCCCCTTTCCAAATAAAGAATAATTTATCGATATATCTCCTATATTGGACCAAGTTTGCCATCCAGCCATGCTCAGTATAAATAAAATACTTCTCCCAAAAAGACATAAAAAGGTTTGCATAACTAGGGGCTAACTTGGTCCCCATGTCTGTGCCTCTAATCTGAAGGAAAAATTCTCCCTCAAACCAAAATACATTATTTTCTAATATTATTGGATTTCCTCTATAATAAAATTTATCTGAATATCCTTAAAATCCCTGATTCTCTTAAGACAAATGATATTGTCTTACATCCCTTATTGTGCTCAATGATTATATAAAGACTACTTACGTCACAAGTGACTAGTGTGTAGTCATTGCTCTAATTAAAATCATCTAAGATTTGCAAAGTCTTTCAAGTATGATGGATTTTTGATCACCAACGGTTGTAACTGTAGATCATTACACTGTGACAGGTGAGACCACGCTCCTCCTCATCTCTTTTAGTCATCCTATCTCTCTGGAAAAAGTACTATTTTTAATGCACGGAGGCATACTCTTTCCCAGAGTTGTATCGGTTCTTATATTTTCCCTTTTGGGTCTGATATTCCCTTGAGGTAGAGATGTGTGGTCTCCTTCTATTTCTGACTTCTATACACTGTCCTTTGTTCCTTCTTGTTTGATATTCCTATCTGTCAGGCTGATTATACATGCCCCTAGGAGTACCTTAAAGGTTTCTTATGGTAATGAAAATTACCACTCTTAGGTCTTTCTTTATTTACTTGTTTATGATTTCTTTTAAAAATTCCTTTAGGGGCCTTCCTAATATTACCAGTCTGATAATCATCAAGATCCTTTTTGAACTTCCTACGTTTAGTATAAAGGACAACTTGTTCAATTTTATCAAATTTTTTGTTAATCTCTTCAAAATCCTTAGCACCAACAAAAGGATCTATTTTTTCTTTTATCGCTTTTATGGCTATATCCAGTTTGCTCAGAGTGATCGTTCGCTGATCAATACGTATTTTGATCATCGTAACTGAGAACGATTCCAGCGCTCTATGCCATATATCCGTAAAGGATGAATCATCTTGATCAAATTTATTGAATCTCAAACCTCTTGGTGTTATTTCTTCTTTTAGGTACTTTTCTAATGTAAAAACTTCCCATCTAATTTTTAATTCTTGAATCAAAATTTTTTCTAATTCTTTACACATAATTTCTAAATTATCACTAAGTTTTACAGTGACTTTATTGATTTCTCCTTTATTAAATCTCTCTTTAATTTGTTCTGCCCATCTTTCTCTTCTCTTAAATATATTCATAATTGCAAGCAGCCTATATTGCACTGGTGATTAAAAGAAAAACAAAGAATGTGAAATGAAAATGGCGCTAAGAAGGTGCCGCTAATCCCTAAATGGGAATTAATCACCCGATTCCCCAAATCCAAATGCAAGACACAGAAAAAAAGTGGGTGGTGCACTCCACATGCAATCAAAAGTGCAAGTGTAGAATAAATGATAAAATAAATAATACCTATTCAGGTTTGTTTTCCACAAATGGCTGTAAAGAATAAATAAACTTTATATAAATAAATATATATATATATATATATATATATATATGTATATATATTTTATTGAATTATTCCTTTATAAAGCAATAATAAAATAAAAAAATAAAAAAATAACATACATTAAAAAGGAGAAAGGTACAGCAAACAATCCTGCAGCTCCAGAAACAGAACGGGGCCCACGACAACAGATTTGCGATGATAGAAGACATGCGGCGCAAAAACAACTTAAAAATCAGGGGCGTCCCGGAGGCCATACCCACAGAGGAACTGCCACACATGCTGAGGCGCCTCACGGCGGCGTTACTATCCCCACGACAGGCCAAATCAATGTCTATGGAGGATTGCTTCCGAATTCCAAAAGCGCCAAAAGCCCCTGCAGCAGCCCCGAGAGATCTAATAGTCCACCTCCGCAATGGCAGGGACAAAGCGGCAATGCTAACAGCCCTCAAGGATCAGGATCTGTACAACTTTGAGGGTATGCAACTCACCTTTTACCCATGGAGGATTAGCCTTTGAATGCTGTTGTGGCACCATGGGCCTGTTTGTTATAACTTGCACAGCAAAAATAAAGAATAAAAAAAAGGAGAAAGGTTGTGCACTTACATGATTATTATTAATTACACTATGTATAAAAGTAGATTACAGCCTTCGTGAAATTGGTCACTCTGAAAATTACATTATACAATAATACAATAAAGTATACAATTATTTTTTTTTATCTCGGATGCCTATCATAAAGATATTACATGCTGTATTTAAATTATCTTAATAGTCAGTTCTCCTACATTCATTCGTCTATACATTCATTAATTCCTGGTTCTGATATCTTTAACAAAATACAGAAATCCTAAATTCAAGTCTAATTTAAATCAATTTAGAGAGGGAGTAAACATCTAACAAAAATGCTATGTTTATCCTCATTCTCTTCCCCCGCTCCATAAATTGAACATAATTATAAATGAAGCAATATTTAGGGTCTAGTAAAACCATCCAAGCGGTACTAATTTATATCTTTTTCTTTTCTTGTTCGTATTAATTACAATACAACAACTGAGTTGGATTCACAATGCCGTGGAAACCCCCCTGGCACGGCCTTTTTAATAGACTTCCTTTTGAATTTCGGCTGGAGCACGTAACATGAGATTAAGGATGCCAAGCAGAAGCACATCACACGAAGTTCCCGCAATGCCATTTTGGATAATGGCAGAAGCGCATTATGAGAGGCCGAGCGCTCCGCCATGTTGCATGTGTCAATTTTGTGTTGGATTCACATTCCATGGTCCTGGGCAGATGGTTCGCCATTTTAGAGGTGGCGGAAAGCACATCCGGCACGGACCATATATGGGAAGGAGGGGAGGGCTCTTATCCCATGTGTACATAGTTCCAGGGTAATTTAGCGGGGTATATATTTCCCAACAGAACAGTCAGACTTTATTACACCTGATAAAGACCCATTAAGAGGTCGAAACGCGTTGTGTTGCACAAAGAACTCTGCCGCTGAAGACTATATACTTCCATGTAAGATTTTACTTCATTTTTGTTCAATAAATTATATGCTTATATTTAATCTGGTGCCATTCAATTTATATGTGTTTGGAGAGAGGTCATCTGCCGTATTGAAGATTGGAAAACCATCACCACTTCATAAGTGCTTTTACTTGAGCCAGTTCTTACAGGCTCTAATAAATGTGAGTGGGATGTGAATATAGTTTTTCATAATATATACTATATTGGTTGTTCCTTGACTATACTACTCTACGTCAAGTTTATTTATTCCTTACAGCCATTCGTGGAGGTCAAACCTGATTAGGTATTATTTCTTTTACCATTATTTCTGCACTTGCACTTTTGTTTGCATGTGCAGTGCGCCACCCACTTCTTAGCACCATTGTAATTGCACATTCTTTGTTTTTTATATAAATCCACAATTATC
The DNA here is from genome assembly GCA_933207985.1 of Pelobates cultripes. NCBI lineage: Eukaryota > Metazoa > Chordata > Amphibia > Anura > Pelobatidae > Pelobates > Pelobates cultripes. The sequence goes on along the minus strand of OW240916.1, from coordinate 168,299,095 downwards.
TGAAGTCTTGGTGGTTATCAGCAAGAAAATCCTCAAGCACTCTTGGATTTTTTGGACTTATTATTTGGCACAGCTTTTATTTGTATTTTGTAATGTTAGAGGTAGTGAAATACAGTAACACAAAATATAAGGAAAGGGTACAAACGTGGGTTGCTGGAATAGGTTTTACTGAGGGCTTAGTGGTTTTTCTTTGTTTGGATCACAGCTTCAGGAGAGGATGCAAGGTGTGGGAAGGGAAAGCTATTAACAGTTTAATTGATATTCTCTCCTGAAGAAGTGAGTTTTCAATATGTATTAAGTTTCTGTGCAAAACAATAAACCCTCTTGAATAAGATTGACATTAAACACGCTAAGAGACACTATCCCACTGGTCAGAAACATGGAGGAGGAACCCTCATGGATATTAAATCAGGAGCACTTACAAGGAGCAATTTCCCATTTGAAGAAGCCAGGAATAGAGAAGACTAAAACTTCTTCCTATCTGAAAAAGCTGCATCTTATATTTCTTACAAGCTGTGAAATAAGACTCAGCTTTTGCCTTGACTCTCACCTTGGTCTGAAGTAAGATGCCAGCAATTTTATTTTATATGTGAATAAAGTATACACTTTCACCTGTAACATACTGTGGCTATATGTATTTTAGGGAGCGTCACCCTTATTGGACGCGCTGATTTGGTTACTAAATGCGGCTTTTACATACTCCTATTACATGTAAATTAATTTATCAAATAATTATATGTTTTACAAAGAGGATCATTTTTCTCTTTTATGTACACTGGCAAAACTATGCAATGATCGGGCCTAAGGAAGATTTAAAGGGAGCTAATTTAAAAATTTTTAAGGGATATCACATATAGTTGAAAGATTGCTCTAATTAACTTTTAGTGGTTGGATAGTTTTTCTGCAAAAAGGACAACATTGTTTGGTGCAAAGAGACTGGTATTGCTTGATATTTCTGTATATATAGGTTATGAAAATAGCACTCCACATTTATATATACATTTTTATACATATCCTGGAGGTTGGAGACACGAGAGTGCATGTCAGGCTCTACGTAGAACCTAAACATGCAGAGTATAACACAAAGTATAAATAATACTGTATTCCTGAGTGGCCAGTCAAACAGTATAGAAGACAGAGAGAATGCTGATATATATATATGCACATTGCACATTGCAATTTTGTGCTACTGTAATAAAAAAACACTAAAATATTCTCAGTTATTTCTCCTGAGTAAAGAATGACCTCCTTTGTATACCCCTGTCAGGTTTTTGTGAGAATACAATAGGGAATTTAAAACCTACCCAGTGCAGGTTTTCCAAATAAAAAAGTAAAATTAAAGTGCTTTTAGGGACATTTTTAGTAGCTCACATATTTAAATTACTCCAGAAATGCATATTATTTGCAAATGTGGATTTATAGGGACTCTCACATGACATCATTTGAGCATTATAGAGGTGCCATTTTTCACCATTTTTATTTCAAAGTTTGTGGTATTATTTTTTATTTATTTTTACACACACATATGCATTACATACATACATAAGCACAGTGATCTTCATGCTGCAAACAAATCTTTTATTTTTTTTTATTTTTTTTTTTAACTGTGTGTGTGGTGAAAAAAAAAAGAGATGATTGATGGATGGAGTGCAGCCACTAGATTTTGATTTTATTCACAGATCAGGTCAATAGTAACCAACAGTGGGGAAACATTTTTTACTGCTCCTCCTTTATTCAACACTTTTGGTTACTTATTTGCAATTGATCTGTGAAACAAATGGTGAACTGGTTTAAGTGAACTGTAAAATATATACATATTTTTTCTGCACCCTTTTTGTGTGTCTGAATTGTTTTTTCCAATCATTTGTACGGACAAAATTCTACCATATCAAACCGCCACATCTACCTGAATTCAGCTGAACTAAATTCTTTTGCTGTCCATGTCTATTTCAGATATCCCTTTTCCAGACACCCCTAACTCATCAGAACCTAGTCAGCAAGCCTTATGATCTGGCTCTGCATTTCAAGTATTCTAATACTTTTTCAACACATTTACAATATATCCACATATAATATGTCGGGGTCAAAAGCGGCTCGCCCTGAGGGTCAACCATGGTGGAGTCGTCAACTCAATCTTTGGGGTCTTCTCCAGGTACTGTCAAGGAGCTGTGCTCCGGAAAATAAATACTGGAGTGATAAGAGTCTTCCTCATCAGACTCGCTTTGTGCCTCCTCTTGATCCGAATCAGATTCGGACGATTCATTCAGGGCTTTTGCCCTCTTCCAGTTCCTTACCGATTTTGCCTGGTGGGGGGCTCTTAGTTGTGGTGCAACCACATGCTCTGTCACAGGACGTAAGGTTTTGGAGGCATCCTTGTGCAAATGGCAAGACTTTTTTGTGGATTTACGCCCAGTAGGGGCCACCGGTTTACTCTCTGGGGGGTTAGCAGTGAGAGCTGGTGGTAGCTGAGTGGACCTCAGTGCATGGGTGATCAAATGGGAGATATTATCAGACATGGCCCCCATAGCGGTAAAGATGGCTTGCCTCACAGACTTCGCCACAGCAGCGTCCAGGAGGGAATGTAACTCCTCAGAGTCCATTTGCTCCTGTGACGCTTCCTTTAATGTGGCTGGTTTGGAAAGCGTTAGGGGTGTCGGGGTTATGGTGGCACTAGTGGAAGAGCTAGAAGTTTCCATCACTTTACCGGACTGCATGGCACCGAAGTTAACGTTTACAAGTGTGACAGGCAGAACTTTAATTATTCTAATAAGGGCCAGGCACTACAGGGACTGCAGAGTAGGGAGAATCTACCCAGTAACAGGGTGGAAATTGCAGTTGGAACAATAAGGGTATTTGGCACAATTTAAATATACTAAAAAGGCACAGCAGTACAAATACAGCAAGCTCACTGAGTGTTCCCTCAGGAATAAGCTCCTGGGGAGCACCGGTAAACTGCCTAGCAACACAGCCATCCCAATGGCTTAATTCCACTCCCAACTGAGCAGTATTGGCCGCGCAAGAAAAAGCATGGCAAAACCGTCAACCCCAAGATGGCCGCCATGATACGCACTCGCAAAGTGTGCTCGCGATGTGCACTCACAATGTGCGCGTGCGCAAACGGCACTAGCTGTGTCCAAAGCCGCTATCCGCCGGGCCCGCGGAAAGAACGGCACCTTGTGTGAGAAGGGAGCTTCACGTCTGAGGCTGTCAAATAGACAACAGGATAAACGGTCGGAAGATAATCAAATCGACCAGGTGACTGAGGGAAAAGGGAGGGGGGGGGAGGGAAGTTGCAGGGAAGGAAAGAGCAACAGTATTTCTAGACAGGACAATTAAAATGGGGGAAATAATGCAAAATTAAAGTAAAGTAAGGTAAATTAACCCAAAGCATACAGAAAGAAAACAAACAATTTCTCAAATCATGACAGAGGAATAAAGAAAGAGATTAAGCATAATAGGAGCCTCCGTGTCCTTTAATAAAATTATATTAGACTGCCATACTCTCCCAAAAGTAACATAGGCCCAGATAATCACTTTGTCAAATTTCCAACTTTATAATTAGCATTCAATATATTTGTCCCTGTGACTTCCCACAACAAAAACTGGTACATGGGGGTACTGTTATATTCAGGAGACAATGTTAAATAACAATATGGAGGCTTTATTGCATTAACTCATTAATATCAGTATCAATATGAAATGTTCTGTGAAAATGGAGTTTATGTATGTGAAAAAGCACAAATAAAAGTAATACCACTACGTAGTACTGTATTAGTGAGACGTCCCTGAACACAAATATGAGTGTTTTAGAGCAGTAAAATGTATAATGATGATATCATCAGTGAATGTGCTGTTTTCTTGTGAAAAATGCAAAAAAGAAAATATGAACACTAACTTTGGCCCTATGTTTGTGCCTACTACAAAAGAATGGATATACCGAATTTTGAATACCCTGGGGTGTCTACTTTTGCAAATGGTTTGCCATGATGGGGCTGATTCTCTTTCGTGGGCTGCCATATGGTCTCAATGACAACATCAGGCCCAGCAAACCAATCTGTCAAATTTCAATGTGTAAAAACTGAAATGGACAAGCTTTATATTGGACCTTGTAACTTTCTAAAACCCCATGAAACCTGTACATAGGTTTATATAAAAGCTAACAGCATTATGACATTTACAGTTAAAATACATTGCAGAACTTGGAAAATAGCAAAAGTTCTTAATTTCTCAAACATTTCTACATTTAATTAATAAAAATTGCATTTCATATATAATCATTTGATGGAAAATTAAAGTCCTGTTTCCCTTGAGGAGAATGATATGTAATAAGTGTGGGTACACTTTTTCTAATAGTTTTTATTGAAAAATTTAAAATTTTAAATAAAATGAACAATCAATATACAAAGATATGTAAAATATTGATACAACAAACAAACCAGAGTATAATGTAATAAATAATTATCTGGAAGTATTAAATTATTAATACATCAAATGTAGAATAATATGGTACAAAATAGCACAACATATATATAACATTTTGGTCAGGTGGTATCAACAATTTAAGTTGAACTTCTGTCTGATGTATTTTTCTTTGATATCCTATTCATATCTAAGAAGGTCAAGTGTATGGGACGGTAACCTAAGCACAATTTCCCATTTTATATTTTCAAACAATTGGTTAATAACTTCATTAATGTCCAGAACTACAGGAGACTTCCAGTGATGTGGGTACACTAAATGTAAGAGGTGAATTATGGTTGAACAGACATATAGAGCAAATTCTAGGGTTTGTTTTGATCCAAACTTGTACAATTGCCTCCGCCCTTAAAGGTACACTATAGTTATCCAGACCACTTCAGCTCCACCCAGGTCCCCCAGGGTTTTAACCCTTCAGATGTAAACATAGCAGATTCAGAGAAACTGCTATGTTAACATAGCAGGGTTAATCTAACCTCTAGTGGTTGTCTTCCTGACAGTCGCTAGAGGCACTTCGGCGACGCTGACTGCGAAATTCACATCCAGCGAGCAGAACGTCCATAGGAAAGCATTGAGAAATAATTTTTAAATAAAGCCAATATCAACATAAAATCATTTCAGATAAAATATCACACACAACAAGGTCCAATACTTAATATTTCATAGTAGAATGTGAGATTAGCTGAAGAACTGAATAATTTTGCATGATATCCTTGGATCTAGAATCACTGCTATGGTATGGTGACAGACAGAGAGAATCTTAAGAGAAGTAGAATGTCTTCTTGTAGCAAATATTTTACTTGTAGAAGCTTGTACTACAATCACTTACTAATACAAGCTTTTCATGGAGTCTCTGCTGAACAAGAAAACAAAGGAATGCATATTTGGGATAGGAATTGTCATTTGTCTGCTATCAGTTTTGGTTTTAGACAGAAAATTAAGTATTCAATAGCATAACATCTGATTGTATTCAATGATTATGAGACCACTGTAAAATGGAAATATATTTCAAGATGTTCTTCACATTTATAGTCATTATTGTGCTTAAAAATTGTATATGTTTAGCTTACTTCACTGTATACAGGACATCATTCAGATTCCAGGATAATATAGATACCGGATGTTGTGTTTGTGCACTAAGAATCTGGTGAAGAGAGCCTTTGAGAAGCTGTGGTGTGAGATGGTGCAGCAGTGTCAAACTAATAGAAATAAAACATATTAAATCATATGTTGTAATGTGATTTTCAAAATGAAAAACGTACACCAATCCCAGTGTTACCATGGACTATGGATAGCTTCCTTCTGCAAAGCAATCAAAGCAATCAGCATCAGGCATGCAATCATATTTCTCTAAAGCTAAAGTGCTTGACTACATGTTTAGGTTAACGTCACACCTAACCCCTTCCAATAATGGAATAAGAAAGGAACTTTTACTCACCTTTTTTACCTCGTCACAGTGTTCTTTCCACAGCTTGCCCTGCCTACTTGGCTGAGATCATCAATCATAAGAAAGCAAGGGGTGGCGGCTAATGCTCATGCACAGCATAGTGCTGTGCTGTGCTAATCAAACATTGCAGGTTGTAAACAGGAGAATGGCACCCAGACCACTTCATTAAGGTGAAGAGACACTTGGGAAACATTTTCTTCCTCTACAAACATAAATTGATGTTGTAGTTTTAAGTAAAGAGACAGCTGTTTTATGTGACTGTGGGACTCAGAGCACAGAAATACACAGCTGTGTCTTCTATGAGAGTTCCTGTCAGACTGAGGGTTGATGTCTTGTTGTTTGTAAACATCTTCATAGAAAATTTCTTCTTATATTCCTTTGGTACATATTCAGTACGAGCATAATCACCCCGTGCCAAATATTGCAAGGACTGGCCATTATTCTGTTTATACCAGAATACATATAGATTGAGCTTAGTTTCATAGCTACAGTGGAAAGTCACAAGCTGTCCTTCACGTGTCGTATGCACAGTGGGTGTCTGAGTGACAATATCTTGACAAAATGTTTCTTTCACTGAAATCAATAAAAAAAATATACATATAAATAACACATAAAGACCATTAACAATACACAATTATAACTGTATAACATTTCATAATGTCAGAAAATCCCTTTACCTGATAGTGTGATCCAAAAACCCACACAAAACCAAAGCATCATGTGCGTGATTGGGTTGCTCTGAAAACAATTACTGAACAGAGGTTTTGCTCTGTAATATTAAAATTGCCTGCTTCTCTAGGGGGCGGAGTCCGTGCAAGAGTCACTAATCTCTCTACCATATGTAGATTTATATCAGTAGAACTCAATAATGGTTGGTTACTTAAAATATCTAAATTATTATTATCGTTATTCTGAGCTCTTCTTTGTAGGAGTTTATCACTGCTCAAAATGTACTGAAAAGTGAAATGCTGTGATAATTTTGATCACATATGTTAGTGTTCTAATTGTGATCTAAAAAGTGCAGATTTTCCACCTGAACTTTCCATTTTTGAAGACTGACAAATTTAGGGTGGAGGGAACAAGGCTTTGTCCAAAAAAATTTATGGATTTGTTATGTTGCCAATAGAAAGGTGTCTATTTAAAAATATGACAGTTGGGGAAAAAATGTCAATGCATTCTGCTCTAGTAAAAAGTGGTCTAAAGTACTAAAACTGGGGCAATCACCATGGAAACCAGTGGAACCATGAGGCGTATCTCTTTTGTAGTTATACTCTACTTTTTAGAACAGAACACTTTGTTCTTTCCCACTTAGGGCACAAAATAAGCAACAGTTGAAAAAACCCAAAAGATTTAATAATATGCAAAACATTTCACCAAAAATTAAACATAAAAATGTTAGCAAACTTTTACAACCTACATGCACTGCAAGATAAATTTCACCTTACCAATAGCCAATTAATTGGGAGTATATTAGTTGTCTTTACTCACCCTCTAGTGTTGTTTTTCTATGTTACACACAGAAATGAACTTGTGAAGATATTTAAATATGTTGTGAACAAATACATTCATAATTCAAAGAACATTTTTATTTCACATAATGGCATGGTGTAAAATTAAGTATGTATGTGTTGTTTCTTCAATATTTTGTGTAACTAAAAGTCAGGGTGGTAGTACTTTGGTAGCAGAGAAGAAAATATCTGTTTAGGGAATGCACTAATTTCAAACTGACTGTCTTTGTGTGGCATACTAAAAAATGTTTAATTAATCTTCCATAAAGAATCAGGACTCAAGCAAAAGATACCCATATCTTATGCTGACCTATAAACCATTCCCATGGCAATCAAAAATGGCTTCCCCATTGCCAGCTATGGTGCTGTAATTGTATTTATTTATGACTGGTATTTATAAATCTCCAACAGATTACGCAGTTCTAAACAATTAGTGGTGGACGTACAATATACACACATCAATACAGAAGGTAGAGAGTCTGTAAGCTGATAACTTGCCATTGAAGCTCTTTTATACAAAGTGATTGGCTAGATTGCCTGTGAGCTTACAATCTAAAGGATATAGTAGGGATTTGAGACAAGAGGTAGCAGGGGAAGTTTGGAAGTGATGGCAAAAATAAGTTCACAGAGAGTTGCAGCTATTGGTAAAATGTAAAGGGAATGAAGAGGTTATTGAGTGAGAATCTCAAACAGCTGGAGGGACATGCTATATATTTAGGGGGAACGTGGGTGGGTAGCGCTGAGGAAAAATGCAGAACTTCAGTATAGTTGTTTCTGTGAGTGAGCAATGGATGCATTGCATTGCATGAAGTTATTCAGTATTATGCAGATCAACAAACGTGAGGAAATGTGTTGCGTGTTTCATGCTCATTGCATGGAATAATTGGATAATAGAGATCTTTATGCGCAGCCACAGAAAAAAAGTGAAAGGACTGAATGGCACATCACAGAGCTGACTCACATCACACAGGTAGCAGTCACTAATTGGAATGGTTCCTCTGGAATATTTGCATAAATGGTTTGTTTGTGAGTGAGTATTAAGTGGGTATTAATCCACTGAGCCCCGTCAGCACTCAGCAGTAGTGATGTCGAGAACGGTTCGCCAGCGAATAGTTCCTGGCGAACATCGCTTGTTCGCATTCGCCACGGACGGCGAACATATGCGCTGTTCGGTCCGCCCCCTATTCATCATCATTGAGTAAACTTTGACCCTGTACCTCACAGTCAGCAGACACATTCCAGCCAATCAGCAGCAGACCCTCCCTCCCAGACCCTCCAACCTCCTGGACAGCATCCATTTTACATTCATTGTGAAGCTGCATTCTTAGTGAGAGGAGGGACAGTGTAGCTGCTGCTAATTTGATAGGGAAATTGATAGCTAGGCTAGTGTATTCAGTGTTCATTACAGTCCTGAAGGACTCATGTGATCTTTGCTGTAAGGACAGCACCCCAAAAAAGCCCTTTTTAGGGCTAGAACATCAGTCTGCTTTTTTTTTCTGTGTAATGTAATTGCAGTTGCCTGCCTGCCAGCCTGTGTGTCAGGCTCACAGCATATACTGTGCCCACTTGCCCAGTGCCACCACTCACTCACTGGTTTCACAATAGCTTGCATTTAAAAAAAACAAAACTTTTTTGACTGTGATATAATAGCAGTCAGTTTCCTTCACGAGTGTGCGTTTCAGGGCCTGCCCAGTGCCACCACTCACTCACTGGTGTCCCAATAGCTTGCATTTAAAAAAACCAAAACCTTTTGGACTGTAATATAATAGCAGTCTGTTTCCTTCACGAGTGTGCGTTTCAGGGCCTGCCCAGTGCCACCACTCACTCACTGGTGTCCCAATAGCTTGCATTTAAAAAAAACTAAAACTTTTTGGACTGTAATATAATAGCAGTCAGTTTCCTTCACGAGTGTGCGTTTCAGGGCCTGCCCAGTGCCACCACTCACTCACTGGTGTCCCAATCAGTGGTGTATCCTGGTTTTGTGCTGCCCTAGGCAGGACAAAACTAAGGCGCCCCCCTTCCCCCGCGCCACCCCCCGCCCCACCTTCTAAATACACACACACACAGTCAGACACATACACAGACACAAACACAGTCAGACACAAACACACACACAGTCAGACACACACACACACACACAGTCAGACAAAAACACACACACAAACACAGTCAGACACAAACACACACACACAGTCAGACACAAACACACACACAGTCAGACACAAACACACACAGTCAGACACAAACACACACACACAGTCAGACACAAAACACACACAGTCAGACACAAACACACACACACACAGTCAGACACAAACACACACACACACAGTCAGACACAAACACACACACAGTCAGACACAAACACACACACACACACAGTCAGACACACACACAATCACTCACATTAACTTTTTTTTTATTTAACCCCCCCCACCTCCTTACCTTTGGGAATGCTGTGGGGGGGTTCCTCTTTCTCCCTGGTGGTCCAGTGGCTGCCAGTCAGGCTGCTGGGCTGTCTGCAGGGCGGGCGGCTGGCGAGGGAGCACTTCCTCTGAGCGCTCTGCTCAGCTCCCTCGCGCGCTGCAGAGTGAGGCTGGGAGCTGGAAGATGACGTCATATTCTGGCTCCCAGCCTCACTCTGCTGCGCGCGAGGGAGCTGAGCAGACCGCTCACAGGAAGAGCTCCCTCGCCAGCCACCTTCCCGCTCGGCATGCATGTTAGCCGCAAGTCTAACAAGGCATTTGCCCTGGGCATTTGGGGGCGGCGTTTTTTGCCGCCCCCTGAAAAATGCTGCCCAAGGCAAATGCCTTGTTTGCCACCAGATAGGAGTGGTGTGTTAAGTAGTACTATTCTTATTAGTTTAATCCCAATGTCACGACTACTAGTGTGGTCCAGCACGAAGAAACTATGTAAACATATACATAGGTAAGAAAAGGAAAATAAAAGGACAGAGCGTAAACCAGACCTTAGAATGGCCAGACTAATACGATAGAGACAGAGAATGGTCAAAGGGAAAGCCGAGGTCAAGGAAGCCAGAAAATACACAATACCGTTTACACAAGCCAAGTCAGGGAAACCAGAATTCAAAAAAGCCAAGATCAGGATACAAGGAAATCAGATTCACAATGATAAAGCACTCTCAGGAAACCAGGAACAGGAAACCATGACAGGGCAAGGTCCTGGGGTGAGCTAGGGATTTAAATATCAAGCGGCGGGCCGGCAGCCGCGACACCCTGTTATGTCCTCCCTCATCAGGCCTTTTTAGTCGAATGTATCCATCCCTCATTCATCTTAATAAAGGTGAGGTAATCTAGACTTTTTTGACCTAGGCGACTTCTCTTCTCAGTGACAATACCTCCTGCTGCACTAAAGGTCCTTTCTGACAGGACACTTGAAGCGGGGCAGGCCAGAAGTTCTATCGCAAATTGGGATAGCTCAGGCCACAGGTCAAGCCTGCACACCCAGTAGTGAAGGGGTTCATCGCTCCTCAGAGTGTCGATATCTGCAGTTAAGGCGAGGTAGTCTGCTACCTGTCGGTCGAGTCGTTCTCTGAGGGTGGATCCCGAAGGGCTGTGGCGATTCGTAGGACTTAAAAAGCTCTGCATGTTCTCCATCAACAACACGTCTGTAAAGCGTCCTGTCCTTGCCGGCGTGGTCGTGGGAGGAGGAGTATTACTTTCACCTCTTCCCCTGTTAGATTCCCGTTGTGCTGTGACATCACCCTTATACGCTGTGTAAAGCATACTTTTTAATTTATTTTACAAATGCTGCATCCCTTCCGACTTGTTGTAATTTGGTAACATTTCAGCCACTTTGTGCTTATACCGGGGGTCTAGTAGCGTGGACACCCAGTACAGGTCGTTCTCCTTCAGCCTTTTTATACGAGGGTCCCTCAACAGGCACGACAGCATTAAATACCCCATTTGCACAAGGTTGGATGCCGAGCTACTCATGTCCTGTTCCTCGTCCTCAGTGATCTCAATGAAGGTATGTTCTTCCCCCCAGCCACGTACAACACCACGGGTACCAGATAGGTGACAACAAGCACCCTGGGATGCCTGTTGTGGTTGGTCTTCCTCCTCCTCCTCAAAGCCACATTCCTCCTCTGACTCCTCTTCCTCACAATACTCTTCCAGCGTTGCCGCAGGTCCAGCAAGCGATGCTGATAAGGCTGTTTCTGGTGGTGATGGTGACCACAACTCTTCCTCTTCACGCTCATCTATGGCCTGATCCAGCACTCTTCGCAGGGCACGCTCCAGGAAGAAAACAAATGGTATGATGTCGCTGATGGTGCCTTCGGTGCGACTGACTAGGTTTGTCACCTCCTCAAAAGGACGCATGAGCCTACAGGCATTGCGCATGAGCGTCCAGTAACGTGGCAAAAAAATTCCCAGCTCCGCAGAGGCTGTCCTAGCACCCCGGTCATACAAATACTAGTTAACGGCTTTTTCTTGTTGGAGCAGGCGGTCGAACATTAGGAGTGTTGAATTCCAACGTGTCGGGCTGTCGCAAATCAAGCGCCTCACTGGCATGTTTTTTCGCCACTGGATATCTGAAAAGTGCGCCGTGGCCTTGTAGGAACGCCTGAAATGGCCACACACCTTCCTGGGCTGCTTCAGGATGTCCTGTAAGCCTGGGTACTTATGCACAAAGCGTTGTACGATCAGATTACACACATGTGCCATGCACGGCACATGTGTCAACTTGCCCAAATGCAATGCCGCCAACAAATTTCTTCCGTTGTCACAAACCACTTTGCCGACCTCCAATTGGTGCGGAGTCAGCCACTGATCCACCTGTGCATTCAGGGTGGACAGGAGTGCTTGTCCAGTGTGACTCTCTGCTTTCAGGCAAGTCAACCCCAAGACGGCGTGACACTGCCGTATCGGGGATGTGGAATAGTACCTGGGGAGGTGGGGGGGTGCCGTTGATGTTTAGCAAGATACAGCAGCAGAAGAGGACTCAGCCGAGGAGGTTATGGAAGAGGATGGAGTAGGAGGAGTAGAGGAGGTGGCAGCAGGCCTGCCTGCAAGTCGTGGCGGTGTCACCAACTCCTCTGCAGAGCCACGCATTCCATGCTTGGCAGCCGTCAGCAGGTTTACCCAATGCGCAGTGTAGGTGATATACCTGCCCTGACCATGCTTTGCAGACCAGGTATCAGTGGTCAGATGGACCCTTGCCCCAACACTGTGTGCCAGACATGCCATTACTTCCTTTTGCACAATCGAGTACAGGTTGGGGATTGCCTTTTGTGAAAAGAAATTTCGGCCGGGTACCTTCCACTGCGGTGTCCCAATAGCTACAAATTTTTTGAACGCCTCAGACTCCACCAGCTTGTATGGTAAAAGCTGGTGGGCTAAGAGTTCAGTCAAGCCAGCTGTCAGACGCCGGGCAAGGGGGTGACTTTGTGACATTGGCTTCTTACGCTCAAACATGTCCTTGACAGACACCTGACTGTGGGCAGATGAGCAGGAACTGCTCAAGGCGAGAGACGGAGGGGTGAATGGTTGAGAGGGGGCAAGGAGGACAGCAGTGGTTAACGTGGCTGAAGATGCTGGACCAGGAGGAGGATGGCGGCTTTGAGTTTGTGTGCTGCTTGTACTCATGTGTTGATCCCATAGGCGTTTGTGATGTGCGATCATGTGCCTTCGCAAAGCAGTTGTACCTAGGTGGGTGTTGGACTTCCCACGACTCAGTTTCTTTTGGCACAGGTTGCAAATGGCATCGCTGTTGTCAGAGGCAGACACACAAAAAAATGCCACACTGCTGAGCTCTGCAATGATGGCATTCTGGTGGTGGCAACAGCATGCGTTGATTGGCGTGCTGTCTGGCTGACCCCGGGTGCCGATGCATGCTGTCTGACTGTGCCACTAGCTCCTTGCGACGACCTCCCCCTGCTTCCAACTCATCTCCTCCTCCTCCTCTCTGTCTCCCCATCTGAACTTTCCCCCTGTTCTTCTTCTCTTCTAGCGGGCACCCACGTGACATCCACGGACGCATCGTCATCATCAACCGCTTCACTTGTATCTGACAAAGGAAGCAGCAGTGGGTACAACATCATCATCATCACACCGTACGTCCATGTGTGTAATGCTGCTTGACTGAGACATATCCCTGTTATCTACATCCTCTGGCAATAATGGTTGCGCATCACTTATTTCTTCCAACTGATGTGTAAATAACGCCTCTGACATACCAAGTGAAGCTGCTGTGGTGCTAGTGTTGGTGGTGGCGGCAGGCGGTCGAGTGGTAACTTGAGAGGTGCCCGAAGCTAAGCTGGAGGAGGATGGTGCGTCAAGGTTCCGAGCGGAAGCTGTAGAAGATTGGGTGTCCTGTGTTAGCCAGTCAACTATGTCCTCAGAACTTTTCGAGTTCAGGGTACGTGGCCTCTGAACACTGGGCATTATTCTAGGGCCAAAGGGAATCACAGCACCACGAACACGACGGTCCCTGCGGGGTGGCCTGCCTCTGCCTGTCATTTTTTTTCCGATTAGTGGTACTATGCGTGCGAGCTACTGTGACAACAGATATGAGTGGCACTGTGCAGTGGCAGAAGTTGGCAGAGTAGACGCTGTAGGCCTGACACGCACGCTTGCAGACAACTAACTGCTATTCAATCTATTATTGATATATATATTTTTTTTTAAATGTACACTACTGTTACACCAGATATGAGTTGCACTGGTGTGACACTGTGCCCTGGCAGGCCCTGAAACGCACACGTGTGGAGGAAACTGACTGCAATTATATTACAGTCCAAAAAGTATTTTTTTTGTTAAATGCGAGCTATTGTGACACCGGATATGAGTGATGGCACTGGGCAAGTGGGCACAGTATATGCTGTGAGCCTGACACACGCTGGCAGACAACTAACTGCTATTCAATCTATTACAGTCAAAATTTTATTTTTTATTTTTAAAATGTACACTACTGTTACACCAGATATGAGTTGCACTGGTGTGACACTGTGCCCTGGCAGGCCCTGAAACGCACACGTGTGAAGGAAACTGACTGCTATTATATTACAGTCCAAAAAGTTTTTTTTTTTTAAATGCAAGCTATTGGGACACCAGTGAGTGAGTGGTGGCACTGGGCAGGCCCTGAAATGCACACTCGTGAAGGAAACTGACTGCTATTATATTACAGTCCAAAAAGTTTTTTGTTTTTTTTTAAATGCAATCTATTGGGACACCAGTGAGTGAGTGGTGGCACTGGGCAGGCCCTGAAACGCACACTCGTGAAGGAAACTGACTGCTATTATATTACAGTCCAAAAAGTTTTTTTTTTTTTTTTAAATGCAAGCTATTGGACACCAGTGAGTGAGTGGTGGCACTGGGCAGGCCCTGAAACGCACACTTCGTGAAGGAAACTGACTGCTATTATATTACAGTCCAAAAAGTTTTTTGTTTTTTTAAAATGCAAGCTATTGGGACACCAGTGAGTGAGTGGTGGCACTGGGCAGGCCCTGAAACGCACACTAGTGAAGGAAACTGACTGCTATTATATTACAGTCAAAAAAGTTTTGTTTTTTTTAAATGCAAGCTATTGTGATACCAGTGAGTTAGTGGTGGCACTTGGCAAGTGGGCACAGTATATGCTGTGAGCCTGACACACAGGCTGGCAGGCAGGCAATTTCAATTACATTACACAGAAAAAAAAAGCAGACTGATGTTCTAGCCCTAAAAAGGGCTTTTTGGGGTGCTGTCCTTACAGCAGAGATCAGATGAGTCCTTAATAATAATATATATATTATTTTTATTTTTTATTATAATTATTTTTTAGTTAATTTGCAATTCATCCAGTGTTATTGTCATTATTGTTATTGAATAATTTTTAATAATAATAAAAAAACATTTGAAATAAATTATTATTAGTATTTAAAGTACAAAATCCAGTTTCTAGGAGATCTCCACACAGATCAAAAAATTGAAAAGTTACAATTCACATGGACAACCGGTGCAGCACTCCAGCATAAACCAAATTCTCCAGCATACTTAGTAGAAAGTTTTTCTGGATGGCTGAGATGTTTCCCACTACTAAGATTACAATCAAAGCTTGGGAAACTGTTTTTAAGGTAGTTGGTCCTTCCTCTGGGAGGTCGCGAGTAATGCCACTGTCTATATTTAAAATAGATTTTCCTGATTTAAATTTGGATAATTGGCACACTAAAACAATTCAAAATTTAAATGACTTTTTCTTAGGTAATTCTTGAATGTCTTTGATGAAACTTTAAGATAAATTCAGCCTAGAAGATAATATACAATTAGAACACAAATTAATTATTAATAAAATAAAAAATACATTTTCCATGCAACATTTAGCTCAAAATTATACAGAAAATGCATTATCGGATCTTAAAAAAAATACTTACATAACCCTAATAAACACGGTACTATATCTCAATGTTACTCTTATCTAATGCCAACACCTGAATTAAAAGATTATTATATGCTTGCATGGGAAAAAGATATGGGTGCTTGTTACGACCTGGAGGAATGGCTTAAATTTGTACTAGCGCTTAAAGGAGTTACACAGTGCTCTAATCATTAAATGAGTTACACAGTGCTCCAATCATTGGGAAAACCATTTCAAAATAATTTATAGATGGTATTATCCCCCTTTAGGTTGAATAAAATGAATTCCAGATATTCAGATAAATGTTGGCGAAACTGTAGAATGATTGGCTCACTTTCACGTGTTTTTGGTATTGTCCTAAACTCACACAATTTTGACAGGAAATACATAAATGAATCCAAAAAGTAAATTCTAATATTCCTGTACTCACTTAAGAATTGGCTTTATTCAAATTCTTCCCTTATACCATTGACCAAACTGATAAAATTATAATTAGACATCTCCTTTTGGCTGCTACTAAGGTCATACTGGAGGTCACCAACAATCCCTACTATTAAAGAAATTTTTAATTATATACTAGAAAATAAGGGCTGTGAACTGCCTCTCAGACAACCTTCTTAGCAGTTAGACAACCTTAGACACTACTAGGACGATTGGAAAACAAAGATTAAAAGAGAATTCAGGTTTTGATTGCTTGTATGAAGAAATTTATTTGGAAAATTGTTTGACAACAAAAACATGTATTCTATTATGCGATTATCTGAACTAGATATTGTTGTGTCATGTTATGTATACAAAAATTGGCTATTGTCATTAGAATTTATGTTGACAAAAAATCTATTGTGGATGGATGCACTCCCCTTCACCTTTTTTTCTTCTTCTTCCTTTGCCACCCACCCCATGCATAGTTCATTCATACCATACCAATATGTTATCACAATGAAAATTGACTATAAAGTGCCTGTTCAATACTTTCATCATTGATTTACATATGGACTAGATACA
>OW240916.1:168247436-168281998 GCA_933207985.1 Pelobates cultripes | reverse complement strand
AGGTCATCCAGCGTCCATTAAATCCTCATATTAAAGCACTGAGGCAAGCTTTCCTATGGGAAGGGCCTAATGCGCTGGCCGTGCATGCTTTTTAGGATCCACACAGGAGGAGGTTGGGCGGTGTTTGGAATCAGGAGACTACGTTTTTTGAATAAGGGTTTTTGCTTATTAACAAAGCCATTTAAATGAAAATGGGCTTCATCAGTCATGGCTAGTTCATTGTTCCTTTGCAAAATTACTCATGATGAATCTCCCAAGAATCCGTTATTGTACCTGCAACAAAAAAAAATGAACTGCTAACAAATAACAATACTCTGAAATTTGGCTGTGTATGTGTTTTAGTGTTAGATACAGTGCCGGATTCAGGATCTCATGGGGCTGGTCCTAAATTTTTTAATGGGCCTCATTACATAAGTATTTTAAAGGAACACTCTGTGACAAAACTATATACTGTATTCTCCAAGTTACTTTGCCTACGTTCGGTAGATAAATCTACCGAACACTGCCACCCCCTGGCTCATTAAGTTCAAAGAAACCACAGACTTAAGTGCTCTCCCTGTGTGGCCACTGTTCGTATAACTGAACAACACATGCCAGAGAAAATGGCGGCCATCTTGTTGCACAAAAGCAGGCAACGGGACTTGGATGTCGAGTGTCTGGAACTCTAAGTCGGACACTCGACCTCGCTAACACCGGCCAAACATTATGAACGCCTGCTTCTTTCCACGACAAGCCAGGATAGTGCTGTTCGGTAAGTTTGTTCGTACAAACAAGGAAAACAAACACTACCAATGAGACAGGAGAACCGTTCGTCTTTTTGTTCATTTTGGAATTACCGAAATTGACTGACCGCTACCACTGAATCTCTGGAACTGATTTGAGCAGACACCTTGTGTGCTGGCGGTCAAAACTTTACCCCAGTGAAGATTTGGCTGTATACGTGGCATCGGAGCGCTATTTGGACAACTTGGGCGCTCAGGTGTGACAAACGAACTGCTGGATTTACTCTTATGCACAACTTGGATTTCAGGAACGAACGAATCAGCGCTCCATGCGAATGGGCTATAATCACTAAGTCCCTAGCATTTCGGGAGTATACGAACAAACGGGTATACGAAATACTAGGCGTCCGTTACAATTGGTGGCAAGCGACGAGATCTGAATGTTCGAATGGAACTCCCGAACGAGAGAAACCAGTGACTGGCCCAGCTTTACGAAAGGCTGAAACGAACAACGCTAAAGGATCTGCTGGAAGCTCGGGGTCGGTCGGCAAGTAACAAAAAGAGAGCAGTAATCATAGCCGAGCTGATGGAGGGCGACCAAGCCAGCGATACAGCGGAATTAAGCCGGGAAGAAGCAGATTTCCAGAAGAAAGTGAGATGGCGGCTCAGTTTTTTGGGACCAAACCCCTCACCGGAGCTGGTGGTCCAAATTATGGAGCAGGTTACCACGTCACAGATGGCACAGAAGGCCAGCATGTATCCAAGAGAGACAGCCTCGCTACAAGGATCCAGTAATGAAGGGCAGCAAAAGAAGGTGAACTATGCTGCCTTTAAAAGCTTTGTAGATGGGGAAATGGATATAGATGCCTACCTACAGGACTTTGAAATGCAATGCGCTCTGGAAGAACTGGACAGCAAGTTGTCCGGCAGAGCAGCTGAAGCTTACTGGACAGTACCAGGCCCAGATATCCATAACGATGAGCGGGTAAAGGATATTTTACTGGCAAGGTAAGCTGTTACACCCAAAGCCTACAGTAAGACATTTCTGTAGCCTTCTGTAAGCAACAAGACAAAAGTGCAGAATTCCTATGTGCCCGAATCTGCAGTGTGTCCAAAAGAACCCTATATAGGGGGTAACCCTAGAGCTAGATACAAAACAATAAAGAGTATAAGTGATCCCAGGCTAAAGTGCCCAAGGAGCACAGAAAAAGAGTTCTCTGGGTGTTGCAGATATATATAAAAATGAATTCCCAAGAAAATAAAATAAAGTCAAAATAATGAGACACCTAAATAAAGCCCATCACATCTAGAAAAAAACATGGGGGAGAACTATAAAGTCTAATAATCTTGTTGGGGATGAGAGTAGACAGGTATTGAATGGTACTGAGAAGTAGACAATTGTACAGTATACTGAGTAGTATGCTTCAGTTCTTGAGTACTTAATACCTCCAGCACTAAAAAAATTGGGCGAGTGGCATACTCTGCCCTAATAGAGTCTGTACACGGTCAATGGGGAACTTACAATACACCTAAATTGTGAAATACAAATTGCTGATGAATAACTGAATTCAAGAACAGTATATGAATCTCTAAGACCTATAAACCAACCACTAGTTATATAGGAAAGGATAGTAAAGTACTTAAAGAATAAACTGAAAAGCTATACACATTAGTTCATAAGGACTGTCTAATATTGAGTACTTGCTCTCAGCTACCTTGCTCAAACGTAACCTGAGAGGAACCCTACAAATCCCGTACTGATAATAACCATAACTAAAAAGCTATGATGAATCTCCTAGTGCATCCTCCATACCCTACAAACAGTGCCGTGATTTTAAAATAAATAAAGCATAAGTCCTAACGCACGTTTCAGCGCTGCTAAAGCGCCTTTGTCAAAGGTAAGCAACAACCTTGGAAGATGCGCTACAAGTGTTGCTGCTGGAGAAGTTGACCACGCATCAACTGAGATCAGAGACTGGGTGAGAGATCGGAAACCTGGAACCGTGGAGGAGGCAGCACTGTTAGTCGATTAGTATCATGATGGCAGTAAGGTAGAATCCAGTGGAGGGCGACCCCCTTTCAGACTGTCCTAACCAGTGCAAAGCACTCCAACGCCACCCAGACCCACTCCCTTCACTCCAGCAACCATTCAAGCGCACGTCCAACGCCCTGCACTCTTGTGCCATGTGTGCAACCAGGCTGGGCATTTTAAAAACAATTGCCCAAGCCGAAACAAAGGGAGCTGGTAATGGCCAACTCCGTAGCCAGCCAGGGCCTCAGCTCACTGTTATCAACAGTAGGTTCCCACCACACAAGGACACCATGAGGAGCAGTGGACTGTTCTACATGAGGCAAATCCGGTTTAAGCTGCAGGAGACAACCGTAAGCATCATAGACAGTGGGTCACCATCGACAGCCAGGATGCAAGGGGCCTGAGAGACACTGGCGCAACCCTCACCCTAATGCAGCCGCACAACATCAGTACACAAGTCCGTACCAACAAGATGGTAGCCATGAGGGTGGCAGGATGAGCCATACACAAACTCCCAAGTGCACCTCTACTGGGGCTCGGGTGCCAAGCATTTGGAGGTCAGCATTATGAGAAAACTACTCGCAGGTGTGTTGTTAGGAAACGACCTGGGCTATCTGACATCCCAGTTTGCAACCTACCCAGAGGAGACGTTACTGGTGACCACAAGATTGCAAGTCCGCCGGAGGGGAACTGACGCATTCCGAGGACCCCCAGGTAGGACCCTATGTCCCATCCCTAGCGGAAAATCCCATCCAGCTCTGGGGTACCCCCCAAGGTTTTGAACAGAAACAGAAGGCAGACCCC
Source organism: Pelobates cultripes (assembly GCA_933207985.1). Lineage (NCBI taxonomy): Eukaryota > Metazoa > Chordata > Amphibia > Anura > Pelobatidae > Pelobates > Pelobates cultripes. The sequence continues at coordinate 168,278,440 of OW240916.1, read as the reverse complement.
ACATTAGAAGGGTATAGGAAGGAGGCAGCATCCCCCCAAGGAGATATAGCACAGGAAAGGTTTGAGTGGAAGAAGGGGTTATTATACAGGGTGAAACAGGGATCGGAGCAGCGCAAGTAATGAAAAGACAGCTGATAGTGCTCCGTAAATCTAGGACCGAGCTACTCGAGTTCAGCCATGACATTGCCCTAGCAGGACATCTGGGTATCTGGAAAATTAAAGACCAGTTAACCCAGACCTTCTTCTGGCCAGGGATCACACAGGACCTGCAGAATTACTGCAGGACTTGTGACGTCTGCCAAAAGATAGGGAAGAGGGGTGACCACCCGAGGGCCAAACTACACCCCTTGCCCATAATAGAAGAACCCTTCCACCAAGTAGCGGTGCACTTGACAGGCCCCTTCAGTAAGCCCAGCACCTCGGGTAAGAGCTACATCCTTACGGTGGAAGATTATGCTACTAGATATGCGGAGGCAGTAGCCCTTTCTAATACAGAGGCAGAAACTGTGGCAGAGGCCCTAGTTACAATTACACCTCAGGGCCTCCCGAAGCTGGCATCTACCTTATGTGGGAGGCGGGGGGGTGAGGGAGCACTCTCCCCTGAGCTCCCTCGCGCGCACTGCAGTGATGCCCGAGCTGGAATATGACATCACAGCGCTCTGGCATCACGAAGAGGTGCGCGAGGGAGCTGAGCAGGGACGAGCTCAGAAGACAGTGCTCCTTTGTCGCCTGCCTCCCACATAAGGTAGATGCCAGACTCCGGGCAGGTGGGGCACTGTGCGTCTGCCTGACCGACGAGCTGCAGCCAGCCCCACTAGACCACAGGGAAGAATCCACTCCAGCACTCCTAAAGGTAAGAAGGCTGGGTGGATTGAACTTGAATTTTTTTTTCATTTTAAATTGTTAGTATGTGTGTGTCTATTAGTGAGTGTTAGTGTGTGTCTGTTAGTGAGTGTGTATACGTGTTTGTCAGTGACTGTGTCTGTCAGTGTGTGTATCTGTCACTGAGTATGTCTGTCATTGTATGTATGCATGTTTCAGCGTGTGTCAATGTGTGTATGCGTGTCTGTCAGCTAGTGTATTTGTGTCTGTCAATGTGTGTCTGACACTGAGTGCATATATGTCTGTCAGTGAGTGTTGTATACATGTTTGTCAGTGTGTATTTGTCAGTGAGTGTGTCTGACACTGAGAGAGTGTCTATGCATTTCTGTCAGTGAGTGTGTATGTGTCTGTCGGTGAATGCATATCTGTCAATGTATTTGTGTGTCTGTTGGTAAGTGTGTGTGTGTAACTGTAAATGAGTGAGTGTGTATTTCTGTGAATGTGTATGTTTCAGTGAAAGTTTGTGTTGGTTAAATAGTGTGTGTGACAATGACTGTGTATCTGTAAGTGAGTGTATGTCAGTACATGTATCAGTGAGGGCATGTGTCTGTCAGAGGGGGGAGTGCCCGAGTTTTGTCATTCATGCCTAGGTCAGCACAAAACCAGAATACACACCACTGGAGCCAGGAGTGCCATAGCACCCTCCCAGAATAATTAGTCCTATCATTTAAGAATGGTTTGGCAACTTACCTGGGTTCTACTGGGTGCTCATTGCTGCCTCCTCTCTGCCAGTGTTGTGGTGATTAAAAACTTGGGTTTGTTCACTGAATACTGGATTTTAGTGAACTGCAAACTTGAACTAAAATAGCCAAAGTGTGACTTTTAAAGATTTGGTGATTTGTTGTTGTTGGTTATTTACATGTCACCTATTTTGGCCTATAATTTGTGACCTGGTGTTTATGAAATCAAACCCCTGCATTCTAAGTGGAAATTAGCTGCTTGGGGCAGTACCACTACATAGGGCAGATTGATGTGTTGTTTTTTTTTTAGAGATACTTAAATTCTGTATACATTTTATAAGGCAATTGAGAAAATGTGTCATAGGACAAATTTTACAGTTGAAGAATAGGATGTCAAGCTAACACAAAGTGCATTAATTAAGTACTTGTCATAAAGGTTTAAAAACTACTGGCTTATACAAAGTACCAGAGTTGCAGTGGTTTGCCTTCTGGCACTGAAAAGATGAACAATACCATTTTTAGTAGCACTTTTAGAAGAAACAAACACACAGAGCAACATTTCACATCCCACCGCGAAGCCAGTTTATTTTGCAGGTACAGAAGTAAACAGAGGCAGAAAGATTCCAGTGCAGTTGCACAAATTAATATTTACATTTTTTTCAGACATCACAATACAGGGAAATGTCATCTATGGGAAATTATATACATACGGAAAGACTAAAGACCATCATTTTCACGATTGTCAGACATCACACTTCCCAAGTGGAATACAAGACAAGATAATATGCCAGTGGGGCTCATTCAAGCAAAGAGAATTTAATTTTTGCATACTCCAAAGTAAACCAAGTAACTGCTTCATTCGCTCCTTTAACACAGGAAGGATTAAGAATGTCTGAGTGATAAATTAAATGTTATCCATTGCTATTTCATAAAGCGACATTGGATCAGAGATTAATACTAATCCATTGAATTTGGAGATGCTCAATTACAGCTGTGTACAAAACGGAGAAAGAGATATGTATAAACAGCAATTGTAGTGTAACTTGTGTAAGTAAAGCAATTACCATGGAAACCAATAGAATGTTTCTCCTGATTGACTCAGAATTGCTGTTTAGAAATAACCCTTGTTTTACTTCAGTTTGCAGCAGTTCTACATATTACTAAGAGTAGTAGTGGCTTACAACGTGACATGTTCGTGACGGTGAACCACGCAGCAAATTTAGACCATGCTTCTAAATGTGTACAGGATGCAGTTAAGTGGCAAGCAGTGTGAGTAATAGATAATAACCAGCTCAGCTTTCCTAGAAAAAAGTGCGTGCAGAAAAGCTCCTGTTTGGTCCCAAAAGCTACAGGTTGGATAGATAGAAATTTTGTAAACAGAGCACCATTAACTGCGTCCATGAACTGCTTAGACTTATAGCACACGATCACTATATTTATTGTGTGGACTTCAGCTACATTTACTATATATGCACCCGGATGTATATTATTGATTTTTTTTTTCCTTTAAGTTTCTCTGGAATTAAATAATTGAACAAACATAGAATGCAGGAAGTTTAAAAAAAACAAAAAAAAAACCTTCTCATTTTAAAGTTGAGCCAATAATAACTAAACTTAAAATACTAAGATAATAAAATTAAATATCAGTTTTAAATATAATAGGGAAATATAAATAATTTTGTAAAGCAACAAATAAAATATTCTTATTTATATTAAGATATTTGTCATAGATGCTGATTTTCATTTATTATTACCATTAGCTTGTTATCCTGAAAATTTATTGCATTACTTTTAAAGTCTAATCATGAAAAACAGTAACTTGCAGGATCTTATGAGACGCCTCCAGAGGGAATATCCATAGGTTTTCCCATAATGACTTGCATCTTGTTTTTCAATGAGTATATCACATAGTCGTATTGAAGAGAAAGCAAACAGTTATGGCAAACTGTGTCACATTTTATATGAAAGTATATTAAAGGGACACTATATTTATCAGAACTACAATGCAGTGTTTCTGGTGTCTATATTATGTCCCTGCAGCCATAGCACTGTAAACATTGCCTCAGTGAAAAGGCAGTGCTTACATTGCTGGCTAGTTACACCTCTAGTGGCAGTCACTCAGGCGGCCACTAGAGGTGCCTCCTGTGTTAGTGCTACACATGCACAATAGCCTCCCTTTCCTATGGTAAAGCATTGGATTGGCCGATATCATCAAAATTGACGTTCACAGCCATGGAGGCGGCACACGCAGGGCCAGCCACGGTGAGACCAGCGTGGTGTAGGAAAAAAGGTGAGTGGAATCAGCTTTAATCTCCGGAGAGAGGGTGGGCAACAACCTAATGCTGCATTCCAGCACCATAGTGTCAGGAATACGTTTGTATTCTCGACACTATATTGTTCCTTTAAATATTGCTAAATAAATATATGTGGTATGTGTCTCAGCTTATAGACATTTTGAATGTAGAGCTATTAAGTTGCAACATTTGTTTACAGACACAATTATTTTTTTATCTGTTTTATTTTGATGTTTAATGAAGCTTTGATACACACCATAAATGTCTGGATCTTGAGAGTATACTTTTCGATGTGGCCTCATTTGCCCAAAAAATAAAAATGTAGTCATGTTATGTCCATTTAAAGGCAGACTTATTGTCTTGAAAACATGACATGTTCTAACATTATCTGTTGTTATTGTGTATAGGATAACAGTATATTTCTAAAATAAATTAATAAATAAAAAAATGTCTTTATCTACTCGGCCTCCAGCAAAAAGGAAAAAAGGGTTACTGAAAACCTACTTTAAAAAGCTAAAATAAAGGTAAATCCCACCTGTTGTGGTACATTAAATTTTGTAACGATACAGGGATTTTAATGTTACCATAGGGAAACGATAGACAGATCAATATGGGAAATAAACATAAAATAAGAAAGCCAACAAGAGTTATAAATACATTCCAGAACTGAAATTAGACATGATGAATAACACATATATTTGATTACTATAGTGGTTTTATGAAACCAACCCTCAAATAATGAAAGCGAACTGTATTAATTAAATATCGCACGTTTTCAGCATCTAACATCATGTAAGTTCTTCTTTCTTCTCTTGAATGTACTTAAAGTTAAGCATTACCATTTGTCTGTCTGCACACTACTACCTGGCCAATGATGATTATACTAAATGCAAAGATGAATCGACAAATGGTCTATTCAATATACAGTAAAATGCAATGCACTGACAATTGACTTACAAAATGTAAAAATAAAAAAATCCAACTGAGCCAAATAAGAGATTGCATTCCATCTTTTTTTGACATATATTTTGTACGTCAGTTGACCTTGCATATCCTTGTTGAGTGAACTGACCTCTCCGTGACAATTTACTAAATCACAACTCACATAGTTCCAGTATTGTTTATCCATTTTACCAGGTTTTTAACAAGCTCATGTAGAGAATCCAGCCACTAAAAGCTACCCATACAGTCAATACTAAATGAAACTTATCACAAACTCTTCAGTCCCTACTCCAGAGAAATCCTTTTTTCCAGTTTTTGCCTTGAACAAACGAGACTCAGCACGTTTTAGTGTCCCTTTAAATTAGTTTGCACCACACAAAGCTATCTTTTGGAAAAAAATTACCTTCTGCTCTTTTACTATTTCTAGTACATGACTAAAAGAAAAAAAAAATAACTTACTCTTAAATACCAAGATATAATAAAGAGAAGAACTTTTTTTTGGAAAATCATAAAACCCAAGTTCTTCTTTACACATGATTAAGGAATCGGATGTTGTAATCAATTCAGTTGTAGCGCTAACCTACCTTCCCAGTAGCAGAGAGATGTGCACTGATGTTTCTCTGATACCAAATTTGTTAAATGGTCCAAAGAGAAAAAGAGATACTTTCATTTATTGTAAAGTAAAGTGGGATTGTCTGAGAAGGAAGGGAACGTGTTTTGATGTATTAGCTCAGTTAGTACAAGTCCCCTAAAACACACACACCACCAACAAATCAGGTACTAAGGAGAAGTGAATGTTTCTAGACATTTGTGAAAACACAAGAACATTGGAGGCAAATATTAAGTTGATCATATGTCACCAATAATCTAGAGTTTTGGGAAATGTGTAGACACGTTTACTCATCCCTACCATGAACAAGCATTCCATGTAATCTTCATGTCCTTAAGTTGAAGGGGTACATTTAACCCCCTTCGCTGCCACACCTGAGGCTCTGGAAGCAAAGAGGCTTGTTGTATACCCTATATGGGAAACAGTTTTCTAAAATCATGATCTCATACTCCAGGAGATCAGGACTCTGCTTTCTCCTTTTCTTTCTTCTTTCCTTTCTTAAGGAAGGAGGGTGTGCGGAATTTCTTTTTCTTTTTGGAGGGTGACTTGGTGGGGGAACCTTCTGGAGAAGCGCTGGGTGGTGGCTCATTTTTTCCTTTTGGGGTTTCTGTGTCTGTGACTTTTGCTGGAGTTTCCTCAGGACGAGACTGATCTTCCTCTTTTCCATTTAATACCACAGATGGCAAGACCTTTTCTTCTGCAGTCTCTAAGTCTGTGGCTGTTTGTATGTCCTCTTTAGTCTCTACTCCTTTACAAACAAAAAACATGGACAATACAAAGATCAATAGTTCATATGACATAAATAAATGATTATGACTTTTTAATTGGAGTTAGGAATCTAAAACATTATTATATCACTGATAGCCTTAGAAACCCCTCTCTCTGCTGGTGACTTGAAGATAAAATTACCTATAGAGAATCATCATAGTTTCTTGGGCATCAAGACTAAAATGTCCACTAATAAACTTAGGAGGAAGAAAAGTATTCACTGAACACTGAATACAAGAAAAATACTAGTCACTTCACACAATTTCTCCTTTTCATTTTACCCATCTCATATTGTTATACCAATAAAAGCAATAGGTGCTAATTTTAAGAGAAAACTGGCATAATCATGGGATATTGGGAAGCAATTACTATTCCAGATTTTACACTCATAGTAGGGTCACATATTTTGTAAAGAATGGTACTGTGTTAGATGTGGAAATACAGAGAATACTTTTACAGTATAACTAGTTAGAATTAGCGTTAAAACGTTCAAGATCACTTAGGTCCCATCTAAGAGACTTATGTAGTATTAAAAGCATACTTTCTTCTGGGATAGCTTTTAAAGGTATCACCATTTACATTAATGTTTTTGTGAATTATTTTTCCACTATCATTATAAAAAATGGAAAAGTTGCTAATTAAATCAAAAAGATTAATATTTGGAGCATGTTTACAGCTAAATAAAATTGAAGAACACAAGCAAAGGTGCATTTTTCATGTTAAGAGTGTTAATCGGAGTAACAAGGCTGCATTTGCAGTTAGTTAACAGGGTGTGAATTAGTTATATTGTACTTAAAGCACATGGAGAACATATATTGAAAGTTTAGCATAGCAACATGCAACCCTAAATTTACTATACCAAATAGGAAAATGAGTTTCACTAAGCAGTGACTTGTGATTCAACAGGGGAAAAGCTAAATTTAGGCTGAAATAGTTGAAAGGTTGGAAAAACAAGTCAACTCAGATAAATTGGAGGCTATCTTACTAATAGGGTTTCATGGACTTCGTTTTACAATTCATGTGTAAACTTGTGACAGTTATTATTATGTTATTATTTATATAGCGCCAACAAATTCCGCATTGACTAAACTTCAAATATTTGTTCTCATGTGTACAGATAAAAATAATATATTCCTGCCTAAGAAACATTCCCTAGATTGATATGTTTACATGAAAATTTCTTTAGAACTCTACTGGAGGGGGATTTATCATCTTTCAGTTTGATTGATCTACATTCCAGAATTGAGTTACCAACACAGATGATGTCTGGCAATAGGCCACGTTACACATCATTTCCTGGCGAGATATGAATAGCTAAAAATCTTAAAGACTTTTTTCTGTATACATTTTTGGGACTTTATGAACATTACAAAACCATATTCACTTCATGCAGAAAAACTGCAAGGTAGTTAAGATAGTTCAGTGAATGGACTGGGTAATTTCCAGGTAAAAAACGTAATTTAGGACCGTGGTCTAATTTTTTGTTGCCATCAATCCATTTAAAAACAGTTTAACCAAATCGATATTGTGGAGAAAATGTTTCTTCAAGTAGTTACTGCAGGCCACCAATGTGTCAGTGAGGAAGCCTGACACGATTTCCAATTAAACAGAACTGTATAATACCTACAATTTAGACTATTGGTATAAGAATCACAATGAGAATCAACAACTGCATACAGGGTACTGTAAGTGGTGTTTGGGCATTATATGGTAACCAATCGTCTGGAATGTAGGTATCGAAGAGGGAAGGTGGTTGGTGTTTTTGGAGAAGAAGCATAAGGGCATGGACACAGAAGCAAAGCAGGTCAGCTATACTTACTACAAAGACAGGTATTCAGAGTCTGAGGTGACTCCTGCCATGAGAGAGCACATGGAAAAAGAAGGGGAGACGTTGTGGGGACACACACACAAAGACTCAATGACAACGTGTGATCACAATGAGTACAGAGAGAACTAGATGTATCACGGAGGAAATAGAAAAATAGGACAGAAGGTGAGAACAGGCCTAGATGTTTATTTAGGTACTAATAGGCACAAACCTCTTACCATCCTCTTAACATAGGCTTATGAGGTTGTGAATGGCCATACAACATTTTTTATATCAGCGAGACACACTGCACATTTTCATGGAATACCAAACTTCAGATTGCAGTAACAAAAATAACTAAATTTCTGCAAATTAAAACAATGATTGAAAACAATTACCATTTTAACTAATAACAATCATAGACGTCAATCAGGAATCTTCCAATGAGAATCTACACTGCCTAATGTAGATACTACCCCTAAGTAAACCCAATATATTTTGTTTCCAATTTCAAGATAGGGTATACACTATGTTCGTATTTTACTCAGTGAACATTACTTACCTCTCCATATGTAATTGCATCAGACTAATTCAATACTTTCCAGGTATCTCTCTTTAGAGGGGACTATGTAAGACCCAAATCCTTTTGATCCTCATTCATCCCCTATTGTCACTTATTTCCAAAAGCCTGGAACATTAGTTGTTTACTAATGTATTCCAAAGCTCCACAGCACTCTTTGTAAATTAGTTTGTGTAACTAGCATACAAAAGTACAAGGTGAATTAACTAAAAACTTTTGGTAGTGCTCTGCCCATCAGATATTCCCCAGTCAGTTCCTCCCAAAATACAAGCTTCTGTTATTGATCATATGATATGTTAAGTTGCAGGCCGAAATGTCTACTATTAAGTTGGGCAGATTGATTCACAAAAGTAAAAATTGTTGGAAAATCTAAATTAATTTCAAATTGAAGGCACAAGTAGCTAGAGAGGAAATATGGTGAATTTTTCCTGTTTAGCTATTTTGGCCATGAATTTGAAATTCACTTAGAATTTCTGATAATTCTCATTTTAATGATTTAACTTGGGAATCTGTACCAGCAAAGGATATCTATCACTGATTAAAAAGAAACATTCTATCAGGAGGCAGAAATCAACCGATTTCAGTATATAAAGCAGTTATGGCATAATACTGGTTTTTTTAAACAACCAACATTTAGTTTAATCCACTCTGCTTTTCTCAATAACTTACTACCCAATGTGAATATCCAAAATTGGCAAACTTCAGTGCTCCACCTGATGTCCCATAACTCATCTTTTCGTTTGCCGTATCCCAAAAGAATTGATTAGTTCATGCATTGATTAAAAGGTGAACATGTTCAGGTCAGCTGAATAGGGTTTGTGCACAAGGTTAAATAGGAAGTAAGTACCTAACGAAAAAAAATCACACAAGGTGTGACCCATGACATGTCTTTTCAAAAGGATCTTCTTGGTGTTTCTTCCCAAGTGGATATCTACCACATGTCCCTTTATTGGAGGGACTGTTCTTGGTGAACAGAGCCACGATTAAATCATCATGGCTTAATTGCCAGAGTTCCAGACCAGTTATCTGTAAATGGGCCTCTGTTACTCTTTTAATGTGCGTATGTGTATGACTTTCTATTTAATGCAAAGACAATTGCCATTTTTCTTCTTATGTGTGCTGGTAAGTTAAAAGAGATGGGTCACAGAAACCTGGAGGTAGCAGTAATTGCGGACTTTGCTCTCAACTCACTTCAATATTCAGATTCTCCAGTAATTTAGCTCTTTTTCCATGTATAAAAGGATGAGTATGCAGAGGGCCTGACAATTGTATTTTTGCTTTTAAAAACTGAAGGAGAAAGTGATATAATGTGGAAAGAGGATTATGGGTAACACTGCTCTTAAAGAGAATGATATGAAAAGGTACTAAAATCTGAACTAAATGTGGAGTTAAAAGACTGGATAGAATGGGGGAAAAACAGGGAATTATTTGGAAAGCAAGGGAGAAACCAGGTGAAAGATGGTGATGAGAGAATGCAGTTTGGCTAGGATGGATAGCTAGGATACAGAACTGGGTGAGCAGGGAAAAGGTGGTGAGACAGTGGATGAAGGCGACAAACAGGAATTATAGATAGGAAAGAGTTAAAAAGAGTTCACCATAGAGTTAAAAGAGAGGGAGGGGGACAAAAAACTGTCGAGGGAAAATGAGCTATGAAATAAAATGCAGAAAAATAGAAGAAAAATGATGGCAAGGAAAACAATTTTAAGCAGAGATTGGAAACTGACAGAGATAAATATACAGGGGCAGGAGATTTGCATAGGAAGACGGATATAGGTAAATTGAAAAACAAAATAAGCAAATTAATGAATTGGGAATAAGGAATGGTTAAAAAGCCAGCAAGAAAAATCCTGGTAAAGAAGATGGAAGAAATGTGAAGATGGAAGGACAGTAAAGAGATAATGAGAGTGGTTGAGTGAAAAAACAGAGTAGGAGAATAGAGTGAGATATTAATGATGGACACAAATTGGACCTTAAAAATACTTGCACTAATACTGTATATGTGAAGGTCTGATCAACTGATTTGTGCCACTATGGTTTGGTAGAGGATATTTTCTTATCTGAAATATGTGGACTGCACATATTATTTGATTTCAGCCATTTAAAATATGGAAGTATTCTGAGTTTCCCATCAATATACACAACTGATAGTTACAGAGAGACATGTCTACCTACCTTCTGAAGACTTTGAAGGAGATACAAATACACCTGTTGTTTTTGTGGGGCTTCTGGCTGGAGATGTAGGTGGGGTCACCAAAGAAGGCTGTGAGTCCTCAATGGTTGCTTCCTTGTCACCTAAATCTGTAAATAAATGACACATTATATATATTTTTAGCAGCAGTGAAGCAGGGCCACAGGTGGCAACGTATTATCCCAACCAATTACGCACACTGCAAGACCACGCCCTTACAACATAATGCAAGAGAATTCTCCACAACTCGTAAAATCAAAGTTATGCTTTTCAGACGATATTAACATAACTGAGTCACTACAATTGATGTTGAAACTAATGTTTCACATATACCAGCTAACATTTTTGAATGGCAAAAACATAATCTATGCGGCAGGTCAACGGTAGATCCTAAGCCAGAGTCAAAGTACTTGTACGACAGAGCAGGGCATTCACCTCTCTAAAGGAGTCACTATTTTCCAGGTGCCCTTGCGGGGGGGCAAAATGGATGGTGCGCCAGCCTCTGTGTGTCACATTGCCTTTTTTCATTTATATCAATCGGTAGTTCTCAACATTTGGGATGTATCTTTTGGGCACCCCTGTTGTAGGTTTTCAGCTGAATTATTTATGCCAAAAGGCTGGCTTGGACTATAAACCAGGCTAACTTTCCATACATCTATGAAACAAAGGCTTATGACAGTCGACTGGGAAATATTGACTGGCAATATACTAACCATCAGGGGCCATCTTCTTCCTTTCCACCTCCTTTTTGTATTCCTCCAGTTCCTGGTCAGTCAGTTGGCTAAATGGGTTTGGTGGCTCTGGTTCTACTGGGGTTTCTTCCTGTGGTTGCTCCTTTGAATCTATTTCTGTTTTGGAAGCTAGATTGCTTTCCGCAGACTAAAAAGAAAATCGGAAACAATTATATTTTCTGTTATGTAAAATCTACATTGTAAAAGCTGAGAGTGGGTCAAAGTATGGCTATAAATGTTATTGCTTTTTTTCCTAATGAAAACACATCAGTCACCATAACCACTACAGCTCAAAACATGACATGTCCACTTTAATCCTTTTCATTCATCTCAGAACTCACAATGCTGTCCTCACGCTGTCCCCAGTCCTCTTGCTGACAAAGTATTCTGGATCTGCCAGGACAGTCTGATTTTATGGGGCACTATAGAAAAGTTCTCACTGGTTGCAGAATGAGAGCATCACTGAATGTGCTACTTTCCATTTTTGATCACTGGAGAATATTTAGCAGTGCTCTGTGCAATGGTAGGCCTGTGTAACAACCTAGCAGTCTGTCATCAAGGTAGGTATATGCACTGGAATGCTATGTCTCTTTTCTGGCTGATGTGTATAACTAGTGACATAGCTGTCATGCACCCTACTAACCAGACCCCCTCATATGTAGATTTCATACCTCTCATCATTAAGGGAAGTATGCAGCCATCAATGAATTTATGTAGCAGGGGCGGGCAATCAACAATTTACATTTGCTTATAAGTTGTCCATAATTTTACCCAGCAGCCAAACAAAATAAAAACATTAAAGTGAGGGGTTGCTACCAACTGGTGATAAAATGACCTCCTCATTTTAGCTCGCAGATGCAGACAGTCTAGCGACATAGTATCATACCAAAGTGTGAACTAACCTAGTTTTATAGTCACAGCTTTTTCGGTTAAAACATTGTTTGACTGAGACATGATCTTTAATATATAATCTGGTCTACTGTAATTTAGCAAAGATTGATATTAAATTTTACTATTTATCAGTTAGAGGTTATTTCCTTTTACCCTTTCACACACTATGGGTGCCTACATGTGTCAAACATGGAGGTAAGGATGACTATCTGCAAAGCTTTAGCTTTTATGGCCTTTCAAACTACAGATGCCTGTTTAAGCCAGATAACAGTATATACTATATGTATGCATTATGCCAATCAGATTTTGTTAACATTTCTGCTTTGTTTCATCATCTGAGCTTCTCAAAAGGAATTTAAAATCATACCGGACTTCTGCTTTTATCTGTTATGACACTAGCTAATAATTGAGACTGAGGTCCAGCAGATTTCACATCTTGTCGATTTTGTTCTCGTATCTGGAAGACAAAAAAACAAAAGCCACAACTGTTTAATTTAGTTTTAGTCTAGATGTTGGACAGGGAAATGTTATGGGATCTCATAAATTCATTTATTGAATATAGCCCATCTGACTGCATAATTGAATGCATGTCATCATATTACATCACATAGGGATGTAAAGTAGCAGACAAACAAAAGACCATACTGGTTAGTTTCAGTTCTCCATCCCAGTCCTTTTTGAATTTAAAATGGTCCCAAGCCATGATGCTGCCTGGCTCTAAGGACGAAATGTTGTCCCCACCATGCATTTTAAATATACCTGGAGATCTCCCTGACTGGCCTAGCACATTCTAATATTTGGGGTCATAAGAAACTTGTGATCTGTATTAAAAATTATCTCCACCAGTTGGAGGTGTAAACTGAATGCTCCACCCACTACCAATCAGGGTCCCTACCATCAGGTTCCTACTCTTTGGTCCAAGGTAAGCAAGAGGGAGGAGGATAAACTTACAAACACAAGCCACAGTCTCTATACACATATACATACTACAGATCTGTGCACAATCCCATTCTACAGACATTATAGGCCCTATATACAAACATACTACAGCTCCTATCCATGCATACGCACACACACACTACAGCCCCATATGTATACCTTAACTCCCACACACATACACATACCACTTAAATACCCTCTTTACGCACACTACAGCCTCTATCCAAACATGTTATAACACAAACAGCTCCCTTCAAACATACACACATACTACACCACAAATAGCTCCTCCACGCATGCACAACTTCACAAATAGCCTCTCCGACATACAAGAGCAAGCCCACAAGTAAGCATCCTCCACACACATAAGCAGTCTCACAAGCAGCCTCCTCCATAAAAAGTTTCTACACACTAACGTGACACCACAAGTAGCCTCCTCATACCGGTACAACACAGTCTGGTAGCACCATCTGTTTGTACTCTGGTGTCACACGTATTGGGGCAGCAGAGACAGGTTTTCACCAACTATAGCACAAGCATCTCATCAAATTCTCTTGCACCTTATAATGCAAACACAGAGCATTTTGCCCATGCATGAACACTACAGCAGGATTCAGACCTGGAACGGAACATGCATGTCATTGTTGATGGCACAACTCCCCCTCCCCTGCACCACTGACTTGTAATATTAACATATTTGTGATGCACGTATATATGGATTTGGAATATTTAGATCAGGGTAAGTATATCATGGATACTGGCAAGTAAAAGCCAGACTAGTAACGTAGAATTTGAAATTTTAGGCTCTGGTCTAGACAATTTTTTATAGTTTTCAAAAATGTATAGCTTGTATTCATGATGATCACAGAAATGTTAACAAATGTGAGAGTTTACGACAGCTTACGATTACGATGAACAGACTATACACCCAAAGTATGAGACATTGACAACAGCCACAAAGATTACCAGAATTTAAGGACCACTAAAGTCACACAGATCACTTCATCTCACACAGAAAACTTCAAGAAGAGTGCTGGGTGCAGTCGTCCTGTCATTTTAATTCTCCAACGAAACACCTATGACCTATGACCCAGTTTCTTGAGGTTGCAACTCACAGGAAAGCATTGAGTCCAATGGTTACCCATAAGTAGCATTTGCATGCACACGCTGCACATGTTCCTCAGTTTTAATTGCTCCTCTATGAGGAGCATTGGATTGGCCATCAGTTCGAGAGCCAGATAACGTCTCGGGTGGAGGAGTGGCTGGAAGAACGGAGGGAGTCTTGGTGCTGGAGTAAAGGCAATTAAAAACCTAAAAAAGGACCTAAAACAATTCTGCAGATAGGACATTATAACATTAGGAATGCAGGTTTATATATACTTTTATGTAACATATAAGACAGTGGGAATTAAATAGAGTAGTTCAAGGGCAAAAGTCTAATGTATGTTCAGAAATCACATTGGAAACAAGATGGCAATTCTAGGTGGTTAACTTACGTTAAGCGATTTACCCCAGAATTGTTCTTTTAGAAATAATCCTTATTTGTGTTGATTTTATATATTTCACACATGAGAAAATCTGTGCATATTACTAAAAGTTTTATTAAGATTCATTGTCATGCACGGGCCTTATCAGGAAAGACATACAGAGACTGCTTTTAACCCACCTTGTTTCTTGTCTCGAGGACTTCACGAGGATCTGTAAACAGTGGAACAAACTGATTGGGATTCTCAATACGGATAGGCATTCCACTGCTAGGCTTCACCACCTCATCTGCTTTCAACCACTATACAAAAACACAGAGTCAGTGTGTACTTGGGCAATGCGAGCCTTGATCACAAGCCACACTTATAAGTCACAAAACAATTTTCACAAAACTGTTAACGCCACCGTTCATGATATTCCCCCTAAAAAAATATTGTAAGTGCTACTCGGTATCCCTGACTTGTCACTGGGAGCTTACTGTGGTCTTGCTCCTGGGGCTTCCTACATTTTCCTCGCCTACATTGACCCGTAAATAAGTGTTTGGTGTATTAAGCCAGCGAGTCTTCTCCTTCTGCTGCTTCTGAGCATGTTGACGTAGTGTGGAGAGAGGAACACCTTCTTCGTCGAAAACAAAGGCAGTAACAGTGGCCGGGATCTCCACATCACTCTTATGTCTTGTTTTTTCTTGGACAAATGGGTGTCTGTAAGCATATCCAGTGCGGTAACCCTACAAAATGACAAATAACGAAGGGCAACATGAGTTTTATATGAGCAGTAATAGCATACAGACAGCATACCTAGTATTGCATAACAATAAAGAAATCTAAATGAATGGTTAATGTCAATTCTGTGAAAAAGTGGTATCTGACACACACACACACCATGCCAATGGCACCCCTCCCACCTGTGCCTTCCCTCAGTCCAGGACGTCTTAGCAGCACCATAGGCCCCCGGGAAGAATCCTTTGACTGCATAATTATACTAAACATTACTACTGTTGTTTCTTCTTTACTCTTATTATATTTGTGCTATAGGAGGCAACACTTGTGTAACTTACTAAGACTACTATAACATTACAAAGCACTATATCCAATTAGTCTATATGTTTCTAATATTTTACAGGCTGTGACAATTGCTGTATATTTGTACTGTGTGAGATTCACTTAAAAAAAATAGGAGAAAACTCTGGAAAACTACACAAACAGACTGCTAAACAGACACAGCAAGCAGCCTTCCCTCATTCCTCACATTCTGGGGGCAGTTGAAAGCAGGCCATTTCAGTCAGAGTGATACTTGCTCTGCTCTGAGAACTCAGGTCTTGCTGCCATGTGCTACTTATGGCACAGGGTAGGTGGCAGGGGTGCGTGAAAGCTGCACCCTTGTGCTGTCCTGTATACTGTGTGGGCCGTGGAGGTGGTCTGATACTCCTTCAGCTGTGGCGCCCATTCTTGAACAGCGTACAGTCCACAGCCTAACTGACCTGACAGGAGTGCCGGCTTCTTCCAAATTCGGAGAAAGTGTAGGGGCACACATGAGTAATCCGCCCCATAGTGAGTACTGTGGGCCCTGGACAACTGCCCAGCGTGCCCATGTGTTAAGATGGCATTGCCTCAGTCCATCCTACCTGACCTCCGTCCAGGACAGACTGAAGGGAGGACAATGGAGAACTTGGACTCGGGATAGAACAGAGATAATTTTTAGTATTTTTTTTTATTTTCTTTAAAGTGGTTTATTTTTTGTTAAGTTAACTTCTTGTTTAAGTTCTAATTTTTCTTTAAATTTGGGGTGGAGCACTGAAAAAAGGGTTAGTCTATAACCAAAAACCAGTGTTTGTTTTGTGGGTGTAACCATTTAAGCTGCGAACCAGTATGTTCTATCATACAAGGCTCTGCTGAGTATCAATTCTGCCTTCTTACATAGTTTAGCTATAAATTACTACTGGTTTTAATAATGTCTGAGGCTTCTTCTTTTGTTCGTTTTTCTTTATTGAAAACATTTTGAGCTTGAGGGTTTGGCTATTACATTTAAAATGAGGTGTTTACTTTTTTGCTTTACTCTACGTTGTATTTAGAAGTATATTTTGGGATAACGAAAGTTTGCCATTTCAGCATTACCTTACAGGCTGAATTTCTGTGCTGGTAACCAATATTTTGGTACTATGGCGTAGTGGTGGGCTTAACACAATATGGCCATATAATGAAAATGAATCCCCATATTTGTTTGCTGAGAGGTGATTTTAAGTAGCCTTATTAAATATAAAACTGCATTTTTATGTGTGTGCTGTTCCTTAATCTGTATTATGTAACCTACATAAAGGCATACTTACGTGGTGCTGTAAACACTAAATTTTTTGTTGTTGTGAATTCTAACTACGGAAAAAAAAAGATCTCTTTTTACTTTTTAATTACTAGGTCCTTTTTTTTTTTCCTTTGAGGTACAGAGATCTGGTATATACAGTTCAGAAAAATGCCGGATTTACCCTGATTAGTCTCCCTTTACAGTTATAGTAACAGTTTATTTTGTAATTAGTTCTTGTTTCTGAGGACTTTTACCTGCAGTACCATTTCCTAACCACCAGATGGGACATCAGCTTCTAATTAACCAGCTTCTCAAGTTCAATAATTTACAACATGCGGTTTTTCCACTTGTTTTCTAACTGGGGATTAATTAAATTTGGGGTACACTTGTGGAGAGTTTTGCAAGTAAGACCAAGAACTTGCATTAAATCATGAAAAATAAAAGAATGCATCAGACAAACTGACAGAGGGGAGAGCTGTGATGAGTGATGGTTAAGAAATGCCTGGAAGAAACATGCATCATGAATTGTACGGGGTTAATTTGTGCATATGTGAGACGGATGGACCATGGATTACAGCGATAAAGTCAGATAATGTACGAGTGAGCAAGAGAGCTTTGGTGGTATCTTCTGGTAAAAAGGGGATGCACGCATTATTTTTAAGGCAAAAAGAGCAGGTTTTGGAGATTGAAAGAATGTTAAGATTGAAAGAATGGTCAGAGTGAAAATCTTGGAGTGGCAGCAGGCTTGTGGGACAGGGATGATGGTAACACAATGGACCTAAAGGAAGACTGAAAACCAAGAGTTAATGCTTAAAGGATGAATGAGAAGATTAAATTGTGATCTGTTGCTTTATTTTTTTATAAAATATTTTACCAGGAAAGATACATTGAGATTTCTCTCGTTTTCAAGTATGTCCTGGGTCCACAAAACATTGCGTTGATACATTATGGTACAATAAAATACGAAAACAATATTAATACACAATAAATACAAAATTTAACATCGAACAGGTAATAAAATATATAATTAGCCATGACAGGTGCATTCTGTTTTGCGATATGTAGAGAGGGATCTCTTAAAGGATTTTAGGCTTGGGGAAGATTTGAAAGTGTTTCTAGATCATGTTGATTTTTGTTGATTACCGATTGAAATTATTTAAATAGATTTTATGCCCACAAGAGCCCTCCTGAGCTTGAGTTTAAACTCTATGCTTCAAATCATGAGAAGATTCCTATTTTAATATGGATGACAGTTCTGCGTGGTCAGGGATGTAATATTGGACAAAACTACTATTATCAGCCCATACATTGCACTATTACAGTGCATAGATCATTGTTAACTGGTTTTAATGGGAATCTGTCTGGTTAGTCACGAGAGAGTTCATTTCAGTGGATCAGATAAGACATGGGTGAGGTTGACTGGTAGACATGGAGATTTAGAGGCTGTCACAATGGCTGTATTACTTTTAATTCTTAAGATGAATAACATGTGCAGCACGCCACCTGTGCGTGGTGTGAACAGAAGGATGGTGTGGGAGTTAAAACTAAACAAAGGTAAGAGTGGTGTATGCAGTTGGAGCCCATAGAAAAAACAAAATACCTTTAGTGTTCCATTGCGAACATTCTGCAGACATCAATGATAATCGTGAGGGTGTGTGAAACAAATGACATGTGTTGTGCAAGCTCTTTGTCACTGACACTAAGAACACTCATTTTATAAGTCAGCAATTCAATTTGTACCATTTTTGTTACTCACTTGAGTCTGTAGAATTTTTTATTTTACTTGTTTAATGGTCAAGGAAGGAAACAACAAAAATACTTTGAGAAGATCCAGCAAGAGAGAATAATTAGATCAATAGTGATGTGGGGTGTAGTGAGAAACATTAAAGTGAGAGAGAAGATAGTATGCAAATGATAACAGGGTGCGAAAAGATAAACAAAATGTAAAAATGCATTCATACACAAGCATACAAAACTGCTAACCTGTATTCACACACTACCTCACACAAACACACCCCTGCAATAACACACACTGCAATACTAGAAAATATACCATGACATTCACACACACTTTCCACATACTAAATATAACGCTGGAACTAACACACACTGGCAGAGTTACTCACTGATGTTTAAACTGTTGGAAATTTATAGTGAATTCAAAGTACGTTATTTTTCAACCTTTTTGGCTTAAAATTAAAAATTGAATTCAATTTTTAAACCTACACTTTGATGAATAACCTTTATTATATAATTGAAAAGAGGAAGAAAGAACACTACCTAAAAGATATAGTCTAAAATTTAACTTTTAATAGTGAAAAAAATACAAAGTGATCATTTCACACATTTAATCTTAGTAAGTCTAGATATATGCATACCAAGACATAGAGATAATGTGAAAATGTAAGATTTAAAAAAATAGACAGACAGTATCTAGATATCAAAGGTGTAGTTAACAATGTCTAAATAGACTTGGGTATCAGACTCTGGATAGAAACTGTCTGCTATTGTGGTTTTCTACTGTTGCAATTTGTCAAGAGTACTCTGTTATAGTTAATCAAGCTTTGCAAATAGAAAACGTCTGCTGCCATAGTTTCTGAAAACGACTTTGTTGCAAATTGGTCATAAACGAAATTTAACACTCAAGTAGTATGACACCACAAAAATATTGGCTAATTTGACTATTAGATATAGGCTGCAGTTAGGTGTTCACAAGTATAATGTGAAGAGAAATAAATATGTAAGATAGCACCTTCTGGGAGTAATCCGTTATATAGAACCCCAAAGTAGATATAGTTAGAAGGTAAAGGTATATCTGTGCCTTCAAGGGCACCTGACAGACAGAAGAACTAACTGCAAGTAATAAGGAAAGAAAGAGAAAGAAAGAAAGAAATAATATGTCTATATCCTCAATAAATAACTGTGCCTTCAAGGGCACCTCTCTTGTAGATATAGCAAATAATAAAGCTAACTGGCTAGCATCTAGATATCTAAAGCCTTAATCGATATCCTTTAATATGTCTAGTGTCAATACCCTATGAGTGGCTAAATCCTTAATTTCCCTCCCGACATGCCCAAGGTCTACGTAACTCTTAACCGAGATATAGATTATAAAAGAATAATCTCTGCAAATGCAGAAGGTTTGGTGTTAGGAGGGATCGAAAAAAACCCGACGCGCGTTTCGCCGGTAAGGCGGCTTGACAAATTGCAACAGTAGAAAACCACAATAGCAGACAGTTTCTATTCAGAGTCTTATATCCAAGTCTATTTAGACATTGTTAACTACACCTTTGATATCTAGATACTGTCTGTCTATTTTTTTAAATCTTACATTTTCACATTATCTCTATGTCTTGGTATGCATATATCTAGACTTACTAAGATTAAATGTGTGAAATGATCACTTTGTGTTTTTTTTTTTTCACTATTAAAAGTTACATTTTAGACTATATCTTTTAGGTAGTGTTCTTTCTTCCTCTTTTCAATCATACTTGCATTTAGGGTTAACCCCTTCACTACCTTGATACTTTACTTTTATACTAGGCTTTCACTTTGTTAAACCCTTATTATATATGCTCTTACATAAACACACATACAGTATCTCACAAAAGTGAGTACATCCCTCACACTTTTGTAAATATTTTATTAAATCTTTTCATGTGACAACACTGAGGAAATTACACTCTGCTACAATGTAAGTAGTAAGTGTACAGCCTATATAACAGTGTAAATTTGCTGTCCCCTCAAAATAGCTTAACACACAGCCATTAATGTCTAAACCGTTGACGACAAAAGTGAGTACACCCCTAAGTGTAAATGTCCAAATTGGGACCAATTAGCCATTTTCCCTCCCCGGTATCATGTGATTTGTTAGTTTTACAAGGTCTCAGGTGTAAATGGGGAGCAAGAGTGTTACATTTAGTGTTATCGCTCTCACACTCTCTCATACTGGTCACTGGAAGTTCAACATGACACCTCATTGCAAAGAACTTTCTGAGGATCTGAAAAAAAGAATTGTTGCTCCACATAAAGATGGCCTAGGTTATAGGAAGATTGCCAAAAATCTGAAACTGAGCTGCAGCACGGTGGGCAAGACCATACAGCGGTTTTACAGGACAGGTTCCACTCAGAACAAGCCTTGCCATGGTCGACTAAAGAAGTTGAGTGCACATGCTCAGCGTCGTATCCAGAGGTTGTCTTTGGGAAATAGATGTATGAGTGCTGCCAGCATTGCTGCAGAGGTTGAAGGAGTGGGGGGTCAGCCTGTCAATACTCATACAATACACAGTACACTGCATCAAATTGGTCTGCATGGCTGTCGTCCCAGAAGGAAGCCTCTTCTAAAGATGATACACAAGAAAGCCCGCAAACAGTTTGTTGACAAGCACACTAAGGACATGGATTACTGGAACCATGTCTTGTGGTCCGATGAGACCAAGATAAAGTTATTTGGTTTAGATGGTGTCAAGCGTGTGTGGCGGCAACCAGGTAAAGAGTACAAAGACAAGTGTGTTTTGCATACAGTCAAAACTGGTGGTGGGAGTGTCATGGCCTGGGCCTGCATGAGTGCTGCTGGCACTGGGGAGCTACACTTCATTGAGGGAACCATGAATGCCAACATGTACTGTGACATACTGAAGCAGAGCATGATCCCCCTCCCTTCGGAGACTGGGCTGCAGGGAAGTATTTCAACATGATAACGATCCCAAATACACATCCAAGACGACCAGTGCCTTGCTAAACAAGCTGAAGGTAATGGTGATGTATTGGCAAAGCATGTCTCCAGACCTAAAACCTATTGAGCATCTGTGGGGCATCCTCAAACAGAAGGTGGGGGAGCGCAAGGTCTCTAACATCCACCAGCTCCGTGATGTCGTCATAGAGGAGTGTAAGAGGACTCCAGTGGCAACCTGTGAAGCTCTGGCGAACTCCATGCTCATGAGGGTTAAGGCAGTGCTGGAAAATAATGGTGGTCACACAAAATATTGACACTTTGGGTCAAATTTGGACATTTCCACTTAGGGGTGTACTCACTCTTGTTGCCAACGGTTTAGACATTAATGGCTGTGTGTTGAGTTATTTTGAGGGGAAAGAAAATTTACTGTTATACAGGCTGTACACTTACTACTTTACATTATAGCAGAGTGTAATTTCTTTAGTGTTGTCACATAAAAAAGACATAATAAAACATTTACAAAATTGTGAGGGGTGTACTCACTTTTGTGAGATATTGTATATGCAAAGACACAGATGCATTCACATGAATGAAATCACCCGTCAGCCCTGAATTACATACTCAAACTCCTGAACTCATAAACTTCAATTGACAACGGGTTTGTGGAAGATGCTCACGGTTGTTAGTAAAAGTAATGAGATTTGGTAAAATAATAATAAAATAATAGTCAGGATTGGCAATAATTTGACATTTTAACTAGTGAGTTAAAAAAATGTTTGAGTTCTCTTGAAAGACTGGGTTTGTATTATTCAAGGAGGTAACCCAGATGTTCTATACCTGGACCTGAGCCCAAGGTATTCTATAGAATACACTGATGTGGTTGTATTTTATTGTTAGCTATAACTGGCTAGGTGTTGGAGCATTGTTTTTTTCCACTTTGTGCATTTTATTTATATAGAAAACATAACTTTTCTTATCCAGTGTTTAAAAACTTACCAAATTATCCATCATTCTCATCAATGCCTCAAATTCATGCTCTCCCAACCTGCTCTTCTGCATGGGTCCAAACATGCTCCCCGCCCAGCCCACTGTCCCCACCTCGTGAGGACGATACTTCTCCCTGTCCAGCAGGATTAGGTTGTCTGGCCCTCCGGCACTAGGAACAGCCGAGACCTGAAAGACATCCCAAACACATATGAGCATTTAATGGTGACAAATACCACTCCCATAATCTCAAGGTAAAAAACTGTAAAAAGTGATTTGCTATTTAAGCTGCACAAACCTTACCACTCGAGAGCAATGTGACTTCAGAGCCATTTACTAAGAGCAGCAGTGCATATGAATAATTCTGAGAGCTGATTGGGCGAGGAGAGCACCCCAATGATACAGTAAGGTGCTGAGTGCTCACCCCACACTCAAAATATTAAAAACTCAATTAGATATAGAAACAAACTGATCAATTTACAATCATCTTGCAAAAGCCTATAACAGAATATCAACATTAGCATTTGTTGCTCACATATTTGACCACAAAGTTAATTTCTGATTCCTAGAACATATCATAAAATCACATTGCTACCTTCACAAAACTTTCTACATTTGTCGCTGTAGGTTTGATTTTTAGTCCACATGCCAATGACCAAACAGACAGGTGCACTGCTTGTATCACTGAGGTCTAATCAGATGTATACTTCAACAGTATTATTCTCATTTATGCTTATTAAAATGTAAGGATATGGGGAGGCGTGGCTTGCCGCCGGAGCTGAGCGGTCGCATGTAGGAGCAGCTCCCTGCATAGAAACCAGAGCGGGCGATAAATAAGCGGTATACCGAGCAATCATTACACCAAGTACAGGGGGCTTAAGTGCGCAATGGCCCACAGACCCAAATCCAAAACGGGGAAAGCGGAACGAGCCTCCTTTTTCGGCGCGAAAATCGCGGCCTCCAGACAGCATGAGGGAGAAGAGCCTGCACAAGATGGCGGCGACCCGGGACCGCAGGAACACTCCTTCTCACCTCGCTCATCTCCCACACAGAGTGCAGAAGATCAACCACTCACGGTGAGGGGAATGCGCTCACTAATGTCAGAATTCTCAGACACCATACAGAAAAATATGCAGCTGCAAATACAAGCTATGACAGCAGACTTACAGAAGGATATACAAGATATTGGGACTCGCACAGCTCAAATGGAGTCCAAGATGGACGAATATGCGGAGGCTCACAACAGCCTGGCAGACAAACTCCAGGAATTTGAAGTAAGTCTGGAAGCGCATAGGCTAAAACTGGCTGACATAGAAGACAGGGCGAGGAGAAACAATCTCCGGTTCAGGGGAATCCCGGAAACCGTTACTAATGACGAACTGCATAATTACTTGTCAGACATGTTCCAGTGCCTGGTCCCAGAAATCCATCCGGACCAACTGATTATAGACAGAGCACACAGGCTACGCAGGCCGAAACACTTGCCGCAAACGGCTGAGAGAGATGTAATTGCCAGGATACATTTCTTCCACGCAAAAGACAAGCTCATGCGAGTCAGCAGGAATTCGGGCATGCCGAAAGAATACAGCACAATCAAAATCTTCGCGGACCTGTCAGCGGATACACTGCAGTTCAGGAAGTCAATGTCGCCGATCACCTCCATCCTACGCGAGCACAACCTGAGCTACCGATGGGGGTTCCCTGCTAAGCTTTTGGTCTCCCACCAAGGAGCGATACATTCTATTACCAACACGAAACAAGGTATCCAGAAAATGGGTGACTGGGGGCTCCCTACACCGACACCAGAACCAGCCAAGACAACAGCGATGCCAAGGAAGTCACCAGAGTGGACTGTCAAATGAAAAGACTGGTAACCTCCGATGATATACGTAACTAAATATGCCCTATTTAATCTTGATGTTATGTTATGTTACTAGTTATATTAGAGATAGTTAAGTTTACCGCATCAATGTAGCGGGTACAAAATGGTTCCGTAGACTAAGCAGCAAGGATTGCTGGCTAGAATATGACGCTGCCCACCAAGCCTTTAACAGTCCTCTCACGGGGACGTGAGCACAAATGTCGATAAAATGTAGAATGATACTGTGTAATGTGGTTAGACTTAGTTAGTGGATAAGCTACTTCGAAATTTTGTGATTATACTTTATGACTTACTGATAGTATAAATAAGCGTAAGACTGCCCCTCTGGTTTCATGGTGATAGTCCACTATGAGTAGACACTTCATCACCACTACCCCCACCAGCCATACTTACTCGATAAGTAAGGTCACACGGCCCCACAGTTTGGAGCCGAGTTGGGTGTGTCACCCACCAGTTCTCCCCAATCCACCCTGCCCACTTACTCACCCTTCGCCCTATCCCACACCAGCTCCCCCCAGTCGCGATCCATACAGCTCAAAAAAAAGATATAGCAGATGCGTACTGCTGGAACAAATCACTGTTTTTACAACTCTTCTGGTACCAAAGACCAGGTCTAAAAGAGCCCATACCTTGCCTACTTCACAATGGTTAAAATTTTAACACACAATGTAAAAGGTCTAAACTCCCCGGGGAAACGCAGGCTACTACTGCAGGATCTTAAGAAAAGTGAGATAGATATAGCGTGTGTTCAGGAAACGCACTTCATGAAACCTCGAACCCCTTCAATTTTCGCCAAACTGTATCCCACACAGTACCATGCCCTTTCAGATAATAAGTCGAAAGGAGTTTCCATCCTCATACACAAAGACATAGCGTTCCAGGAGCAAGCAATCTCCATAGACACCCAGGGAAGGTATATCATTCTTGTGGGCCTATTCAATAATGTTCAATACACGTTGTCTTCGGTATATTTTCCCAACACTGGAGCGGAGAGGTTCCTAAGACGCATACTTAATGAAATAGATAAACTGAGACAGGGAGGATTGGTGATGTGTGGTGACTTTAACTTCATAACGTCTCCAGACATTGACTCAACCGCTACCTTGAAGGGGCCTAGAAGAGCGAGCCTAGTTTCCACGAGCAAGAAACTGTCCAAAATACTCTTATTGCATAATCTATATGATAGTTGGAGAGTACTTCACCCTAGTGAACGGGATTATTCATTTCACTCTAAGGTACACAACACGTACACTCGAATTGACACCTTTTATGTGGATCAGTCCACTCTGGCGCAGACCTCAGGGTGTGTTATGGGAGACATAACGTGGTCGGACCATAGCCCAGTGACCCTAGAGTTGTACGACAAATTTCAGTTTAAAGGTAGAGGGAATTGGAGACTAAATGAATCTTTACTGCAGGATAAAACCTTTGTAGACCAAGTGGCAGGTGAACTTTCCCAGTACTTCCTAACAAATTCTGAGGGGGAGACACCCGATGTCATGGTATGGTTGGCACACAAAGCTGTAGTAAGAGGCCTGTTCATTAGACGCTCCTCATACCTTAAAAAGAAAAACAAACAATTGACTATAATGGACTGCCAAAAACAATTGGCAATTATCACTGCACAAAATAAGCAGACACCTTCACACACTTTCGCACAACAAATCCAAACTCTAACGGACAAACTTACCGAAATGCACGCAGCCAAAACGTCCTATTTCTTACTTAAACTGAAAGCGACCCATTACCATCACAGTGGGAAAGCTAATAAACAATTAGCTAATAGGCTGAGAGAGAAATTGGCGGCCGCCAAAGTAGCATACATACAGGGCCCAAACGGTACTAAACTACAAAACCCATTAGATATTACCCAGGAGTTTGCAAAATACTACTCCGACCTGTACAACCTGGGAGACAAACCCGAAATCCCCCCCATAGAAAACGACAACATAACGGAGTTTCTGTCCCACCTTCACCTCCCACGAATTAATCAATCCCAATTGGATCTACTACTCCAACCTATTACACTGCGGGAGGTGCTCCATACGATACAACACCTTCCTCCAGGCAAGTCCCCAGGAGCAGACGGCCTCCCCAACCTGTACTATAAGATGTTTGCAGAGGTACTGGGTCCCAGACTAGTTAAAGTGTTCCAGGCAGCCTCAGAGAAAGGGGAGCTTCCTTCCGAAATGCTACTCGCGACCATAGTTACGCTGCCAAAGCCAGGAAAGCCCCCGGATCAATGTAAGAATTTCAGGCCAATATCCCTGCTAAATACGGATGCTAAGATTTATGCAAAAATCTTGGCCTCCAGATTGGGCAAAATACTACCCTCAATCATCCATGATGACCAAACGGGGTTTGTGATGGGGAGGCAGGGACTCGATAATACCCGGAAACTGTCCCTGCTCATGGAGCAGATGCGGAGGTCTGGCCCAGGCGGGTTGCTCTTAGCCTTGGATGCTGAAAAAGCGTTCGACCGCCTGGGCTGGCCCTTCCTACGGCAGGTTCTCTCAGTGTTTGGGTTCCCACAACAGTTCATTCAACAGGTATTCGCTCTATATAGCCACCCTAGGGCCCAGGTGCTACAAGCGGGATTTAAATCAGATCCATTCAAAATCACGAATGGCACCCGACAGGGATGCCCTTTGTCACCTCTGTTGTATGTACTGGCCTTGGAGCCGCTACTAGTTGCCATTAGATCACACCCAGACATAAAAGGCATCACCTGGCAAGACCAGCACATCAAGATCAGCGCATTCGCTGACGATATCCTACTATATGTCTGCCAACCAGATAAATCCCTCCCTCACATCATGAAGCTCATTGACAAATATGGGAAACTCTCCTACTATTCCCTAAACGCAACTAAAACCCAGGCATTGGGGCTGCGCTTGGACCCACAGGTCCTAGCGCAACTACGCAAAGATTACCAATTCGAGTGGAGAAAAAATGATATAAAATACCTAGGCCTGACGTTCACTAGGAAATCCTCTGACATGTTCCCTACCAATTATACCAGAGTCTGGACTGAATGCTTGGCCCTGTTACGGGGTTGGGGCAAACTGTTCCTTACCTGGACGGAGCGCATTGTCGCAATTAAAATGACCGTATTACCGAAACTACAATATGTGTTTAGGAACCTCCCCTTGAAAGTTCCACAATCCTATTTTAAAACCATACAATCTACGCTCCTCCAGTTTATCTGGGGCAAGGGACGGGCAAGAGTCTCCAACAAACTATTGTCGGCCCCCATAAGGCGTGGAGGTATGGCATTCCCGAATGTAAAACACTACTACCAGGCTGCGGTCCTAGCGCCCCTATTGAACCACCTAACTAAAGATAACCGACCACAATGGGTGACCCTAGAAAACCTAGCTATTAAACCTTTCCTAGTCGCCAACCTGCTATGGCTACCTAACAAGAGCAGACCACATATTCCGCTGATACCGTTACAACTTCACCTAGCACTGCAAACTTGGGACTTACATAGAACGAAATTCGAAACGGCCCACCCCCTCTCAATGGCGACACCCATCGAGGCCATCACGTATTGCATCCCCACCTTCCATGCCACCCCATGGAAAGAGAAAGGTATCTCCTTCCTGTCCCAAGCCTATGACCCAGGTGGACTAATGAGCTTCGAGCGTCTCAGTAGAACCTACAACATCCCACACACCTCACAATACTCATACATCCAACTTAAATCCTTCCTGCACAAACTCAACAAGGACAACAAAGTAGAATCAAATAAAATGGGAGACCCCTCCACCTGGGAACAAATAGGTATCACGGGTAAAATTCCTCCACTTTATAAGCCACTCTCAAATTGCTATAAACTAATTCTGCCATACCAGTCCCTACCGGGCTCCACACAGGCAAACCAATGGGAAATGGACCTTCAAACCTCCATCACTGACAATCAGTGGAAAACTCTCACATCCTCCGTTAGAAAGCTGGTCAAATCTGCCTCCCTCATGGAGCAATACCAGAAAACAATATACAGGTGGTATATGGTGCCGCTTCGCCTACATAAACTGTATCCTCACTCATCTCCGATGTGCTGGAGATGCAAACAAGAGGCGGGGTCAGTCCTTCACATATGGTGGCGTTGCCCACGTTTAATTAGGTACTGGGGAGATGTCCAAAAACTAATTGCTGACACCACAAAAATCAAAATACCTTTTGAACCCAGGCCCTTTTTGCTATTGGACGTCCCTAGGGAAGTACCCAAACAGTCGAGAAAACTAATATACCATATACTGCTGACCGCACAAAAACTAATAGCCAGATCCTGGAAAACAAATGAGGCCCCCCATATCCCAAACCTTATTCAGGATATAGATAACCAGGCAATCTATGAAACCAGTTTTTCCGGGACGCGCTCTGGCTCAAGCAGCCTTGGAGGGGCTTGGGACCAATGGCGCACCTGGAGAAAGGCCAACCTCAACGCCTAATATAGTAGGACGCTGTAGCGACCCAAGAGCAAACCGCAGGACTAGGACAGTCAGGCAGTAAGGAACTAAGAGACAGACAGAATAGCATAAATCGTGGCTGGAATAGTGGCTAGCTGGGCGACCACCATAGAGAGGTCCCCGATTGTGGTGTAACTATTGTGTAACTATTGTGTAAATTGTGTAACTATTGTATGACTGACGTACCTATTGTGTAAAAATGAACTAATATACGCAACTGTAAGCAATGTAACTGCGTAAGAACTGTAATTGTGTAAATAATGTAAAGGCATACCCATCGCTCAACATGTGACTCATGGTATCGTGACTGTCCCTCCTCCTTCTTTTTTCTGTACCCTCTCCCCTTCCCCCCGCCCATTTACACTTGTGGAAAAACAATAAACTACAAATTTCAAAAAAAAAAGAATGTATATAAATATATACAAATGTAATACTATTAAACAGACAAAAATATATACACATGAGAAAAATAAAACATAATATATGTAAATAAAGTATATAATTACAAAAATAAGAGATAAAGTAATATATTAATAGACTTAATTTGAAGGATATTATATGTAAAATATATGTATAATAAAATATATATAATAAAATATAAAGTGACATACCAGGTAAAACTAACTCTAAAACAAGGAAAGAAAAGGAGTGGAAGCCATTTAAGAGATAGTGATCTTATTTTAAAAAGTGACACATTTCAAAATTTCCATTTAGTCCGTTAGGAATCAAAGTATTTAATTTGAAAATCCATTCCATTTCACATTTACTAATTTTCGTATCAAAATTTCCTCCTCTCCAATCTTTATCCACTTTTTTTATTCCTAGAAATATGGTGTCTTTAGTTTCACAATTATGATAGGTTTGCACCCAGCTATGCCAACTTGTTTATGGCCCATTGGGAAAATACTTTCATTTATGGCCCGCATGGCTGGAGGAAGAACTTGGTCACCTATGGCCGTTACATTGAAGATATCTTCTTCATCTGGGAAGGAGAGGAGGATGATTTGATTGAATTTCTCGATTATCTTAATACAAATTCATGGGGGATTAAATTAACTAGCAACTGGAGCAAGGCAGAAGTTGTTTTCTTAGATCTACAGATATACATAGAGGACAATGGAATAAAAACCAAAAATTATTTCAAAGCAGTAGAAGCCAACAGTTAAATAGGAGGAGAGAGTTGCCATTTCTCGCCTTGGCTGGAGAATGCCCCTAGAGGCCAATTCTTAAGAATACGTCACAATTGCACTGACCCAATGATTTTTGAAACCCAATCGGATAAAATTAAACAAATTAAACAAGATTTCATAGAGAAAGGGTATGAAGAATATAAATTAGAAAAAACTAGACAAGAAGTTAAAGAAATTGAAAGAAATAGCCTTTTAAAATATAAAGAGAAAAAAGAAAATGATTTTAAAGAAATCCCTTTTATATGTGATTTTAGTAAATTATAAAGTGAGAAAAATAGTCTCTAAATTTTGGCCTATTGTTCTACAAGACCCTATTGCTTAGACATTTCTCCCAGAGAAACCTCGCTTTGTACATAGAGGGGTTAGCAACCTCCTTATTGCCCTTATGTCAAGTTTTATAAAAGAAAAGAAAACAGTAAACACTTTTTTTAACACAGACAAATGATTTGTTGGCTGCAGCCAGTGCCTAGCATGCAAAAGAACTGCAAATAAAAAAAGACATATAAAATTTTTTACTAACAAAGATGGAATAGAGTATCAAGTTAAATACTTTTTAACCTGTCATTCGAAAAACCTAATCTACTTGATAATATTATATCTTGTGGCTTACAGTATGTAGGCAAAACTACAAGAACACTACACACCAGAAAAGAAGAACATGGACGGAACATTGCAAGAGGCTTTGAAAAACACAGTGTCTCTT
>OW240916.1:168228376-168247336 GCA_933207985.1 Pelobates cultripes | reverse complement strand
TACATTTTAAAACCTATCATAATTGTGAAACTAAAGACACCATATTTCTAGGAATAAAAAAGTGGATAAAGATTGGAGAGGAGGAAATTTTGATGCGAAATGAGTAAATGTGAAATGGAATGGATCTTCAAATTAAGTACTTTGATTCCTAAAGGGACTAAACGCAGATTTTGAAATGTGTCACTTTTTAAAATAAGATCCCTTTCTCTTAAATGGCTTCCACTCCTTTGATTTCCTTGTTTTAGAGTTAGTTTTACCTGGTATGTCACTTTACCACCCTATCATTCCAAAGGGTTCACATACTTTTTCTTGCAACATCTAGTAAATTGATTCAAAGAAGTAATAAGAAAGAGAACACCTAAAAGATTTTGAATTAGGTAGAATATTTAGAAATCAACTATTGAATGTATTGTTATATAGTTAATCTGCCTTTCTTGTCTCTATGGTCATGCTGGTATTGGTATGGAATGAGATATATGGGTATAAAACTGACTTTCCTTTATTATCCCTGCAATTATACCGGTTCGGATATACTACAGGGGAGATGAACCGCAAGCTGGAATGCACGTAAATGACGTATCGGCTTAGAATTACAGGACCGGAAGTGACGAACCGACATGGATACCCGGAAGTATGCAAAGAGGGAGGCTGGGCGTCACCGTTGTTATGGTGATTGCCCGCATATCACAAGCCGGAAATCAATTAGTTTACCCCTGAGAGGGATACATATAGCAGGAATCAGTCCAAGAGAAGACACAAAGACTTTTTCACATCCAGCTGAGGAAGCCTTCACGGCGAAACGCGTTCTGGAAATACTGTGAGGAACAGACTTTGGAATAATAGACTTTTATGCCTATATAGTGTCATTTTATATATTTTTTATATTTTATTGATATAGTATAATGAAGTTTATATATCTTTTATTAATCACTATTGGCATTTTCCTGCTATTTTTAAAGAAGCATTGTGGTCCTTAACCACATATGCTATTGGATCAGAGCCGATGTAGATGGCTCTGGGTTTGTAAGTACCCTATTTACCTTACTTATCACAAGACATAAGAGCTACGATATTGCACCATATGTGCTTTTCCTTATCTATTATAGAATACAAGAGAGAGAAGAACACATATTAAAGAAGTGATAAGGGTCGCCTTTACTGACCCGAAAGCGATTCTATTGAGCTATATGTACTTAGCTCCTAAAAGTGTGAGTGGGGAATTTATATTCTCCTTTGTATATACCTACCTTTTGTATTACAGTTTGCTCTATGTTTTGTTTTTTTTGCTCATGTTTTTAGGGAACTGCAGATCAACCATTGTGATTTATATGAGACAAGTCAAGGTATCTTTGTATTATATCTCTGCTCTCCACTGCACGGAACACTTTCCATTTTGGGGGTTTTACCCATTTATAATATAGCACTTCACCTTCACACTGGCTATACTTTGTTGTTGAAAGATAAGACCTGGGTGATATAGCAGCTGACCATTATTTGGAATATTGTCAGAATATTAGCGCTGGTAACTTCCCCTGTTTTACCTTGTATGTTTTATAGTCAAAGCAAAAGATCAGTGAAACCAGTAAACATGTTATTTCTAATGTTACCCCCTCATTCTTGTTGGTCCTCCATGAAGCAACTAAGTGAAGGCTCAGCAGAGCCTAGCTTCTCCATGCCATCAGAGACAACCTGTACTAAAGAGGTAGAGTAGAGTACCCAGGTAGTGTCCCCAATGTATTGTCTTGTTGGTGGTGATGTGGTATTGTGTTATTATCACACTGAAGATGGTCACTGAGGCTAAAGACTAGATGTGTGGGAAAGCTTTTTTCTTCTCAAGGTGGAAGGGGTGAGTTGGTCGCTAATTGCCCACTCACTTTTTCATTACTTTTTTAAGTATCCCCTTTTTAAAAGTAAAATTACTCCTGCTACTACTGATCTGATTTTTTTATTTTATTTATAGAAGACTGCAAAAAGGTACACTATCATTATAGAACTATGTTCTGCCACTTACTTTTTTGATAAGCCCCGATATAATTTTGACTCACAAATGGCATTGCAAAAATGACTGACCGCCTAAGTTAGGCATATGTAGCTATTTTTAAAATTTACTATATTAATAAGTGCCTTTTTTTACCTCTTTATTATTTTTCGGAATCTTTTACATAGACGATATTAGCCTGTGCCCGTGAACAACTTTTAGACCATGTGAACTAAATGTATTTTGCCCTTCTCAAGAACAGCAGTTAGTTGTGACTGAAATCATAGATGAGACATCAAATGATACCAAAAAGTCAGTGGTTTAGAAATGGCTCCAAAACCTATGCATGACATTATTTATCATCATATAACTCTCACTTCTCTGGAATATACACCATTGAATAAAGCATTGAAAATCACCTATACTTCGTGTTAAACTTTTTTCATGAGTTGTTCCATTTTAGATTAAATTTATATTAAAGATTTAGCAAAAGGGATCATAAAGCAATTTATTCAAGATAAAGGGAGGTGTTTTTCTATATTTAAGTTTATTTTTCACATCTCACAAATACATATTTGTTAAATACAACATTAAAAATCCTAGGAAGAGACAGTTCCTCTTTAATACAAGCTTCATCATTATGTATATTTTATATTATGTTGTTTTTTTACTGGTTGCGGCTAGGATTCATTTAATTTTTAAGCATATATAATCTGATCTGTCACAAACACGCAGCATCACATTCAAGAAATGTTATTTCAGCTGTCACAATTAATCACAGGGTTATTCACTAAAGTCCAATCAAATGGGTCAGAGCAATTCAATATAGGGGCCATTCAGACTTACAAATGTGGACATTGTTTGTAGGATTTATCAATGTCTAGATTTTGCTGAGCATGCTCTAAATGAGCCTGCATTTAGTCTGGATGTCAGTCGGACTGAAATCTGTCAGGTGGCTGAAATCCATATCCAAATGCTTAAAATCAGGGCCATAATTTTAAAAATTTAAATTACAGTTTTTGCTATATAGTTGAAAGAAAACCTTGGATGAATGAGGGTTAACTATGTGGTAGTTAGCCAACCATCACAGCATCTCTCCCATATTTTGTTACATAGCCCGCACATGCGAGCAGTGGATAGTCCACCTCATTATTGAATTTCTGCGCCCACCCTATGCCTACACTATGGACCAGTGCCA
This sequence comes from Pelobates cultripes, assembly GCA_933207985.1. NCBI lineage: Eukaryota > Metazoa > Chordata > Amphibia > Anura > Pelobatidae > Pelobates > Pelobates cultripes. The sequence goes on along the minus strand of OW240916.1, from coordinate 168,244,160 downwards.
GGTTTACCCTTTCCCCGGTATTTTACCTGCTTTATTTTCATGGCATGGGACCTTTCTTAGTGACTGGGCAACAATAGCTAGATTTATTTACAGTGAGCAGCCACTTGATGAGCACTGTTTTGTAGCTACGCCCTCACCCAATGCATTGTTGATGGGGGAACATGGCAGATTTGAAACTGCCGTTACACGAATATGGAGGACTTATTAATTAGAGTTTTTTAATTCTTATTTTTTTTTTTAATTTTATATGTGATTGATGGCTATCCCTAACATGGTTAAGCCTTGCACTGCCAAGAGGGTTTTTTTCTTTTTTTTTTTTTTTAACTATTTGCATGCTGGGTACTTGTAATGCCAGTGGACAAATATAACTTTATAAAATTATTGTCTGCTTGCAAAAAGCAAATTAATGATACTTTGACAATGTGCATCCTGTCATTTTAAAATCAATGCTTTGTAAATATTCCATATCCTATACTTTGTACAGGGTTCACGTGGGGCCCATCCCTGGGGGAAACCCATTGGGTGGACCATGCACTTGGGTACTCAATGGTATTGCTGAATAGGGGCCCGTCGTGCTTCTAAAGGACCAGGGACACCAGTCCATGTAGTCTGGGAGGAAGTGAGAGCCTATCACTTTCTTCTAGCTTAAATAGTGAAATAGAGAGTACCAGGCACAGGCAGCAGGAGGCAGAAAAGAAAGGAGTGAGCTGCTGCAGAGCCCATACACAACAGCCTCAGTCAACAGCACCCCAAGCAAGCCACCCTCCTGCTAACAAAAAGTGTGTTAACAGGAGGGTGGCTGCAAATATAAAAAGTATGATATGTATGTGTGTGTATATGTCAGTGTGTGTGTACATGTTTTTTTTTTTTTTTTTATTCTTTATTTTTGGGTGCATAAGGAAAAATAACATTTGCAAATGCGTTTGCCATGCCCCAACAGCATGTACCCGCGATTAAACATCAATATATTTAAGCATGACAATAGAATACAATGCACCTTTTATATATATAGTGGCGTGAAGACTGTTTTTAAACTTAGATACTGGTGAGATGAGAGATGAGGATGCGAGAAACAACAGATTATGCTCTATGGCCAGTATTACATACTGATGGCCCAATTTAAAGTTAATGTGAAGGAGGAGGCCAGTTAGTCCAAGCTGTCTATGCAGTATGAAACCAAATGCGAGATTATCATATTAGATTAAGCTGTGCTCCTATAATTCTTTTCACATTAGGTACTGTTAGCCAGGTAATTAACTGTGGTTTATATAAGACATTGCGGGAATAGTCGTCCTGACCTAATGGCGTGTGAGCAGATGAGTCGTCGATGCATGTATTAGCGTAACTGCTTTAACAAGCACAAACAACATCAATACAAATTTACCGTGTTACGGCAGGAGTGATCTGAGCATTTTTGGCAAGATAGTAATGCCATACGTAACAGATGACCCGCAAGCACATTACAAAGTGCGAGCACGTGATGTGTAGCGCATAGCATTCTACCGAATAACGAAGCGTAAGATAAACATAAAATAAAATCATAATAAAATTATAATTAGCGCTCACTTTGTGTTGAGCGACAGGTGGTATGTGTCTCGGCAGGGCCTTGGCTGCAATTAACAGGCAGTTAAATCTGAAAAGGCTGCATGCAAGTTAAACATGAACATTATAAGGATAAAAACGAAGTAGAATGCGTGTAAACAATAAACAATAAGAAGGCCTGTGTTAGGTGGGTCATGTGGCCTTGTGGTGGCGGTCACTGAGTCCCGAGGTGGGTGCGATGTCGCCATATTTTGTTCATGTGGTGACTGTTGCATAGGGGTCGGGGGTTTGTCCCTGCGGTACAAATGGAGTTGTTCGGGACGGGTCCCAGGTGAGAATCGGGGACGGTGTGCTCTGGCAGTTAGGCGGCGTAAGAGAGTCCCGTGGTAGGCCTAAGGCCTGCAGTAGCTGTGCTGCTTCGCTCATGTCGTGGATCCGATGGGAGTCTGTTCCCTGGTGAATGGTGAGTGTGTGGGCTGGCTGCCATCGATATTGGAGGTCTCGTTGTCGGAGGAGCGTGGTGAGTGGCCTGAAGGAGCGCCGCCACGCCAGGGTGTCGCTCGATAGGTCCGCAAAGAAAGTTAGTGTCATGCCCTCAAATTGGAGTGGTGATTTGCCCCGTAATGCGGTGAGGATTGCCGTCTTGTCTTGTGCGGAAAGCCAGGATTACATCTCTGGAGGCTGGAGTTGGTGCTTTAGGTGAGATGGGGATCCTGAAGAGATGCTCGGGGCCTATTTTGTCAGCTTGGGCAGGCGGCAGTATGCTCGAGATCAGGCGCTTAATGAGTTGTGGTAATGCCGCTGTGGGTATTGCCTCAGAGATCCCCCTCAGTTTAATATTGTTGCGCCGTCTAGCATCCTCCTGTTCCGCCATACGGTGCTCCGTGTTCTGCTGCTGCAGTTGTAGGTCGCTCACGGTTTGTCGGAGCTCCCCGATGTCTCGGGTATTCTTTGTGGACGTGTGTTCGAGGGTGTCCATACGGGTTGTCAGGCCTTTCAGGTCTCCCCTTAGCGCCAATATATCCTGTTGCAAGCTAGATTGAAGGCCTGCGAGCAGTTGCTTCAGGATCGACGTAGTTAACGGAGTGGAGTCCGTTGTGGGTCTGTTAGGCTGTGGGGGTATTCCTGGTGCTGGAGCTCGTGCGTATTCTTCTCCCGACAGGTCATCGGAGAAGTCTGAGCAGCCTCCGTGGAGTGCCGCCATGTTGGGCCCGCCGGCGCCACGCGCTTGTCTCCACATATCCCCTATTGTGAGCCCGGGGGTGGCTTTGTCTGCGCTGAATTTCTTCGATTTGCATCCCATGTTGTTGGGGATGCGTAGGGGGTCTTGGTTTCGTTTTGGGGGGTGCTCCTGGTATTATATCCCGTTTTTCCCCGTTTGGGCCCAGGAGCTCCGGGTTAGTGCGACTGCTGTCTGCTGCGGCTAGGCTCCGCCCCGTGTGTACATGTTTGCATTTGTGTGTGTGTCTGTGTGTGTGCATGTACCAGTGTGTGTATATGTGTGTATGTGTCATTGTGTGTATCTGAGTGTATCTGTTTGCCAGTGTGTGTATCTATGTGTCAGTGTATGTATGTGCCAGTGTGTGTGTGCATGTGTTAATTTGTATATGTGTGTAAAGGTGTGTGTATGTGTCAACGTGTGTGTATGTGTTAAGCCGTATGCACATGTCAAAGTTATGTGCATGTGTCAGTGCATGTATGTATGTGTCTATATGTCAATGTGTAAATGAAAGTATGTATGTGTCAGTTTATTTATAAGTGTGTATTTGTGTGTGTATGTCCATCTGTGTAAGTATGTGTGTATGTGCATACATCCCAGCCAAACACCAACACAACATGCAGACACACCCCTGTAAACACAAACATTAGATTCAAACTCCAAAATTATATACAAATACACCCATTCACTCAAACACCAATACTACACACAAATGTACATCCACATTTTAAATCTACTATATCCAAATACACCCCTGCATGCAAATGCAAACATTACCTTCAAACACACCCCTGTATTAAAATGCTAAAACTATATACAAACACCAACTATACACACAAAAGCACATCTGCATTTAAAAGCCAACAATACATACAAACACACATCTGCATTAAAATGCAAACACTGCACATAGGTACATCACTGCATTCCAAAGACAACCGTATATACAAATACACGCCGTACATGCACACACATACTCTCATACTCTATAGCAGAGATAAGTAAACTTTGGCACTCCAGATGTTGTGGACTACATCCCCCATAATTCTCTTACTCCCATTGTGTAGTCCAAAACATTTGGAGTGCCGAAGGTTGCCTATGCCTGCTCTATACAAAGATATGCTTACATTTAAACACACAAACACTGCTCACATATACAACCCTGTAAGGATGAACAAATGGTAGATCCCCAGCTTGCATAGCATCGTGGGAATTGTACAACAGTTGGGATCTATCTTTTTGCCAGTCTTGAGCTAGTCTTGAGCTAATTCATAACTATATTGATAGATGGTTTACTACATACTCATTTTTTTTTTTGTGCTGTTCTATATTACTGTGAGTTGAAACTGAAGAAAAATCACATTAATGATTTCCCTTTCCAAGTCTGAGCTGTTATACACTAACACTATGAGGTTTATGTAACTGCTGTGCTCAGATCTGTCACATTGTGCTCTCTGTACTCCACAGAGATACATAGTAGAATCCTCTATCTTCAAGTCACTGATGGTCAGATTGGTAGACTGTGCATCCACCTGAGATGTGAATCTCTCCTTAGCAAAAGGAGCAATATTACCAATTGTGCCTTTGTTAGCTTTATGCAGAATGTAATCTGGAGCTTTGTTAGGATATTGATGGTACCAATATAGGTAATAAGTCAGTGTAGAGCTGGTGGTGTATGAGCAGGAGAGCGTAACTCTGGTTCCTTCTTTGTCCTCCGGGAGGCATAACCACCTAGCAAAGCTAGTGGGTATGCGGCAGCCTCCCGGAGTCAAATGCCAGAGCTGAAAAGGCTCGCGCTGTGCATCTGCACAGCAACAGCCTTTCAGCCAATCAGGTAATCAGGAGAGCCGTGCTGAGCGCGGGAATCCTGATTACCTCAGATTTTTTAAAATGGCATCATTGATGGAGGACTCTATTTCTGTGTCTGCCACAGATTTAGTGGATGCCTCTCTTAAAGGCAGCCCCATCAATGTTAGAAAGCTCCATAAGAGAGCTTTCCTTGCCAGGGATCTATCCTCTTCATCATCTGAGGAGGATTTGGTCCCAGTTTTAAATAAAAAGCATAAAGGAAGACGGCTGGTCTCTTCCGCCAGTTCCTCGTCTGAGGAAAACTTCTCCGCTCCTCCTTCCCCTCATACTCGTTTGAGTAAGCGAAAATTTAAGGGGACAGGACCTCAAAAAAGGAATAGCGTGTTTCCCTCGTTTGAGCACCAGAAACACCTCCCAGAGGAAAAGGGCAAATCTCGTTGGAGGTTAGATAGTCCCTCTCCTTCCTCTTCTAGAGCGTTCGCTCACTCTTCTTCCCAAAGCCGTCCCAGTTCCAGATACGGCTCTCCAGAAATAGACTGGGAATCCGAGGAAGTGGTTCGTTCAGCAGCTTCCACTGAGCGAGGGAAGCTAAGCAATGTTCAGATGGCCAGAGTAAGTCTCCTAGGAAAGACTCTCCCATCAAAATTATTTCACTCCAGATGGGCTATGGAGCACGATTCCGAGGTTAGAGATTTTGCTAAACTAGCCTTCAGATCCCCCTTGGTTAAGGAAGATGACCTTCTCCTCAGGAACCACATCGGTATCCCGGACATTCAGGCTCTAATGGCCCCAGAGGTAGACCCTTCGCTGTTATCCATCACAGGGAGCAGCGTATCCTCTGATCCCACAGACCAGACTTTTCGCAATATATTATTAACTCATCTTTAAGACGTAGAACTAGGGTAAGATATAGAAAGATGATCGAGGAATTCAAAGAATGGGAGGTTTCTTTTCTGTCTAACACACAAGGATCTGATACCATTCCTTTGGCGTTAGAATTTCTTACCCTTAAGTTCCATTCTGGTTTATCTGTCAGTTCAATCAAGACCTACGGATCTGCCTTAAACTTCCTGATCCCAAACCTTACTCAGGATGCCCTGTATTTGAGATTACTAAAAGGGTTAGCCGTGTGCCGCCCATATACCCCACGCTACACATCTACTTGGGATGTAGATGTCTTATTAAATTTCCTAAAGTCTTTGGATAATGCTAAAATTGATTTAAGATGGACTGCTATTAAGCTGGCTTCTCTGCTGTCCTTGGCCCTGGCAGCTAGAGGAGCAGAGTTAACTCAGATCCATATTTCAGAACCTTGGTTGTCCAGGACCCCGGGAGGTTTCCATATTATACTAAAAGGCAGACAAAAAACATCCCATTTTTCTCCCGGTCCGGTAGAATTGGACTTGGTCCAAGATTCTTCTGAACCAGGCTTATGTTTAGTCAGAGAAAAGATGAAGGAAATGATCAACCCTCCTTAAGAAAAAGGGGGGGGTATGATCACCTTCAAGCCACCCCAAAAAAAAAAAAAATAGCGTCTCAAAAATAAAAATAATAAACAACTTTAATAAGAAAAAAGTACAAAATAAAATAAATGGATATAAAGGGTCTAGTGTCTGAGGATTGTAACCAGACTCACATAGATCAGTATATATACATGTTATCGAACTCACTCATAAAAGAGTGGTAAATATGTAAAGTGACTAATATCTTGTACTAGACCCCACAGGATAAACACTAATATATGTGGAAATCGAAAGGATAGAGAAGGTAAATAAGTGAGAGTGAAAAATAAAGTGGAAATAACCTAACAAAGGTAAAGTACAATAGCTTGAAAAGGTTATATCTAACCACTGATAACATGTATATATACTGATCTATGTGAGTCTGGTTACAATCCTCAGACACTAGACCCTTTATATCCATTTATTTTATTTTGTACTTTTTTCTTATTAAAGTTGTTTATTATTTTTATTTTTGAGACGCTATTTTATTTTTTTTTTTATTTTTTTTTATTTTTAAGTGGCTTGAAGGTGATCATACCCCCCCCCCTTTTTTCTTAAGGAGGGTTGATCATTTCCTTCATCTTTTCTCCCTCTATTGTGCTTTACGCTGGGTTATGCCCATTTTGCCACCCTTTTAACCCTCTTTGACTGGTACTTCCCATTAGTTTGGGAAGTGCCTCTTTTTCTATATTTTTTATGTTTAGTCAGTTTGTTACAATCGTACCTTCAACTTTCTGCTGGATTTAGAAACGATATCAGTCAATTATTCATTACATCAAGGAATCCCTTTCGTCCAGCCAAGGTTAATACAATTAGAGGCTGGATACTTTCCGCCATGTCTACGGCTGGAATTGATGTTTCAGTGTTCAAAAGCCATTCAATTAGGGGAGCCTCGGCTACTAAAGCAGCAGGAAAGGGCCTTCCTCTAGCTACTATCTTAAAGCTGCAAGATGGTTGTCCAGTAAAACCTTTGTTAGATTTTACTGGAGGCCATCAGAAGTTGAACGCCTTCAGTTTCTTAGGACCACCACCAGGTGTGTGCTATTCTACCCACTAGCTTTGCTAGGTGGTTATGCCTCCCGGAGGACAAATCAGAGTTTGCAGGAATCTATGATCTGCAAACTTTTTTTGTCTTAGGGATGAGCATAACCACCTAGCAATAGCGCCCGTCCCACCCTCCTCCTAGTTAAGGGTTTTGCCTGCTGGTGGTAGTTGGTTTTTCTAAAACATAAGGTTATCTGGTGATTATTCAACCTTTTGATAACTGTTCTCTGTTTTGTTTTTTACAGACTATAGCCGTACTCCAAGACAAGACCAACAAACCAAGGATCCACCTAAGTAGAAGGATTGGATGCAAGTAGTCTCGTCGGTTTAATATTCTCATGGACTCCCTGCATAAAGATTATGTCTGCTGGGACTTGTTTCAACATTTCTTGTCTCTTTTATTGAACTTATTTTGTTGCAACTTACGTTGAATGTTTCCAGTGGTCTTTGGATACTTTCCTTTGGCACACATTGTTGCCTTGTTTTTCAGTTCAGCTGTTTTATACAAAGTTTCAAGTCTATCTTGTATGTCTCCATGACTTATTAAATATTTTCTTGTTCCCCTGTACTATTGGCATCTTGAATTATTTTATTTTGTGTTTAGAAGTTTAATTATATTCCTGTACACTGTGGGAAATATTTATCCTTAGTATTTCATGGGATGTGCTAACCATCCGCAGTTTCCCAATTTTAAAAAATCTGAGGTAATCAGGATTCCCGCGCTCAGCACGGCTCTCCTGATTACCTGATTGGCTGAAAGGCTGTTGCTGTGCAGATGCACAGCGCGAGCCTTTTCAGCTCTGGCATTTGACTCCGGGAGGCTGCCGCATACCCACTAGCTTTGCTAGGTGGTTATGCTCATCCCTAAGACAAAGAAAGTTTGCAGATCATAGATTCCTGCAAACTCTGATTCCTCAAACATCTCAGAAAACTTCGACTGAATGGAATCTTCACTAGTGGCTCCTATAACAAAGAGATATCAGTATCAGATTCACAGTAAAAAAATAGAGAAGTTGGAATACAGAGATATAGCACAAAAAAGAGAGGTTTCATTGTGGCTTATAGAGAGATAAAGAAATTGATATACAGAAATATACATATCAATTAGGATAAGTCTTAGAGTGACAAATTTTGAATGTTTAGTTTATAAATCACATAAATTTTTGTAACTTTTTTTACAGCTTACAGAAACGCTTATCACACGAACTGGAAAAAACAAACTGATGAAGTCTCAAACTAGGTTATTACACATATTTTTACCTTTCTCTTCACTCTAACAAACTATGATCATGTAAATGTACCTGAAATCAAACTTAACACACACAAGATGAAATGAATAGTTAGCTTCATGGTTCCTAATTTAAATCTTGTACATGTTAGAAAGCAGAACTGTAGGATTTACAAGTGTAGAATGTAAAGCTCTGTTTGAAGGTACAGCTGCTGAGATCTGAGGAAAATACATTTGGTATAGACAACAAAAATGTAACTAATCAGCCACCTCTTCCTGTCCTCCCCTTGCCCCTCCTCCCCACATACACACAAGTCAGTAGCAATCTCCAAATGTACTTTCATCTATGGTTCCATGGATCATCATACATCTATAATATTAATACACATACAGTGAATGTGAGATACAAAGGGAATGAGAGTAATGTTAAAGGTTGTGTTTGCCACCTACTGTTAACTAGTAACGTTACACTTATATAACTCCCAACATTTCACACAGACAAAGAGGGCCACTTTGATTTAGGGGTGAGAGTGGGAGAAAAGCCAGGGACTGGACAGTTGTGAAAAATTATAGGTGACTTATTAATAACAATGTATGCAACGTAAATGCAATTTAGAGCAAGAACCATTTATCTTATTTACAGAGACTGATTTCTAAACAAATTTATTGCAGTTTGAAAACACATTTCTGTGAGTATAATTGCTGTTGAACTCTGGTATACACTAAGACAGCACAATACATTCTCCAGGCATTCAAGGTGTTGAAGCCGCAGGCAGTTTTATGGAACAAAAAGAGCAGGAAATGTCAACCTGCTAAGAGGTCTTTTTCACTCATACACCAACAATACAGAGCTCATAGAAAACAGGAACATTAGAATAGAAAAGAGGGACAGAGGGAGTATGGCCCAAAATATGGACCTGTCCCTTTGGATTAGTCACACTAAGCATGTATGTTCTTAGCCCGCAAAGAATCACACTTTCTGATGCTGCTGGACAAATATCAGCCTAGTAGCACTTATTCATAGCTAAATTGATAGATGGGTTTTGGAGACATCATGATACCCAAGACTGAATGGTTTATGAATGACTCCAGAAGCTAAGCATATCACTATTTCCCTTACAGGGGAACTATCACTTCTCTTTAATTCACATAATTAAATAAAACATAAATAATCTCATATAACTTGTGTTAATCTTTTTTGTTATGAGATGTTCAGGGTTTTTTTTTTTTACATTGAACGTTTACCAGACACCATAAAGCAGTTTAGACAAGACAAAGTGAGACAAATGGGAAATAGAAACATAGAAACATAGAATGTGACGGCAGATAAGAACCATTCGGCCCATCTAGTCTGCCCAATTTTCTAAATACTTTCATTAGTCCCTAGCCTATCTTATAGTTAGGATAGCCTTATGCCTATCCCACGCATGCTTAAACTCCTTTACTGTGTTAACCTCTACCACTTCAGCTGGAAGGCTATTCCATGCATCCACTACCCTCTCAGTAAAGTAATACTTCCTGATATTATTTTTAAACCTTTGTCCCTCTAATTTAAGACTATGTCCTCTTGTTGTGGTAGTTTTTCTTCTTTTAAATATAGTCTCCTCCTTTACTGTGTTGATTCCCTTTATATATTTAAATGTTTCTATCATATCCCCCCTGTCTCGTCTTTCCTCCAAGCTATACATGTTAAGATCCTTTAACCTTTCCTGGTAAGTTTTATCCCACAATCCATGAACCAGTTTAGTAGCCCTTCTCTGAACCCTCTCTAAGGTATCAATATCCTTCTGAAGATACGGTCTCCAGTACTGTGTACAATACTCCAAGTGAGGTCTCACCAGTGTTCTGTACAATGGCATGAGCACTTCCCTCTTTCTACTGCTAATACCTCTCCCTATACAACCAAGCATTCTGCTAGCATTTCCTGCTGCTCTATTACATTGTCTGCCTACCTTTAAGTCATCAGAAATAATCACCCCTAAATCCCTTTCCTCAGATGTTGAAGTTAGGACTCTATCAAATATTCTGTACTCTGCCCTTGGGTTTTTACGTCCAAGATGCATTATCTTGCACTTATCCACATTAAATGTCAGTTGCCACAATTCTGACCATTTTTCTAGTTTACCTAAATCATTTGTCATTTGGCTTATCCCTCCTGGAACATCAACCCTGTTACATATCTTAGTATCATCAGCAAAAAGACATACCTTACCATCAAGACCTTCTGCAATATCACTAATAAAATATTAAAGAGAATGGGTCCAAGTACAGATCCCTGAGGTACCCCACTGGTGACAAGTCCAAGCTTCGAATATATTCCATTAACTACAACCCTCTGTTGCCTGTCACTCAGCCACTGCCTTACCCATTCAACAATATTGGAATCCAAACTTAAAGATTGCAGTTTATTGATAAGGCTTCTATGTGCAACAGTGTGAAAAGCCTTACTGAAATCTAGGTAAGCAATGTCTACTGCACCACCCTGATCTATAATTTTAGTTACCCAATCAAAAAAATCAATAAGATTAGTTTGGTATGATCTCCCTGAAGTAAACCCATGTTGTCTCTGATCTTGAAATCCATGTGTTTTTAGATGTTCATCAATCCTATCCTTTAACATGGTTTCCATCACTTTCCCCCACTACTGAAGTAAGGCTTACTGGCCTATAGTTGCCCGACTCCTCCCTATTACCTTTCTTGTAAATGGGCACAACATTAGCTAACTTCCAATCTTCTGGGACTACTCCTGTTAACAATGATTGGTTAAATAAATCTGTTAATGGTTTTGCTAGTACACCACTAAGCTCTTTTAATAACTTTGGGTGTATTCCATCAGGTCCCATTGACTTATTTGTCTTTTACTTTTGACAGTTGAAATAGAACCTCTTCCTCTGTAAACTCACATGTAATAAATGACTCATTTATCCTTTTTCTCAACTGAGGTCCCTTTCCTTCGTTTTCATCTGTAAATACAAAATAAAAATATTCATTGAGGCAGTCAGCTAGACCTTTATCCTCTTCTAGATACCTTCCTTCTTTTGTTTTTAATTGAACTAATCCTTGTTTTACTTTTCTTTTCTCATTTATGTATCTAAAAAATGTTTTATCCCCCTTTTTTACTGACTGTGCTATTTTCTCTTCTGTGTGTGATTTGGAAGCTCTTATAACTTGCTTAGCCTCTTTCTACCTAATCTTATAGATCATTTTGTCTTCCTCACTCTGGTTTTTTTTATAATTCCTAAATGCTAACTTTTTGTTTTTAACTATTTTGGCCACATCTGCGGAGTACCACAGTGGTTTCTTGAATTTTTTGCTTTTACTGACAAGCCTAACGCAATTTTCTGTTGCCTTCAATAGTGCAACTTTTAAATTTGCACTATTGTTTCATTGTTCTTCTTCTTCTTCGACATCCAGGTGCAAAGTAGATTTGGAGTACTCCTGTGTGTGAAGGGGGCTATGTGTGGTAAGGGGTGCATTGTGTTTGCAGTATGAAGTCTGTGTGTGCATATCAGTGTGTGTCTACATGTGTGTGTGTGTGTTTCTGTGTGTCAGTGCATGCCTTTTTTACTAATTTTTGCATTTTGGTTTGCTATTCAGTACATGTCATTGTTTTAGTGAATAACCCCTGTGTATTGAGCATAATCATGTGTTGTTGTTTTCAATGAGATATAATTAGATTTGCTCAGTCATTTTGGTGCAATAAGTAAAATGATGACCTTGAATGAACACATTTTACTAAGGGAGTCTTTTACAGACTGAAACGTCACTGGAACGTTGTGTGAATTTGTAATTGCTCAATAAAGCAACAGATGAAATTTACCTTGAAAGACTCCTGTGTGCTCTCTACTGGTATTGTGTATATATATATATATATATATATATATATATATATATATATATATATAAAAGTGATATGCTTGGAGTTGTGGGAGTAGTTTGTTCGGCTTTTATCTACCCCCTCCCCGCCATCGTAGCTGACTCCAGCCATGCTATCTGTGTTTGGACTCATACCCTCTTCAACTGTTCCTGTATTTTTTCTTGTAATTGTCCTATTTATAGTTACATCCCCCCTCTCATAATATTGTAAAGTGCTCATGTTGCTCTCCCCTCTTTATAGTATTATTTGCTTTAGTATTAGATTATTCAATTCATATTTAGGGGGACACTAAGTAGCACTATTATATTGTTGAGTGCTACTGTGGGGTCAGTTTAAGTAGTGATTTTCATTCACTCAGGAATGGTACAGCTCAAACTTTATGTTATACATCGTTCTTTATCCCTGACCACAAATGTAAAGGTAAAGGTAGTATGCCGGAAGCTGTGTGAGGGGCTTGAAGAAGGTGGGCCCTCTTTATTTAGGCCTACCTGTTCGTTGTTTTTGGCACACCACAACTGTCTTGCTCTTATGGGTACAGCTCAAACTTTGTTATAAATTCCCCTTTGTCCCCAAACCACATATTGTTTTTTAATATTTTCAAAATTTCAAAAGTTTATCCTAAAATATTAAATAATTTGAAAAACTCATCTTCAAAAATATTAAATCAAGGCTATAATTAGTATCATTTGGCAGTGATAACACGACTTTAAATCTATATTTTTAATATAGATACACTGATAGGGTTATTCACTACAGTCAAAACTCAAAGCAAATTAAAATTGAATTTCAAATTTAAGGTCAGAGTAACTGAACTGAGAACATAGCTGTCTTAATACGCAATACCCACAGTATCCCTTACACTAAAGCTTACACTGATTTAAACCATATACCTAACACTACATTATCTCTACATTAACCTGGAAACAACCCTACCCCAACATGATGCCTTAACTTATCATAACATTGACCCTGTATAATCCCTAATCCTACCCTAACACTAACCCTACCCTTATTTTTTTTTCTGGGAGTAAGAAATTTGACAATGGCATATCCACCCTCCCCCTTTCAATATTTATTAAGAGCCTTAATCCACCACACATGAGTTTTACCTGTGGGGGACACTAGGTACCCCGTTTAATAATAAGTACCCCCCACCAAATGACCAGACATAGGATAGGAGGACATAGGAGGATAATTAGGATACACCCATTTTTTAAATTAGTAGCTCCACTTGCCACTGGTGGAGGCAGCAGGTGGACAGTAAACTTCCCACCCCCTATTATTTAATTATGATAAAGTCCACCACATGATGGGATTGACCCTTTTTAGCAACTGGGCCGCAGTGGTCTATATCAGTGGTTCCCAGTCCAGTACTCAAGTACCCCCTATCAGTCCAGGATTTAGGGACTACCCGGTGCTTTTTAGAAAGAAAAAAAAACACTTTAGACATGACAGGGTAATCCCTATCTACTGGACTGGTAGGAGGTATTTGTGAACTGGGCTGGGAACCCCAGGTCTATATCTTCCCTTACACTAATATGGGAGTCATAATGACACCTATAGGCTTTCTTTCTCTTTTTTTTTTAATTTTTTTTTACACTTTTTAGATTTTGGCAGTGGACTAAATGTCAGCAGCCACATAAAAATGAAAAAAAAGTGTAAAAAAGGATTATTAGTTATTTGCCTGCTTGCTGCTAGCACTTCCAGTGAACCAGAGATTGAAGGTCAGCAGAAAGTTGACGAGTAAACTAATATTTTACCCAATTTAACTCAAACCAAATATCTATATGGCAGAATATCAAATTAACTTCTTTTTTTTTTTATTCTGAAACGTACCTAAAATGATTTATGTGCACATCTATAGATCTTTGTTGTTTTCCATGTTTCCCTACCAAGAGAATTTGAAATTGCGATAAAGGAAGAAATCACTAGAATGACTTCCCTTCCACACTCTGAGCTGTTATAAACTCTATGAGGTTTATGTAGCTGCTGTGCTCAGATCTGTCGCATTGTGCTCTCTGTAGTCCACATAGATACATGGTAGAATCCTCTATCTTGAACTCACTGATGGTCAGATTTGTAGACTCTGCATCCACCTGAGAATTGAATCTCTCCTTAGCAAAAGGAGCAGTATTAACAAATGTTCCCTGGTTAGCTTTATGCAGAATGTAATCTGGAGCTTTGTTAGGATAATGACGGTACCAATACAAATAATAAGTCGTTGTATAGCTTGTGGTGTATGAGCAGGAGAGAGTGACACTCGTTCCTTCTTCCACAGACAACTCAGAAAGCTTTGACTCAATGGAATCTTCTCTAGCAGCTCCTGTAACAAAGGGATATAGAGAGTCACATTAATAAAGCAAGATGGAGTTGGAATATAGAGAGATACAGCATAAAAAGAGAGGTTTTGTGGTGGATAAAGATATAAATAAAGGGATATAAAGGAATCTACATAGCAATTAGGGTGAGTGTAAAAAAAATCTAATTTTTGTTGTTTAGTTTGTAGATCTCATCAACTTTAAAAAAAATTTTTTTTTATTTACGTAAGTACCATAAATACTCACAGATTAAATACACAGAACTGTGGTTTTACATGCATCTTTAACTTTCCCATCAATCTAATGAGCTATCATCACATCACTGTACCTGAACTCAGACTCAACACGCACAGGAGGAAGTAGCTAGCTTTCTGCATAGTTTTTAATTTAAACCTTGCACATACGAGAAAACAGAACTGAAGGATCTACAAGTGAAATATATAATGCTCTGTTTATATGGCACCGTTGACAACCTCTGAAAAAGCTTCATGTGGTATAGACAAGACAAATGTAAAAATAGTCAGCCACCCCTTCCTATCCTCCCTTTACCCCTCCTCCCCACATTCTGTCAGAGTTCCAAGGGAGTGTCCTGGTTTTCAGATGTCTTCGATCTGGTGCAGTACCACATAGTGCCACTAACTTACTGTGATGGTGTTGCAGACTAAAGAGATCTGATTCTATGCCAGCTTGTCTCACTTTGTTACCCTTTACTCTTTTTATTAGATAAGATTCCCATCCTGTCCTGTCATGCTAATTTTTATAATTATATATGCCTGACATCACAGGACATGACATCACAGGGTGCGACAGAAAAGAAAAAATGTCAATGCACTTGAAAGAGAAAAGATCCGTAAATCACGAAAACCCTACTTACAATTCTTTTGGTTTTTTCGCATATGTTTTTTTTTTTATACAGAGGTATTGCAATGCAATTTGGGTTATTCAGCTGAGTATTTTGTCCTCCTGTCTGTATCACAGCCCTTTGTTCTGTGGGCAGTGCATTCAAGAATTGTGCACTGAGTTCAGTAACTGAAAGGGAAGTAGTGCATCAGTTCTCTAATTCCTGAGATCTCTGTGTTCATTCTGAGGGGATGGGGACATGCATGGGTTAGGCTCTCACAAACAGAACATTGAATTCTGCCCACGAGAATGTGTGCATAATTGATGCAGTGTGTGTGTAGAGTGGATGTAGTGTACTGGTGTGTGTAGTGGATGCAGTGTGTGTATAGTGGATGCTGAGTGTGT
>OW240916.1:168204628-168218626 GCA_933207985.1 Pelobates cultripes | reverse complement strand
TTTATATATATGGGAAGGATCTGAGATGGATCTTCTTAATTTTTTGGCATATATTAATAAGAACAGTTTTAATCTATCTTTTCATTATAAATATAGTACTAGTACCATCGACTTTTTGAATTTAGTATTCTATGCGGACAAAGGAATTTTAAAATCTAAAACTTTATTCAAAACCGTTGATGTAAATAGTTTTATCTGGACATCTAGCTGTCATTATCCCTCCTGGTTACTAAGTGTTCCGTATGGACAGTTCCTCAGAATCAAAAAGAACTGTTCTGACCAGGATGTATGTAGGAAAGAAGCAGAAAAAGTAAGACAGCAATTCATTGACAAAGAATACGATCCACAACTTCAATCTACATCTATAGAGAAGGTCGAAACTATAGATAGAAATAGTCTCCTTGTTCCTAAAGTAAAGACAAACACTATTCCTTCTGATTTTTCTTGCCCGATTGTTTTTAATATCAGTGCCCAATCAAATTAAAAAAAAATATATATTTTTAAACATTGGGACTCACTGAAACAAGATCAGGTTTTATCTACAGTATTACCTTCCAAACCCAGAATCATTTTTAGAGGAGCACACTAGAGGACAAATTGGTGCATGGCTACATTAGACAGACTTTCAAGTGTGAAACATGCAGCATTTGTAAAGTAGTAGGTCCACCTTTTGGCAAAATTGCAGTTTTTGAATCCTCAATTACCAAAAAGAGGTTTGAAATAAAATAATGTATCACCTGTAATTCCAAACAGATTTTCTATTTACAAGGTTGCTCTTGTGATTATTAAAATGTGGGACTAATCAAACGAATGTTGAAAACTAGATTGGGAGAACATGTCTATAACATAAAAAGACAAGTTGAAAACCAGATGTTATCCCATCACTTTAAACCCACTACAATAGCAATCCTGCCTCCTTTACGTTCTGTGGTATCCAACAGGTTAAGGTATCATGGAGAGGGGGAGATTTGGCTAAAGGTCTGACATACAGGGAAATATTTTGTTTTTATAATTTGAAAACTCTGGTTCTGTTCGGACTAAATGCAGTGCTAGAATTAACCAATATACTATAACCACTATGAAAATCATTCAACAGAAGTTTGTTCTTATAAGAAGTAGTGTGCTCTTTCATTTGGGTACATTTTTATTATGATGGATCTTTACCTTTTGCCTTCTCTTATATCTATTTTTAAAAGCTTTTAAGAAAATGTGAATAAGACTCAAACTAATCTCCTTTTGTATTCACCATTTATCACTGACATATTTGTTATTTTTTTATTTATTTGTATTTTCATTTTTATTTTATTTAAAATTGAATACATTTTTCTTAATTTTTTTTTTTTTCTTATTTGCAATTTTATTCAACTTTTTCGTCAGGTCTATTTTATATGAATTGAAATTTTTAAATGTGAATATTTCATCCTTTAATTATCTGATTTCACTGATCTCTTGAATTTACATCATATGTGACTATTTTAGCTATTCATGTTAATGTAGACACCAGAGGTGAACATGTAGCATATAATCATGAATAGATGTTGGCAGTAACATAAATACACCTCTGTCTGTCATTTTAAAATAATAACAGATCTAATATACATAACAGTCATGGCACTTTATGTAATTTATATTCTTATGCATTTTTTTATCATGCTTATATTAATTTGTTTATTTTATACCCTTCAATGCAATTGCATAATTGCGGACATTGATCCATGCACTTTTGACATTTTAAAAATGTTACAAGTAATGTGCCTTAAGGGCAACAATAATTTCATCCATACGAAGGGTATATATCCGCAATATTACCACCATGGCAACCTATCTTGAGAAAGCCCGGTTTCACAGTCGAAATGTGTAGATCATTGTTTTTGCGGCAGTTTTAAAGTTGGAGGCTTGGAAACAGTACCGCGAGTTTAGAGGTAGGTGTCCTCCCAGGGCGTTTGAAGTCTGGGTCGACTCCAGTGCATGGGAGCAGCTCGAAGCATCACACCAGCAGAGTGGTAACCCTGACATTAGCTACACACTGTACTGCACCATTTGCCTATTTGTGACCCTTAGAAATAAGCACCACCACTATTTTGTGTAAGAGTTCCACAAAGGGAATCCGTAGGGGGGGGGGGTGGTTTAACTAATAAATGGTGTTACACTATATTTGTTTCTTTCCTGTCTCAAAGGGAACCATTTAGTTTCCCTTGAATTCGAGATTGGAATTACAAAGTAATAATACAGAACTCTGTGTCATTCTACACCATGCCTCCTGCAATTTTGGAATATATTCTTTTTTATCATTATTACTGGCTATTTAGTAATTTTACTTGATTTACTTTTTTCCCCCATAATCTTTTCAAGGGGAAGATCACCTAAGTGCTGATACTATTTATTTTATTAACTAATTTTCATTAAGCTGTACTACCAGCAATGCCACTATGGTCCTTACATATCTATAAGCAAGGTATTTGAAAATGTATATGTGTCTATTTTACACACCTAAATTATGTGAGAAAAACTGCGTTTTCCATTTATATTAGCACTTCAGACTCTCTATGAAATATTGCTTGATAAGGTATATAGTAAATTGTTAAAGTTTTTCATCACCACATTTTTTTACATAATTTAAATTGTTCAGTTTGTCTATAATAGTAATCCAAGCAAAAAAAGTGCTATTGTATTATATGTTTATGTGCTAGCTATGAATTTTATGTGTGAAATAAATGTTATTTTTTTTTAAATGTTTTAAAAAGTTTGTAAAACATTGCGCATTGCTGTATATTCTAATTAGTCTGGAAGGATACATCTGCTAATGCTTGGTCAATATTTAGTTAGTAAATATTAATGTTCCTTCAAAAAATGTATATAAATCTTTATAAACTGTAAGTTTTGAGATCAAGATATGATGTCAATATAATATATTAATGTATACTGACTCACTGTTTAAAATCTTTACTAATTTACTCTAGTCTATATAGTCTTCAAGCTTCAAAAGGTTTGGTTTTTTATATATCTGAATTAAATTATTTTATAAGTTAACATTTTTCTCAAAGTCAATTTTACCTCATTGTTCCTTAGACTGTAGATTATGGGGTTCAGGAGAGGTGTGATAAGGGTATAAAAAACAGCTATCGCAGCATCTAAGGAAGAACTTGGTCTTTTATCTATATGAGGTCGCATATAGATAAACATTCCAGGAACATAAAATAACAAAACTACGGTGAGATGGGAGGCACACGTTGAAAAGGTCTTCTTTCTTGCATGCATAATCTTGATCTTCATAATGGCTGAAAGAATGTGGACATAAGATGCCAGAATCAAGATAAAACAGACCAAGGCAACAGCCCCAATATTGATTAATGTCACAGTCTTGTTTACTGTAGTATTTTTACAGGCCAACTCCAGCACTGGGATAATGTCACAGAAGAAATAGTTTATCACATTAGAACCACAGAAAGAAAGGTGAAAAGTCAGTATTGTGTGAGTCATTGAGTGCAAGGAACCTGTCAACCAGGATCCTAATGATAGACACATGCAGATCTTCCAGCTTATGATAGAGTTGTAGTGCAAAGGATGACATATGGCAGCATACCGATCATATGCCATGACAGTATATAAGAAGCACTCTGAGCTGGCCAAAAAATGGAAAAAATACAACTGGGTCACACATCCACTAAATGAAATGGGCTTAGCAGATATGAAGTTCTCTAGAAGTTTAGGCAAGGTAACAGACGATAGGCAGATATCTAGAAAGGAGAGGTTTGTAAGGAAAAAATACATAGGGGTATGGAGGGAATGTGTCTTTTTAACCACTATAATCAATGTAATGTTCCCAAGTAGAGTACAGATATAGATGAGAGTGAACAGCAAAACAAGATACATTTTGAACTCTTTGGTGTGCGGTAGTCCTCTTAGAATAAATTCAGTCAGTGCAGATGAGCTTTTGTTATCCATCTCTTCATTATCATTCTGCTGTATCCTGTAAACTAAATTATAGTATATCAGATCAAGAAATAGCATCCTAAATGGTTTTAAAATGCACATTTATCTCATCCCTTAGTTAATAAGGTTATCTTAGTCATGCAGTTTACTTATAAGTTTTATTTCTTTAAAATGTTACATTTAAACATTACCTTGCAGATGGTTATGGGGTATTTTTGTGATTGAAGATACATATGAAAAGTTTATTCTATGTGTACAATTGCATTCAAAGAATATACAATGCCTATTTCAATATGGTTATCAATTTTAGTGTATGTGGTAAAATACATATTGTAAGCAACACTCTTAAATACAGTCTACATATCTACAAATATAACGTTTAGTAATGAAGTGCCTTGGGAATAAAATGATTCTTGGGATTAAATCTCTCAAGGAATTTTCATTAGACAGATGTGAACAAGGAAAACAACAACAGCTTTATATTCAGATTTGTTATTGCAAACATTAGGCATATGGTTGCAATGCCAAATGGGTTCATTCTTAAATGTTGAAATTGCAGTAAATATATTATCTAGTTATTGTCATACAGTAATAATGTTTGTTTGGTTTTTTTTTTAAGTCTTTATTATTTAAGTCTGTAGTATAAATTTTCAAAATTTTAAAAATACACATAGAAATGCATAGTGTGAATCACATTACCAACAGAATTATATTTATAATTTAACAGCAATAATGCTAAAATAAGCTTTATGGAGTCATATTTCATTGGAGACATACACTTATTATTATTAGTATTATTATTATTATTATTATTATTGCCATTTATATAGCGCCAACAGATTCCGTAGCGCTTTACAATATTATAAGAGGGGGGATTTAACTATAAATAGGACAATTACAAGAAAACTTACAGGAACGATAGGTTGAAGAGGACCCTGCTCAAACAAGCTTACAGTCTATAGAAGGTGGGGTATAAGACACATTAGGACAGGAAATATCAATTAAATAGGGTGGGAGTGAAGCAGAGCTGGAGGAGAGGGTAGAGAGAGCAAGAGACAGGTATGTAAGGTAGAGGTTACTCTGGGAGGCCATAAGCTTTCATGAAGAGATGGGTTTTAAGGCTTTTCTTAAATGATTGAAGACTAGGGGAGAGTCTGATGGCAGTAGGCAGGCTATTCCATAGGAAAGGAGCCACCTGCGAGAGGTCCTGCAAGCGCGAGTTGGCTGTACGGGTGCGAGCAGCGGTCAGGAGGTGGTCACGGGCAGAGCGGAGGGAACAAGGAGGGGCATACCTATGGATCATTGAGGAGATATAAGAGGGGCTAGAATTGTTCAGTGCTTTAAATGTATGGGTTAGCACTTTGAATTGACTCCTATAGGATACAGGGAGCCAATGTAAGGACTGGCACAGGGGTGATGTGTGAGAGGACCGACTAGAGAGAGGAAAATCAGTCTAGCTGCAGCATTCATTACAGACTGTAGCAGGGCAATACGGCTTTTGGGGAGACCAATCAGGAGAGGGTTACAGTAATCCATGCGGGAAATTACTAGAGCATGGACAAGCTCTTTGGTCGCATCTTGCCTAAGAAAGGGGCGGACGCGGGCTATGTTTTTGAGTTGGAACCTACAGGATTTGGCAACAAACTGGATGTGAGGCTCAAAGGTGAAGCCAGAGTCAAGTTTGATGCCAAGACAGCGTGCTTGCAAGGATGGACTTATGTGGATATCACTGACTTGAAGGGAGAGCGAGAGAGGAGGATCAGTTTAAGGAGGAGGAAAGACAAGGAGTTCAGTTTTAGAGAGATTGAGTTTCAGAAAGCATGAGGACATCCACTCAGATATGGAAGAAAGGCAAGCAGTGACACGTTGCAGGACAGCAGGGGAGAGGTCCGGGGAGGAGAGGTGTATCTGAGTGTCATCAGCATAGAGGTGGTAGTTGAATCCAAAAGAAACAATAAGCTTGCCAAGAGAGGCAGTATAAAGAGAAAATAGAAGGGGACCAAGGACAGAGCTTTGGGGAACTCCAACCAAGACAGGACGAGGGGAGGAGGTATGCTTGGAAAAGGAGACACTGAATGAGTGTTGGGAGAGATAGGAGGAAAACCAAGAGAGGACAAAGTCACAGAGAACGAGTGATTGAAGAGTTTGAAGGAGGAGAGCATGATCAATGGTGTCAAAGGCAGCAGAGAGGTCAAGGAGAATTAATACGGAGTAGTGACCTTTGGATTTAGCTGCAATTAGGTCATTAGTGACTTTGATGAGAGCAGTCTCAGTAGAGTGGAGAGGGCGGACGCCAGACTGAAGAGGGTCAAGGAGAAAGTTGGAATTGAGGAAGCGAGACACACGGGTAAAGACAAGTCTTTCCAAAAGCTTTGATGAGAAAGGGAGCAGGGATATTGGACGATAGTTAGAGGGGAAGGATGGGTCAAGAGATGTTTTTTTCAGGATAGGTACTACAGTGGCATGTTTAAGGTCAGCAGGAACAGTGCCAGAAGAGAGAGAGCAGTTAAAGATGTGTGTTAGTGTAGGCACAAGACAAGGGGAGAGAGATCTGATGAGGTGGGATGGGACAGGATCGAGTGGGCAAGTGGTGGGGCGAGAGGAATGGAAAAGCGCAGCCACCTCTTGTTCAGTAGCCAGGGAGAAAGTCTGAAGGGTAGGGAAGGCATGATACACTTCAATTCAAAAGTTTGCTACATCTGCATAAAGTCAGAATTTGTGAGGCAAAAACACATGATAAAAAACACTATTCATTTAACACATTTTGAAACATAAATGTGTATTTTCCCAGTTCCCATATTTTTATGTCTCTTCCTGCACCTCCAGCTGGAGTCCAAAATACTTGTAATGGTGTGGCCACATGATTCCTATCTGTAGCTAAAATGTGATCTTCCAAATCATTTAAAACTCCAATTCAATCCAGAAATGGCCACAAAATGCATGCAAATAACATGTGTATTTATGCTCCAGATGCTGTTTGGCTTTTCAGAGGTTTGGCAGCTGGCCATCAGGAAGGAGCTGCCTGACTTGTTATTTCTGCAGGTGAGTTCTTATGTACCTCATTCCAAAAAAAATCATATTTTGCGTAAAGTGATTTTCTTAATTCTTCCCCATGACCAGGTCACCTCTAGGAAACAATTCAAGTCCATCAGCATTGATTGCCCCTGGCATTGATTGCTTCTGGCAGATGTTGGAACTAGGCCCTCACAGTTTATTTTTTTAATAGCCTCTAGCCACTGAACACAGGAAATAGCATGAGGGGAACACATTGTCCCTCTGCTGCATTATTTTGTATTTGCCCCACCAAGGATTAACAACTGGGTAACAATAGTGGCCTAATTGATATTGTCTTTTAGCCACTGGCTATTTGCTGTTTAATAGTAATGCTACTACATGTTGGGTGGAGGCATAAGGGAATCTCCATTGTATTACATGGGGTTCATAATGACCTCCATAATTTATTTAGTCCCTGTCTCATCTCACCCATCCTCACACACAGCATTGGGTGAGGGAGGCATGGAGCCTGTTGCTCTGTCCTTGTGAATAAACAAACAAATTAATGTCCAAATAGCATGAACAACATTTAAACCAACATGCAATTCAGTAATTATTTCTTTCATTGAGTTATGCATTTGGTCATTTGTCATTCTGAAGAATATCTGAATTGTATAAATTTCAGACAAATACTTTTTTTCGTTTGAAACCTAATGCCCAGACTGCTCCTAGAATTAATGTATGATGTCACCTATTTACTTATTCTTGTACATAATATTAATACATTGTTTATTTTTATAATGGAAAAAAATAAGTGGCCCTTCCCTCTGTTTTACATAATATTAATACATTGTTTATTTTTATAATGGAAAAAAATAAGTAGCCCTTCCCTCTGTTTTACATAATGTGACAGACCCATCCGTATGGACTAAAGTTACTGTGTTCGTCTGTTTTGCCATTTGTATGAATTTCCCCATTCGTATGCCTTAATTAAGGGAATGTATTTGTTTGTCGAACGGAACTACCGAACGGACGCCCACCCAGAAGAGAAGTGTGCTGCTGGTTAACCTATTGATCCCAATTAGAACGTTGCGGTTAACCACAGACACTTCTCAATTAAAACCGAATACCGGGTGGTCGTCGTTCGTATGTCGACCACGAGGCGGCGGCCATTTTGACTATGCGAAAGCCCAGCGGTGTTCGACGATTATTTCATGGAACTCAAAACGGACACTTTTTCAACCGAACACCGCTGAAGCCGTCGACCTCCCCTTCTCAATCGACAAAAGCATACGAATACCGGCCGTTCGGGAGATTTAACAACACGAATGGACTTAACCCAGATAGCCTTCCCATGGAGTCAATCGCATACCGAAGAACTGTAATAGACTTTGACTCCATGGCGATTGAACTGTGTGTATGGGATCTGAGCGCTATTCGCCAATAATATGCACTCAGATCCAGGCTATCTGGGGATGTGTTATACGAATGCAATACGTTCGGCAGTTATAAAGTTATGTATTTTAATGTGTTTTGTAACTTTGAGTTAAAATGGCGATTTGCCTCTGCTCTGGGAGATAATTGAATTACTTCCCAATTATCTCCCGAGCAGAGGGGAGGAAACTGTGATGCATGCTGGGAATATTGTGGGGATGTATGTCTGAAATGTCCCCATGTCCTTCTGTAATTCCAGTCTCCCATTTGGTCCCCTAGGGGAGTGTCCACCAAGTGGGAGACCTGCATAAATACGGACAAGTAGCCCACAGTAAACTCAGTTCGTGTGTTACCCTCAAAGCAGAGCTTGGTCTCGTTATTGGGGGGATTTTATTACCGGCGACTAGAGACTGCTTATTGGGATTATTTGCCGCTTGGAAACTATTGCCGTTCGGCTGCTAGTGGCGATTCGTGCAGTTGGAGCTCGTGAAGGGAAGGAGCCGTACAGGTACCGTTCGGGAGGATGGAGTGTTCCCTAGCTGGCTGTTCGCTTGGTTATACAGCATACGCTACCAGACCACATTATTGCGAACGGGGAGCATTCACTAAATGGCGGTTTGTGCATTTATTACTGGAGGTACCGTAACACATAATTGTATGTTTAAAGTATTTTTCCTTTTTCCACATTTGTGTTTCTAGGAACAAAGCATACCATCTCCTGTGGTCATGAGTGGAGTTCATGGGTTCAAGATGGTAGGTGTTGGTTTAGGATATAGTGGGTTGAGGAACTTTATTTTCTGGATTACTTGATTTGTTTTGAGTGTAAATTGAAAGGAATATGATTCATGTTCCTATTTGTTATACACGTAATACAGTTCCTCTTTTGAAGTCTGTACAGCAGCTGTGGTTTATGTAGCTGCTGTGCTCGGCTCTGTCACATTGTGCTCCTGCAGTCCACAGTAATACATAGCTGCATCCTCTATCTTCACGTCAGTGATAGTCAGATTTGTAGTGAGTGAATCCACCTGAATTGTAAATCGCTCCATAGCAAAAGGGGCCATGCTAGTAGATTCTGAACCTTTGTTAGTTTTACGAAGGATGTAATCAAGAGCTTTATTAGGATAATGACGGTACCAATACAGATAATAAGAATAAGTATTGCTAGTCATGTATGAGCAAGTGAGAGTAACCGTTATTCCTTCCTCCACAGACAACTGAGAATATTTTGGCTGGATGGAATCCCCAATAACATTTCCTGTGAGCAAAAATAGAAATATTTAAAGAACAAATTGTAAGATCACCTGAATTATAGAAGAAAGTGGAAAAGAAAAGTGAGATGACAGCAAGTGAGAAACAAGGAAAGACAAAAAGACATAATAAAATGTGCAGTAAACATGGAGTAAATGTTTTACTTGCACAATGTGTCATCAATATCAAATTATAGAAACAATCATAAACTCCTATTATGATCATAAACTCCTATTATGAGAATAATGCAAGTATTAAGAAAATTGGGCAGACAGGATGGACAGAATGGCTCTTATCTGCAGTCACATGTGTCTATGTTTCTCACCTTACCTGAATAAATACTAAGCATTAATAGGATGAGGTAATAGTTTTGCATCATTTTTCTCACTTTTAAGACTGTTCACATAAGAAAGCAGATTCGTAATGTTCTCTTGTGAAATGAAAGAGTGGATGTGATGAACTGTGAGACTAGTGGGAGGAGACAACAAGAAATCAACCCCTTTTACTTCAAGGTTTCTCCACTTTAAATGTATGGTAGTCATGTGGAATATTAAGAATCCATTCCTTGCCATGGAAAAACTGTCAATAAGGGATGTGGTGCAAATGCCACCCAGTCCACTAGCATATAGATTGGATACCAGTAGTGGAACTAATGTAGAAAGGATCCTGGAGAAATCATTTTTTTGGACCCCCATCTAATGCGGGTTTCAGTCTGAATCACTTCATTCAAAAAAAAAATTGTGTTCAGTCACCTGATTATTGTCTATTTGCCCAGTTCAGCTTACCTGAATTATGCAAAAGATTTTAGAAAAATGGTTCAGTTAAACCAAAAGGGCATATAAATGGGCCAATCTATTCACTTTGACACATATACATCATATTAATATTATGTATTTATTTTGCAGCACGCTGGCATTTTCCCATCATTTGGCTCACTGATCAGTTGAGAAGTAACCATCAGGGAGGGGAAAAAAGCAGTACAAAATAAATTTGTATATACTACCTATGCATTTCCTTATTATATATTTGTATATTATATTTATATTAAAACTTTTATTTATATATTGTACATTTATTTTTGGTGCCATGGCAGTAACTATGAATCATGAATCAACTAAACCAACTTGTACAATTTCCAGTTTGCTTTTGTAATAATGCGGTCATATGGCAATCCAGATTTACATCATTCAAAAGACCCGTTGATCACCAGAAATTCAGATAAATTGTGGTTTGGAATGAACCAAATGCACAAGTCTGCTATTTATCTATTGATATATCTGCAGTTTTTCAAGAAAACAGTACAACATTCACTGTTCTTGTAGAGAAATGCGAAAATATGAAAACCTCAATTTGGTCTTCTGTTAATGACTGTTTTTTTATTATTTGAGTTCCTTGTTGTCTGAAAACCTAGATTACCACCTAGTGGTTTATAATAGAAAGTGCATATAATGTAAAGACAATGCTAAACTTGGTAACTGAAATTTAATTGACAGAGTAGTTGTACTCACTACCACCGTAACATACATTAAAAAGGCCAGTGCATACCAATCTTAATTTCCATTATGTTTAAAGATTGTCAGGTAGACCGGAGAAATATTGACCCACTACGCTTTTATTCAGAAACTGTTTGAACTGTTCATGTAAATATGCATGGCAAGCTACAAAAGGTATCATAATTTTGCTTTAAGTACTGTCAGTGCATTACCCCCCCTGGATTTTTCAACTTGTTCTGCTATTTTTCGTGTGAGATTTAGAATGAACTGCAATACCGGTGCCGGCCAGTAGGTGGCGCTGTGTATGGAGAGACAGGGATAGGAAGCTGCATCTTATCCCTGCTTCTCTCTGCTGATTGAAACCGCAGGGGAGTAACACATGCAGCCAGAGACAGCCTACAGATCAGGTAAGTGGGGGATGGGGGGGAGGGTTTGAGAGGGGGGCAGCAGCCTATAGATTTGGGAGGCAGCAGTAGATAGACTAGCAGCAGCCCATAGATTTGGGGGCAGCAGCCCATAGATTTGGGGAGGCAGGCAGCCTTTAGATTTGGGGGAGTCTCATGATTTTAGAGGCAGCCTATAGATTTGGGGGCAGCAGCCCATAGATTTGGGTGGGCAGCAGCCTTTAGATTTGGGTGGGCAGCAGCCTTTAGATTTGGGGGGGCAGCAGCCCATAGATTTGGGGAGGGGGGCAGCAGCCTATAGATTTGGGGGCAGCAGCCCATAGATTTGGGGGACGGGCAGCAGCCTTTAGATTTGGGGGCAGCAGCCTTTAGATTTGGGGGCAGCAGCCCATAGATTTGGGGGGGGCAGCAGCCCATAGATTTGGGGAGGGGGGCAGCAGCCCATAGATTTTGGGGGGGGGCAGCAGCCTATAGATATATAGAAATGAACAGGAAGGGTCAGCAAGGAGCTGGAAGGTAAAGCAGCACAAAGGTAAAGTAGAAGGAGCAGAAAGGGTCAGAAATGAGCTGGAAGGGGCAGAAGGAGCACAAACATAAAGTAGGAGAATGAGCAGGAAGGGCCTGCAAGGAGCAGGAAGGAGCACAAAGGGACAGCAAGGAGGACAAAGGTAAAGGAGCAGAAAGAATCAGAAGGAGCACAAAGGTAAAGTAGGAGAAAGAGCAGAAAGGGACAGCAAGGAGCACAAAGGTAAAGTAGAAAAGGAAGCAGAAAGGGTCTGCAAGGAGCAGAAAGGGATCAGAATGAGAAAGGAGCAGAAGGGTGCAAAATAAGCAGAAAGTAGCAGAAAGGTAAAAGAGCAGAAGGGGCCAAGGATAGAAAACATTGTCAGAAGAAAAAAAAAAGACTGTCAAATGAAGGAGAGGAAAAGGAGATTGGAGCAGGAAGGACAAATGAAGTGAACCTCCACTTTATTCTGGACACCACATCATAAGGCTTTGGTACCTGAGCCTGGCAGGGAAACGCTGGACCTTCTCATCTCCAAAGGTAAAAAAATATTGGTGTTAATGTGTTCACATTTATTTACTGAGTGTCAGGAAGCACAGAGTGCTGTTGGGTAGGGGTGTTGCTGATTGGCTAGAGCGGTCAGCTGGCACTCTAAGCCAATCAGTAGCTCCCCATTCATAAAAAAGTAAAAACATTTTATGAACCTGGAACTAGCGATTGGCTTAGAGCGTCAACTGACCACTCTAGTCAATCAGCGGCACCCATGCCTGACGTCAATCTGCACTTCCTGACACTCTGTTTCAGAAGCCAAATACCACTGAGCGACCTGGAGCTGGAGGAAGCCTTTGGGGTTAAACCATTTGAGAGCGATTTAACCCCTTAAAGGAAAACGAGCACCCAGGGGCTTCCTGGCATCAGAGCATTTTCATTTAGGTGAAGTTGTTATGGTGACCAGAAATGTCCTTTAACCCCTTAAGGACACATGACATGTGTGACATGTCATGATTCCCTGTTATTCCAGAAGTTTGGTCCTTAAGGGGTTAATTTGCTTAAGGGAACACTATAGTGTCAGTAATACAAACATATATTCCTGACACCATAGTTGTGAAAACGCTATTCACCCTGGCTTTATGTGATAATGGCTATGCCCCTTCCCTTTCATGACACTGTCAAAAAGGTACCAAGCATGGATGTCATTACAATTATGCCCCCCCCTGGAAAAATTCCTGCGGACGCCCATGATCCTAATGCTTATTGTACCCCTAACACTACCCCAACTCTACCCCTACCCCTAATACTAACCCCTAACCTTACCTCTGTCATAATTCATGTAATTTTTCCTCCCTCTCTTGTTTTGCCACTTTTCAGAAATCCAAAGCACTTTGGATTAAATATCAAAATTGCCCGAAATTTGTCCGAATTCACATTCAGAACGAAACGAATTGCACATGTCTAGCAAAATGTAAAATCCAGAAAGCTAACTATATGACTTTAAACAACCTTTCCCTAAAGTATATAGCATTTCTTATTCACAAATGCATTTTTTCTTGCCAACTCCACTTCACCACTAATCAGTTTGTCATATCTCATTTACAGGGCTTCTAAACTACAGCCCTCTCATTTACAGGGCTTCTAAACCTTCTAGTACCAGTCTTATGGAATGCTTTTCCTAACTCTTTTAGACTTCTCCTTATCTATACGTATTGTCAATTATGATTTTGCTACTTGCCATGCAATTCTCAGTATAACCAACACCAGAGAAAAAGCAATCACAATCTGTTACAAATTACTGCTGGTAAAAAAAGAAAAAAGGATAAGCCAAAATTGTAACAATTGTAACAAAAACTCAACTTATAAGCAAAATGGCTATATACATAAATAACTTAGCCTTGTAAGGTTATTCCTATTTTTGATGAAACAGGTCTACCACACAGTACACGTGACTGGCTTAGTTGTCGGGAAAAGTAAGTCCTGTCAATGTAAGGTA
>OW240916.1:168177705-168191566 GCA_933207985.1 Pelobates cultripes | reverse complement strand
AATATACCTACAGTTGACGTAACGTCTGGAGAATCAGCGTCTGATTCAGAGCCACACAATGACAACACCACTTTTCTAGGAACCTGCAACGATACCTTACCTTTTCCCTCCGGACCCGCGCAGGGCGTCGTCGTCTCTTCTTGCTTCTGGGAGGCGGCACAGTCTCTCGGATGCGCGCCGACGTCAGCAAAATTATCCCGCGGGTATTTAAACATTACCACGCCCCGGACCTTTTGGGGGCGTGGATTTAAAGCTAAAGGAACTACACTATAAAAAGGCGCCTTTTTCAATTGTTCAGCGCCCTATTGTGGCTCTTAATAGTTCCCTTTTGTGCTCTTCAGATAATTTATTTGTATTTACTGGTATTTGACTTTTGGCTTTTCCTCTGACTATTCTTCTCTCTGTTTTTCTGATTTTTGCTTGGTTATTCTGGTGTGCCTGCTTTCCATACTCCCTTGACTCTTGGCTTTTTCTTCGACTACTCCTTGGCATTTGAGTCCGGCCATTCTAAGGTCCGGTATACGTCACTTTCTATTTACACTCTGCGTGTAGAGGTCACTGTCGTGACAGAACCTCAACGATGGGCATTACTACAAGGAGACGCGGCAGAAGTACAAACGGAGTATATTGAGAAGAAGCAGTAAGGGGAAAACAAATCACCCGTGGAAAACCCCTCACTCAGGAGATAATTCCTGTGTTTAACCTCTCACAACTTCATTTAATCCCTGAAGAGTTACAAGAGTTTAGGACTTTCATTTGTTCCCACAGCCAATCCAAATAAATTCCATTGGAACGTAGAATTATTCCAGTATTCCAGAACTATGTGATTGCAAGAGTTCTTCCATAAATCATCATCAGGGATTCAAGAGCAGACTGAACCTTACACTCAATTCAGACCCAAATCCAACTTTGATCCTCAAACAAATAAGGCAAATTATGAAACAACAGAAGTTATGCAACAATCAAATTGCAGGCGACACAATATTACTAGAAGACAACGCCAACTCATAGATAACCTTGCCAAAGATCCCAGTATAGTGATACGTCCTGCCGACAAGGGGGAGGCATTGTTTTAATGGACTATCATCATTATGCAGAAGAAATCAAATGACAACTCCGTGATTCCACTACTTACAAGGCATTTAGAGGCAATCCAACAAAAGAAATCCAATTAAAATTAGAAACGGTCCTATCTATGGGACTAAGGGCTAATTACATTGATCAAAATTTGTATCTTTAATTAATTCAGCAAAATCCCCATAGCCCTATAATATACACTATTCCGAAAATACACAAGAGTCTTACCAATCCACCTGGATGCCCTATTGTGTCAGCTGTGGGTGGTCTTTTAGAACCAGTAGCCAAATGGTTGGATGACTTATTTAAAGATACAGTTAAGGCTCTAAAGACATGTGTCAAAGACACTCCTACTCTTCTATCTAAGTTGAATAGTTTGAATATTGAGGAAATTCAGCCTGTACTTATTACTATGGATGTCAATAGCTTCTATACCATCATTCCACATGATTTAGGTATAGAGGCTATGAGACAAGTACTCACCCATTCCTCTGTCTATCAGGGTCCACCCATCAAATATGTCCTAGAGCTTTTGGAGTTTACATTAATACATAATTATTTTCATTTCGAACAAGATTGGTATATGCAGGTGGCAGGCACATCCATGGGTGCAGCTATGGCACCCATGTACGCTAATGCTTTTATGTAGGCTTTTGAAACTGACAATATCCTTTCATCATTTCAACAGCACACCATTAGTTATTTTCATTATATTGATGATGTGTTTATCCTGTGGAAGGGAACAGAATGCCAAGTTTATGCTATGGTTGAACACCTCAATTACCTTCCATCACCAGTAAAGATGACAGCTCATTTTAGCAGGGAAAAAGTGCAATTTCTAGATCTGGAGCTAGCCATCTCAGATCACAAGATAGTCTGTAGCCTATACTCGAAACCAACAGATCGGAACACTGTACTACATCACAATGGTGCTCATACTAAAGCATTAATAGAATCAATACCTAGTGCTCAATTCCTTAGAGTCATACGGAAACACTCTGATGACAAGACCATGCAAACACAAATTATAGAAATAACAAATGAGACAAGTACTCACCCATTCCTCTGTCTATAAGGGTCCACCCATCAAATATGTCCTAGAGCTTTTGGAGTTTACATTAACACATAATTATTTTCATTTCGAACAAGATTGGTATATGCAGGTGGCAGGCACATCCATGGGTGCAGCTATGGCACCATGTACGCTAATGCTTTTATGTATGCGTTTGAAACTGACAATATCCTTTCATCATTTCAACAGCACACCATTAGTTATTTTCATTATATTGATGATGTGTTTATCCTGTGGAAGGGAACAGAATGCCAAGCTTATGCTATGGTTGAACACCTCAATTACCTTCCATCACCAGTAAAGATGACAGCTCATATTAGCAGGGAAAAAGTGCAATTTTTAGATCTGGAGATAGCCGTCTCAGATCACAAGATAGTCTGTAGCCTATACTCGAAACCAACAGATCGGAACACTGTACTACATCACAATGGTGCTCATCCTAAAGCATTAATAGAATCAATATCTAGTGCTCAATTCCTTAGAGTCATACGGAAACACTCTGATAACAAGACCATGCAAACAAATTATGACAAGTTACAGAAATAACAAATAAATTCCTGGAATGTGGCTACAATAAATATGCTCTGGAGAAAGCGTTAAATGAAGCAAAGACTGAACACGCACCAAAGACTTCTACGAGAGCCCGCAGGATGGTCTTTCCTATGACTTGTCACAACATGGCTCCTAAGGTCTCCAACATTGTGAAGAAGAATTGGAATATGCTATCTTCTGATGATACACTGCCAAAAGTGTTCAAGGAACCACCTATGATCTGTTATCAACGCAATAGAAATCTGCGGGATATGCTAGTGAAGACTGACCCCGTGAGTCAGTTATGTATTCATAGTTGATCCTGAAGAAAGCCCCGACCGAGGGCTGAAATGTTGATTTGATTTCTTCACCATGTTATATTTTTTGGCTATGGCTCAGAGTGCACCCGGCATTTAATATTTTCCATGCTGCAATAGCAATTATAGGGTCAGAATCTGGCATAATATTGCAGGTGTGTGTAATACAATGGATAATTTGCATAATGTTTTCTTGGTGCACACAAGACAAATTAATTAAGGGTGAGAAAAAGCTCACATCAGAAATCGTATTAATGGTCTATTTGTATACTCTACACTAAAACTGTATGCATGCATACCTTTCAATAGTGGGAGGGATGAAATTTGAACAAGAGATGAATGGGCAAGTAGTGGGGCATGTTTCTGATCATATAATGGGTTGGTGACCATAAACAGGACATGTTATGACCAAAAAAGGAGCATAGCAGTCTGGCTGGAATGCACACCTGGTTGACAGGACTTTGTGCTGGCCAGACCCACTCAGGACCACATATGCACAGGTTCTTCTGAAGCTCTATGCCCATGGGATCAATGCCCCGATATTATGTTTAACAGCACAAGCACACCAAAGATACATCACTGAGTTGTTGACATAGTCTCTGGTGTCACCAGAAATGGAATACCAGAGAGCAAACTAGAGACAATGGATTGAAACCCAAAACTGGGGACTGTCATACCCACCCAATTCTTTTGAGGATTATGAACAACATGTGCAGGTGTAGGAAAGAAACATGATCTATGACGTAAAAAGCACTAGATATTAAGACGCAGTTGAAAAAAAAATAGGAATATGAGATTGTGTGTCATATATTAGCAGAGGGTGCATTCAGCTAAACTAAATCGTTCTTCAATCAAAATGGGAACATTTTAAAGTAGCCAATGCACTCCAAAATGTTGATATCTAAAACAAGAATCTTGATTCTACAAAATGCATCCCAGAGTTAAGTGGTTATATAAAAGGTGCTATGCACAATCAATATAGTATTCATAATAATATAGAATGTTATTTCAATAAACATAGTTTGCAAATATAGTAGCCAAATAGACAAAATAAGTAATCACACAGTATGTCTGCACAGCACAAGCAGGGTTTGTATTATGTAGTAGGAACGTAAGTGTGATGTGTCCAGTATTTAACCCCTTAAGGACCAAACTTCTGGAATAAAAGGGAATCATGACATGTCACATGTCATGTGTCCTTAAGGGGTTAAAGGGTTAGAAACCAAACATAAAGAACAATTTTCAGTGACCTTGCATCATGTTGCCTAGAGGACTGATGTTAGCCTAGGCATGCGTTCAGGATTTCGTTAGAGTTTTAACCCTTAAGGACACATGACATGTGTGACATGTCATGATTCCCTTTTATTACAGAAGTTTGGTCCTTAAGGGGTTAAATACTAGAATGATTTTCCTTCCTGAGTCTGAGCTGTTATACACACTATGAGGTTTATGTAGCTGCTATGCTCAGATCTGTCACATTGTGCTCTCTGTAGCCCACAGAGATACATGGAAGAATCCTCTATCTTCAAATCAGTGATGGTCAGACTGTTCATCCACCTGAGATGTGAATTTATCCTTACCAAAAGAAGCAATATGATAAAATGAGTCTTTATTAGCTTGATGCAAAATGTAATCTGGAGCTTTGGTAGGATAATGACGATACCAATATAGGTAATAATTTAATGAATAGCCAGTGGTGTACATGCAGGTGAGAGTAACACGTGTTCCTTCTTTCACAGTTAACTCAGAAAGCTTTGACCGAATGGGATCTTCTTTATCAGCTCCTATAACAAAGGAATATAGAGAGTCACAGTAAAAAAAAAATAGATGGTGTAGAAATACAGAGAGGGAGCAATACAGCACAAAAAGAGAGATATTACAGGGTGACGTATAAGAGTTAAAGAATGGGATATTCAGAAAAACATAGAGCAATTAGTTGATCTATTGATGAAAAGCACATTTTGTATGTTTAGTTTGTAACTTTGTTAAAAACTACATTAAGGACCGGTCATTATCCCACTAACTGAAAAACACATTCACTGGTTGAAGTCTCAAAATAGGTTTTACATATATTTTTACCTTTCTCGCTATTCTACTGAGCTACAATAGTGTCACTGTACCTGAGCTTAGACTCAACATGCACAGGATGAAGTGACTTGTTAGCTTCATGGTTTCTCATTTAAACTTTACACACACAAAAAAGCAGAACTGAAAGGTTTACAAGTGTAGAATGTGAAGCTCTGTTTGAAGGTATGACTTATGAGATCCGAGGAAAGGTAATTTAGCATAGATTACAAAAATTTAAACAGTCAGCCACTCCTTCCTATCCTCCCCTTACCCCTCCTATCCACATACACACAAGTCAGGAGAAACCTCTAATTATAATTTCCAAAGCACATACATTGAATGTTTATTTATTTATTTATTTATTTATTGCATCCAGCTTGTATTCATTTGACATTTGTTCAGGATCCGAACCTGAGATTAACTTCCAGCACATACTGTTTATGGTATATATGAAATTGTGCTCTGGACCTGCCCATGCCTAAGATATAACATGGTAATTTCCATTGAGGCTAGCCTAGCCTAGCCTATCTAACCCAGCAGTCTACCCCTGTGGTGCAGAAGCCAACAGGCACCCACAATCTAATCTATATGAGATTATGAGCACCCAGAATAGTCTGTCTCATTGAGGTGCCTGGGCGAAGTGCCCCTGTCCTTAATACTGCAAGTGGAAACATTTCAGTTTACATTGCAGGGCTAAGACATTTTCTAGTGCCTGTCTTCCAGGGAGCTACTTTATTATTATTTTTTATGTTTTTTCACAAATATCAGCCTAGTAACAGTCAATAGACTTGTACATTTGTTTTCAAACAAATTGGAATTTGTACAAATTCTAGTTGATCAGCAGGTCATTTGAATTGCAAAAGTCTGGAGCGCCATTCAAATGTATCACAAAGCAAATTATGTGCAGTGGACAGTGTTGTTTTATTTTGATTCAGAGTACCGGTCCTAGCACCAAAGAATGGGGGATGCAGCTTAGTTTGCCATGATGGCCAAGAGTTCTGACCAATACTGTGAGCTGTTTTTCCTGCCCAATGAACGGTGGAAAAAAGATGATTGATGGCTAAAAGGCAGCAAGTAAATGTTTATTTTATTCACAGGTCAAGTGAAGTGACCAATGGAGGGGAAAAAATGAGGAACAATAATACAACAATATTTTCATGCAGAATACTTCTAGACACATTGAATTCAGCTATTGAGGAAGACAGGGATTATCTGTTTTTTCCTTTGCTGTGTTTGTGTAGATGTGCAGTCATTGATCCCAGTCATTAATCCCAGCACCCAGGTGAGTTGTTTCTTCCTCAGCCTTTTTATGTTGCAAACGGTGACTCTAAAGTACCAAAATAATATGTAGTTGCAGCAGCAGAGTCAGCTGGCCAACAAGAGACCACCAGCTCCACAATAGCTTCTGCTGCCACATCCATTGGCTCTGCAGGTCCTTCTAGCACAGCTAGTTTAAGCGTTTTACCTTGTATAGCCATTGTGAAGGTGAAGCGCTATATTATAAATGGGTAAAACCCAAAAAATGGAAAGTGTTCCGTGCAGTGGAGAGCAGAGATATAATACAAAGATACCTTGACTTGTCTCATATAAATCACAATGGTTCATATGCAGTTCCCTAAAAACATGAGCAAAAAAAACCAAAACATAGTGCAAACTGTGATACAAAAGGTAGGTATATACAAAGGAGAATATAAATTTCCCACTCACACTTTTAGGAGCTAAGTATATATAGCTCAATAGAATCGCTTTCGGGGTCCGTAAAGGTGAACCTTATCCCTTCTTTAATATGTGTTCTTCTCTCTCTTGTATTCTATAATAGATAAGGAAGAGCACATATGGTGCAATATCGTAGCTCTTATGTCTTGTGATAAGTAAGGTAAATAGGGTACTTACAAACCCAGAGCCATCCACATCGGCTCTGATCCAACAGCATATGTGGTTAAGGACCACAATGCTTCTTTAAAAATCGCAGGAAAATTTCAATAGTGATTAATAAAATATATATAAACTTTATTATACTACATCAATAAAATATAAAAAATATATAAAATGACACTATATAGGCATAAAAGTCCAGTATTCCAAAGTCTGTTCCTCACAGTATTCCCAGGACGCATTTCGCCGAGAGGGCTTCCTCAGCTGGATGTGAAAAAGTCTTTGTGTCTTCTCTTGGACTGATTCCTGCTATATGTATCCCTCTCAGGGGTAAATCAATTGATTTCCGGCTTGTGATTTCATGGGCAATGACCATAACAACGGTGACGCCCAGCGTATCAAGCCTCCCTCTTTGCATACTTCCGGGTATCCATGTCGGTTCGTCACTTCCGGTCCCGTAATTTTAAGCCGATACGTCATTTCCGTGCGTTCCAGCTTGCGATTCATCTCCCCTGTAGTATATCCGAACCGGCATAATTGCAGGGATAATAAAGGAAAGTCAGTTTTATGCCCATATATCTCATTCCATACCAATACCAGCATGACCATAGAGACAATAAAGGCAGATTAACTATATAACAATACATTTAATAGTTGATTTCTATATATTATACCTAATTCAAAATCGTTTAGGTGTTCTCTTTCTTATTACTTCTTTGAATCAATTTACTAGATGTTCATATATATTCTAATCAAGAGTATTCTCTTCTTGTATTCATTTTTGGTAGCATATAAAAGCACTTATATATAAGAAGCTTTATATTGCTCTACATAGTAGTCATTATGATTTATTCAAAAACAATAATACATATCTTATTTCTGACTTTTTCTATTTAAAAGAATGTATATAGGGGCGTGGCTTGCCGCCGGAGCTGAGCGGTCGCATGTAGGAGCAGCTCCCTGCATAGAAACCAGAGCGGGCGATAAATAAGCGGTATACCGAGCAATCATTACACCAAGTACAGGGGGCTTAAGTGCGCAATGGCCCACAGACCCAAATCCAAAACGGGGAAAGCGGAACGAGCCTCCTTTTTCGGCGCGAAAATCGCGGCCTCCAGACAGCATGAGGGAGAAGAGCCTGCACAAGATGGCGGCGACCCGGGACCGCAGGAACACTCCTTCTCACCTCGCTCATCTCCCACACAGAGTGCAGAAGATCAACCACTCACGGTGAGGGGAATGCGCTCACTAATGTCAGAATTCTCAGACACCATACAGAAAAATATGCAGCTGCAAATACAAGCTATGACAGCAGACTTACAGAAGGATATACAAGATATTGGGACTCGCACAGCTCAAATGGAGTCCAAGATGGACGAATATGCAGAGGCTCACAACAGCCTGGCAGACAAACTCCAGGAATTTGAAGTAAGTCTGGAAGCGCATAAGCTAAAACTGGCTGACATAGAAGACAGGGCGAGGAGAAACAATCTCCGGTTCAGGGGAATCCCGGAAACCGTTACTAATAACGAACTGCATAATTACTTGTCAGACATGTTCCAGTGCCTGGTCCCAGAAATCCATCCGGACCAACTGATTATAGACAGAGCACACAGGCTACGCAGGCCGAAACACTTGCCGCAAACGGCTGAGAGAGATGTAATTGCCAGGATACATTTCTTCCACGCAAAAGACAAGCTCATGCGAGTCAGCAGGAATTCGGGCATGCCGAAAGAATACAGCACAATAAAAATCTTCGCGGACCTGTCAGCGGATACACTGCAGTTCAGGAAGTCAATGTCGCCGATCACCTCCATCCTACGCGAGCACAACCTGAGCTACCGATGGGGGTTCCCTGCTAAGCTTTTGGTCTCCCACCAAGGAGCGATACATGCTATTACCAACACGAAACAAGGTATCCAGAAAATTAGTGACTGGGGGCTCCCTACACCGACACCAGAACCAGCCAAGACAACAGCGATGCCAAGGAAGTCACTAGAGTGGACTGTCAAATGAAAAGACTGGTAACCTCCGATGATATACGTAACTAAATATGCCCTATTTAATCTTGATGTTATGTTACTAGTTATATTAGAGATAGTTAAGTTTACCGCATCAATGTAGCGGGTACAAAATGGTTTCGTAGACTAAGCAGCAAGGATTGCTGGCTAGAATATGACGCTGCCCACCAAGCCTTTAACAGTCCTCTCACGGGGACGTGAGCACAAATGTCGATAAAATGTAGAATGATACTGTGTAATGTGGTTAGACTTAGTTAGTGGATAAGCTAATTCGAAATTTTGTGATTATACTTTATGACTTACTGATAGTATAAATAAGCGTAAGACTGCCCCTCTGGTTTCATGGTGATAGTCCACTATGAGTAGACACTTCATCACCACTACCCCCACCAGCCATACTTACTCGATAAGTAAGGTCACACGGCCCCACAGTTTGGAGCCGAGTTGGGTGTGTCACCCACCAGTTCTCCCCAATCCACCCTGCCCACTTACTCACCCTTCGCCCTATCCCACACCAGTTCCCCCCAGTCGCGATCCATACAGTTCAAAAAAAAGATATAGCAGATGCGTACTGCTGGAACAAACCACTGTTTTTACAACTCTTCTGGTACCAAAGACCAGGTCTAAAAGAGCCCATACCTTACCTACTTCACAATGGTTAAAATTTTAACACACAATGTAAAAGGTCTAAACTCCCCGGGGAAACGCAGGCTACTACTGCAGGATCTTAAGAAAAGTGAGATAGATATAGCGTGTGTTCAGGAAACGCACTTCATGAAACCTCGAACCCCTTCAATTTTCGCCAAACTGTATCCCACACAGTACCATGCCCTTTCAGATAATAAGTCGAAAGGAGTTTCCATCCTCATACACAAAGACATAGCGTTCCAGGAGCAAGCAATCTCCATAGACACCCAGGGAAGGTATATCATTCTTGTGGGTCTATTCAATAATGTTCAATACACGTTGTCCTCGGTATATTTTCCCAACACTGGAGCGGAGAGGTTCCTAAGACGCATACTTAATGAAATAGATAAACTGAGACAGGGAGGATTAGTGATGTGTGGTGACTTTAACTTCATAACGTCTCCAGACATTGACTCAACCGCCACCTTGAAGGGGCCTAGAAGAGCGAGCCTAGTTTCCACGAGCAAGAAACTGTCCAAAATACTCTTATTGCATAACCTATATGATAGTTGGAGAGTACTTCACCCTAGTGAACGGGATTATTCATTTCACTCTAAGGTACACAACACGTACACTCGAATTGACACCTTTTATGTGGATCAGTCCACTCTGGCGCAGACCTCAGGGTGTGTTATGGGAGACATAACGTGGTCGGACCATAGCCCAGTGACCCTAGAGTTGTACGACAAATTTCAGTTTAAGGGTAGAGGGAATTGGAGACTAAATGAATCTTTACTGCAAGATAAAACCTTTGTAGACCAAGTGGCAGGTGAACTTTCCCAGTACTTCCTAACAAATTCTGAGGGGGAGACACCCGATGTCATGGTATGGTTGGCACACAAAGCTGTAGTAAGAGGCCTGTTCATTAGACGCTCCTCATACCTTAAAAAGAAAAACAAACAATTGACTATAATGGACTGCCAAAAACAACTGGCAATTATCACTGCACAAAATAAGCAGACACCTTCACACACTCTCGCACAACAAATCCAAACTCTAACGGACAAACTTACCGAAATGCACGCAGCCAAAACGTCCTATTTCTTACTTAAACTGAAAGCGACCCATTACCATCACAGTGGGAAAGCTAATAAACAATTAGCTAATAGGCTGAGAGAGAAATTGGCGGCCGCCAAAGTAGCATACATACAGGGCCCAGACGGTACTAAACTACAAAACCCATTAGATATTACCCAGGAGTTTGCAAAATACTACTCCGACCTGTACAACCTGGGAGACAAACCCGAAATCCCCCCCATAGAAAACGACAACATAACGGAGTTTCTGTCCCACCTTCACCTCCCACGAATTAATCAATCCCAATTGGAGCTATTACTCCAACCTATTACACTGCGGGAGGTGCTCCATACGATACAACACCTTCCTCCAGGCAAGTCCCCAGGAGCAGACGGCCTCCCCAACCTGTACTATAAGACGTTTGCAGAGGTACTGGGTCCCAGACTAGTTAAAGTGTTCCAGGCAGCCTCAGAGAAAGGGGAGCTTCCTTCCGAAATGCTACTCGTGACCATAGTTACGCTGCCAAAGCCAGGAAAGCCCCCGGATCAATGTAAGAATTTCAGGCCAATATCCCTGCTAAATACGGATGCTAAGATTTATGCAAAAATCTTGGCCTCCAGATTGGGCAAAATACTACCCTCAATCATCCATGACGACCAAACGGGGTTTGTGATGGGGAGGCAGGGACTTGATAATACCCGGAAACTGTCCCTGCTCATGGAGCAGATGCGGAGGTCTGGCCCAGGCGGGTTGCTCTTAGCCTTGGATGCTGAAAAAGCGTTCGACCGCCTGGGCTGGCCCTTCCTACGGCAGGTTCTCTCGGTGTTTGGGTTCCCACAACAGTTCATTCAACAGGTATTCGCTCTATATAGCCACCCTAGGGCCCAGGTGCTACAAGCGGGATTTAAATCAGATCCATTCAAAATCACGAATGGCACCCGACAGGGATGCCCTTTGTCACCTCTGTTGTATGTACTGGCCTTGGAGCCGCTACTAGTTGCCATTAGATCACACCCAGACATAAAAGGCATCACCTGGCAAGACCAGCACATCAAAATCAGCGCATTCGCTGACGATATCCTACTATATGTCTGCCAACCAGATAAGTCCCTCCCTCACATCATGAAGCTCATTGACAAATATGGGAAACTCTCCTACTATTCCCTAAACGCAACTAAAACCCAGGCATTGGGGCTGCGCTTGGACCCACAGGTCCTAGCGCAACTACGCAAAGATTACCAATTCGAGTGGAGAAAAAATGATATAAAATACCTAGGCCTGACGTTCACTAGGAAATCCTCTGACATGTTCCCTACCAATTATACCAGAGTCTGGACTGAATGCTTGGCCCTGTTACGGGGTTGGGGCAAACTGTTCCTTACCTGGACGGAGCGCATTGTCGCAATTAAAATGACCGTATTACCGAAACTACAATATGTGTTTAGGAACCTCCCCTTGAAAGTTCCACAATCCTATTTTAAAACCATACAGTCTACGCTCCTCCAGTTTATCTGGGGCAAGGGACGGGCAAGGGTCTCCAACAAACTATTGTCGGCACCCATAGGGCGTGGAGGTATGGCATTCCCGAACGTAAAACACTACTACCAGGCTGCGGTCCTAGCGCCCCTATTGAACCACCTAACTAAAGATAACCGACCACAATGGGTGACCCTAGAAAACCTAGCTATTAAACCTTTCCTAGTCGCCAACCTGCTATGGCTACCTAACAAGAGCAGACCACATATTCCGCTGATACCGTTACAACTTCACCTAGCACTGCAAACTTGGGACTTACATAGAACGAAATTCGAAACGGCCCACCCCCTCTCAATGGCGACACCCATCGAGGCCATCACGTATTGCATCCCCACCTTCCATGCCACCCCATGGAAAGAGAAAGGTATCTCCTTCCTGTCCCAAGCCTATGACCCAGGTGGACTAATGAGCTTTGAGCGTCTCAGTAGAACCTACAACATCCCACACACCTCACAATACTCATACATCCAACTTAAATCCTTCCTGCACAAACTCAACAAGGACAACAAAGTAGAATCAAATAAAATGGGAGACCCCTCCACCTGGGAACAAATAGGTATCACGGGTAAAATTCCTCCACTTTATAAGCCACTCTCAAATTGCTATAAACTAATTCTGCCATACCAGTCCCTACCGGGCTCCACACAGGCAAACCAATGGGAAATGGACCTTCAAACCTCCATCACTGACAATCAGTGGAAAACTCTCACATCCTCCGTTAGAAAGCTGGTCAAATCTGCCTCCCTCATGGAGCAATACCAGAAAACAATATACAGGTGGTATATGGTGCCGCTTCGCCTACATAAACTGTATCCTCACTCATCTCCGATGTGCTGGAGATGCAAACAAGAGGCGGGGTCAGTCCTTCACATATGGTGGCGTTGCCCACGATTATTTAGGTACTGGGGAGATGT
The DNA here is from genome assembly GCA_933207985.1 of Pelobates cultripes. NCBI lineage: Eukaryota > Metazoa > Chordata > Amphibia > Anura > Pelobatidae > Pelobates > Pelobates cultripes. The sequence goes on along the minus strand of OW240916.1, from coordinate 168,178,452 downwards.
CCAAAAACTAATTGCTGACATCACAAAAATCAAAATACCTTTTGAACCCAGGCCCTTTTTGTTACTGGATGTCCCTAGGGAAGTACCCAAACAGTCGAGAAAACTAATATACCATATACTGCTGACCGCACAAAAACTAATAGCCAGATCCTGGAAAACAAATGAGGCCCCCCATATCCCAAACCTTATTCAGGATATAGATAACCAGGCAATCTATGAAACCAGTTTTTCCGGGACGCGCTCTGGCTCAAGCAGCCTTGGAGGGGCTTGGGACCAATGGCGCACCTGGAGAAAGGCCAACCTCAACGCCTAATATAGTAGGACGCTGTAACGACCCAAGAGCAAACCGCAGGACTAGGACAGTCAGGCAGTAAGGAACTAAGAGACAGACAGAATAGCATAAATCGTGGCTGGAATAGTGGCTAGCTGGGCGACCACCATAGAGAGGTCCCCGATTGTGGTGTAACTATTGTGTAACTATTGTGTAAATTGTGTAACTATTGTATGACTGACGTACCTATTGTGTAAAAATGAACTAATATACGCAACTGTAAGCAATGTAACTGCGTAAGAACTGTAATTGTGTAAATAATGTAAGGGCATACCCATCGCTCAACATGTGACTCATGGTATCGTGACTGTCCCCTCCTCCCCCCCATCCCTCCTCCTTCTTTTTTCTGTACCCTCTCCCCTTCCCCCCGCCCATTTACACTTGTGGAAAAACAATAAACTACAAATTTCAAAAAA